>JAZDUH010000040.1:18010000-18542500 GCA_036419115.1 Scarus forsteni
TGTTTATTACTCACATCGAAACTTCATTGGAATGAGGTTTGTAATTTAAACTTTTCTTATTATTCTGTTAACATGGCACTGATAAAGAATGGATGTCATAACATGGCATGCATGACTGTCTTCCTCAGGTGTACGGGTAATTGTAAGTGTCATGTTTCAAAACCAGCATTTTGTAAAGGGGCTCACCAGCTTTATTAGCAGGACCCTTTGTTTTTCTTTACTTTTGTTCCAGCTGGACAGACCCATCGGCTTGTCACAGTAAAGTAGGCCCAACATAAAGACGCCTGCTAGCGGAAAAGAATCAAAACATTATAAATGTGATCAGTGCGGTGAGCAGTGACTATGATGCTGCTTTTTTGTTGTTTTCACCTAAAATTTGGTAAAAGGGACTGTGAGGAATTTCAAGTAATTGCAAAAAAGTCTCACTTTTAGGGTGCTGGTTTGGCGGACTGGTTAGCAACCAGGCACCCCATGTACACGCTTCTGCCAGTCCAGGTTTGAATCCCGCCTGTGACCAGTTTGCAGAGTGTCCTCCCCTACTCTCTCACCCCCTTTCACAAGCCTATCCACTGTCTCTCTCCTATCAATGAAGGCACAAAATACCTCAAAAATACATTTAAAAAAAGTCTCACTTTTAGATATATGCCTGATCGAAATACTTTAAGATGAGTTTTATACCATCAAAATAGGTTATCTATAAATGCTATCCCTTAGCCTTCCAGTCGGGTTGGACAGGGCTGGACTGGCCTGGATACTCAACTTCAGGAACAAGACAATTAAAACTAGAGCAAATTTATATTATTCAGACAAGTCTTAGAGCACCGGGCTGTAAGTAGTGATATATAGCTGGCTACAAAACTACGATACTAAGTTTTCCAAAAATTGCTTGTTGTCACATCAAAAACTACCGCTACGTAACTAGAAAGAGATACATTACCTCGTCGCTTTGCATCCTGTAAGTTGTTGAAAAAAGAAGTTGTAAAGCAATGCAGAGTTCTGAGGAAGGTCCGAGCTGCATTCATTAGCAACAAAACAACAAACACACGCTTTGGCTTCAGTTTTGTCTTTGGTGCATTCCAGTTGTAGTCAGAAGTAGAAATTTCTGAGTTCCGAGTAGGAAACTGCAACTGGAACGTCCCCCCGAAATCAGAATTTCCTACTGGGAACTCAGTGAAACCTCGCCACCCCTAAGTTGACAATGGAAGATGGATGCCCCCAGTGAGAACAGTTATTTGGCTCCTGTAATAATCCATTTATTTGCACATCTGACTGGGGTGTGTCACTCTAGATCAGCTGTATACATAGTATTGTTAGACTTATATTTACAAAAATGCTGCCATAGTGATAATCACATTCTTCATGTGATATTTGTGAACAACAACGCAGGGTGTGCTAACAACAGCTAACAATAGCCTGGTAGATCGGCATGTTTTTTTCCGACTTCAACTGGAACGCCGATAAGTCAGAGATGATGTCATTCCCGGTTCCGAGGTTACTGGAACGCAGCATTATGGCAGTCGCCACGCGTGCTCATGGGTAGCAGAGTCTTTATGTCACCGGTAATAGATTCTCCTCATAGCACCTTTAAATACAATAAAATCTTGACTCAACTGATAGCAGTGTTCAGTTTCTGCGATGGATCTCTCCCTGCAGGGGCAGAGCAGATCAAAATTTCTGTGGCTGATTAATTTACTGCACAACAAGTAAATATGCAAGGCTTGCATTGATCGATTACAGGCTGATACTGTTTGTAGGTGTGTGTGTGTGCATCAGCTAACTGTGCTGTTAGGACCTGTTACTTCATCACTGAGACTTATCCACAAGCTCATTCTACACAGCAGTCTGATCAGCTCTGGAGTCAAGGACTTTTATACCTATGCCCCCTGACAATGTGTTTATTTTATGGGAAGTTAATGTAATCCATTGCATAATATTGGCCACATTAGCATGCCTGCTAGATTAGCTGACATCCAAATGGAAAGACAGCCTGTGGCAGGGTTAGAATAAAAGTGTACATCATTATGTCAAAAGAGGAAACCGCACAACAGTTTTGATTTATGATGCCATTCACAACCCTTTCAGTAATCAGGACAAGGATTCAGCTTTGTCATGACATGAAATCAAATCCTCATCCATGATCTATACCACTTTTCCCCTTCTCACTCACACTTGAACCCAAGGGCAAGCTGGTGTCACCAATCAACTTAATGAGCATATTCTTAGCCTGAAGGAGGGAGCTGTAATGCTAACAATACCCACATATACACAGGGAGAAGGCTCTGACCGACAGGGGATTTGAGCGAGCAACCTCTTATTTTAAAGCTACCTTGTGCTCCACCGTGTCGCCTAGAATCAAATCTTGTCACACTGAATTAAGTTATATTGATGTCACGGTACTATGATTGTATAATCAGCAGTTTAACCTGTTGGATGAGGGGCTCAATGCCAGCTGGCATTATCAATCACATTCATCATAGGCCAGTCGTAGGCCAGTTGTAGACTGGTGTTACTGCCGTGGTGTAAAATGCAAAATGTGAGCCAAATTGTGGAACAAACTCTCGCCAAAACGTGTCAGAGGTGGAAAATATACCTTCCTATCAAGAAATGCTCTCAGTGTTTTTCATTTGATAAAGAAAGGTGGTCAAGGTCTGATAAAACTGCCACTGAAGATGTTTGCATCTATGCTAATCCACGTATGTGCAGTCACTTCCTGCTGCCATCTTATTCTTATCTCCAACCTTTAAAAGACCTTGATAAGGCGAGGGCACTCATGGTGGCGCACAGTTGTTGTAGACTGGAGCTTGGCAATATGGACCTGCCTGATTGCAGACATTAAATCAGGCGGATTCAGTTGCATTGTAAGGAAACAAACCCATTTATAAAGCTTGCTTGCATACAAAATGGGACTTGGAAGTGGTGTATGCTTGGTAAACTTGGAAGGAGAATGTACGCAAAAGCCTGTCAACTTTGACACTGGCACACGGATATCTTGGAGAAGGGGTAAACTGGTGGCACAGATGGTGAGGTGGTGAGTTGTGAAGCCAGATTCATCTCATACATTAATTGTCAACACATAACAGACTTTTGGACCCAGACGTCTTTAGTGTGGCATTACTACTGCATGCAGTGTTCATATACCATACTTTATTCTTCAAATGATATAGAGCGTTGGATTGCACTGATTGATTAGTATTTGCTGTGACAAGGTGCAACAGTCTTAATTGTTGAGTATGAATAAGCAGATAAATAGTGCAGTGACACTTGTGCATTATGCTGCACAATGCATGCGTTGGCACTGCTGGAAGATCACACAAATATTAGGATCAGGATGAAGAGAGTGAAGATGTCCTGGTCCATGATGAGGACTTGCTAAGAAGCTGATTTAGACTCCCCATAGCAGTGGCCTTGAGTCTTTGGCCTGAACCAGCTAAACCATCTAAAGCCCCTTTTGGGTATGGTGTAATACTGGGATCCCTCAGCACTGTAATGCCAGTCGTGTTGAAGGGCATTATAAACATGATTAGTCAATAAATCAGGGTTTCTAACACTGTGGATGAACAGAACAACATTAGAAGGCAATTTGCAGCAATTTGCAATGTCCGGTTTCCCAAAAATGAATTTGTCTGTGTGAAACAAAAAAAATTGTATACTGTCACTTAACAAATTATTTGTTCCTCATACATAGTTTGAGAAAGTCACTGGCACAGTGGCCTGAGTCAACACAACTCAGCAATGTACAAACACTGCAGGTAGGCGATGCAAAAACATTCAGAAAGTACTTAGCGTTGACCATTCATGGTAACGTCACGTGGGTGTGTAGAGGGCGGGATGTGTGCAACCTTCCAGGTGGACTGTGATTAAAAAAGGGAAGAGTGCTTGCAGGTTTGTGCACATACGGTTTTATTAATCCGATTTTTTTTGCTCACGCCATTTTCAGCTTTTGAGCACATGTACACTTTAACCCTTTCATGCATGAATTATTAGATCACAAA
Source organism: Scarus forsteni (assembly GCA_036419115.1). Lineage (NCBI taxonomy): Eukaryota > Metazoa > Chordata > Actinopteri > Labriformes > Labridae > Scarus > Scarus forsteni. The sequence goes on from JAZDUH010000040.1 coordinate 18,013,993, forward strand.
GGAATACTACTCTCAATGTTTGTTTTTACTGTCAAACAAGCTAAATATCATGTTCATTTTTTTCAGTTATATTTTCAGGGAGTTAAGCATCTGTCCACTTCACCATGCATCAACGGTATAAATAGTAAGTTAATGGAACTAAATATAGTTCGAAAACATCTTTGACAAACTTTTAAGAGTAATACTAGTAAAAGAAAAGTCTGAAGTATGTGTATATATCGCTGTTTAATCAAACTATTCACTTGTGAATTACACCAAAATTTAAAATACAAAATAGAAAATTATGTAAAATCTGAAAACTGTTGTAATGCCAAATTTGCCCTTCGTCGACTCTTTTGGATTTATGATGCAATATCTTTATATGGTAAAAAAAAAAAAAAAAAGAACAGTGTTAATTTTTTTGGGAAACTTGAGGCAAGGGATTGGGAGTTCCCCACCTGATAGCTGGGCATTTGGCAACTGTACACGATTGACGAGGCTGGTGTGATCGCTATGATACAGGATAAAATGACTGTCTCACCCCTGGACACATCCCGTAAATACATCGTTGGTAGCGTTTCTACAGCGCTTCGGGGTGTATGTCCCGCTCCAGCTAGGTTAATACAGCCTTATGATGAGGACTCCTTCAATTTCCATCCCGCTGACACGACGTCAGCCCCGCGCGAGCTCAGTTCGTGTCACGTAAGCCCAGACTGAGCCCCGTCACTTGCATTGTCTTGAACGGGACACAGTCGGGGCACAAACGGATACATCCTTGTCAGTCATCCTCATAAAGCTTTCAGGATTGAGCCACGGTCTGCCAGATTGAGTCCTGTACATGCCACGCTAATACCGTTCACCTTAGGACTTCATTAGGCTTCCACCCCGCTATACTGCGAGCGGTGATTCTCCACAACTGTTTTGAACAGTTCAAAAATATCGGGACCCTTCCACGTTCCCTGCCGTTCATCCACAACTATACAAGGCTGATCCAGACCAAGTAGTGCATGTGCACCACGACCAAAGCATGTTTTGGATTATAACAATCGTGCACAATCGCTATGAGAAACAGGAATGTGTGACTGGGGCTTAAAGGGTATAACATTTATTTCAAATATCTGTCTCCTGTAGCGGACATCATGCATGAAAGGGTTAAGCATGGATCCTACGCAATGTTTTATAACTGAGGTCGTAGATGGTGTTGAGTTCAGTGAAGTACAGGGAAGAGATGACACTCATAAGGCAGAGAATGAGGAAGTGTTCATGATTCATGAGCAAGACAAGAGCAGACAGGCCTGTTATTAAATTTATAAACGTAAGTAATAGATGAACACGTGTTTTTCATTAAACTCACAAGGCTGACCCTGCAGCTGTGTGAAAAGGATTTGGAAAATTATATTTCTGATGATGTACTTTTGGCTGATAACACATTAATTAGCATGGCCTTTGTTGGGCTTCATGTTTTTTTGCTCTTGAGGATTAGTGCTTCAGAGCAAACAGAAATGATGTGATGTTTTCATAGCTGTTCCTTTTCTGCTCTGAATGTTTTTCGCCCTATTAAGCATTTATTACTCTTAAGCACATTTTAACTAAATGTGCTCTTTCAGGAGGACCTTGGGGCAGATATGTGGACAAGGCTTGATCAGGTGTGAGAGATCTGGTTCAAACTTACAGTAAAGTGGGGGAATATTGTAGGAAACAGAAAACTAATGCTCTGAAAAAAATAAAGTATGTAAATGAAAGTAAATTGCTCCAGCTGATGGCATTTTTAATCATGTTGGCCTTTAACAGCCTAAACCTTATGAAAAGGCTTTAATTTGCACCTTTCATTCACAGTAATTGCTTTTGGTCTTTGAAAAGCTCCTGATAACAGCCATGCTAATTGAAAATTTAACAAATTAATTACAATATGTTGATGTCATTGTCTATTTCTCCTTCAGTTATTTGGTTCAAAGTGCTGACATCCCTGCAGTGAAACGTGTGAAGCAGTCAAATTCAACTTTTCCATTATATCTGGCAGGAAGGGTTAATTATTTGTGAGCAGACAGTCACTTTGTGTTGGTGTAATCCCAGTCGGCTGAAGAAACAGACTGCAGTCCAGGCTCGCCGTTGTTGGACAAAATGGAGAATGAAGTTTATGGCTTAAACCTTGCTTCAGTGGTTTTATTTTGTTGTTGTGTTAGCTCTTTTTTTTCTCTGCATTTAGTCTGGATGTGTTGCTCACAGGCTTTTGCAGCAGCCTTGTTGCTGAAACACATCATTTAGCACATGATCCCAAAGAACTTTGTAAGATTGAGCAACAACGTTTATGAAGCCTCCGTGCTGATGAATGACAGCTCAGATCATCCATGTAGCATCAGCCCAGGGGCTGGCTGTCAGGTCATGAGATAAGTTCAGAGACAGAAGCCTGCGGCAAAAGTTCAGGATTAAATCCATCAGCTGAGACCATGATCCCAACACTGTGTCCTATTCACTGTCTGAACCAGCGTCATGTCAGGACCACTGTTGGATTCGTTCTCATGACCAAGCTCAATCTCCCCTTCTATCTTTTCTTACTCTAGGAGATGCATGTAATATCTGATTTTCTGGCATTCATTTATTGCATCATTAATGAAACTGCTGACTTAAACAACAGAATACTTGTAACTAAACTCATGAGATCTGATCAAACACAACAGTCACATAAACAAGCCGCTCATAAGGGGGAATGAAGGGTAAAACTTTCTAGGGTCCAGAGTCATGGAGAGGCCCACAAAGAGTAAGAAAATATGTCAGTCAGTCTGAATTCAACCAGTGATTACATTTATCAAAAAACAAACACAGATCATTACTTATTAAAGCATCAACCATATACATTGCTCTAACATTTCCTGTGTAAGTACATGAGCTTCTTGTTTTTTTAAAAACACTTCATTTCTGCAGTGTTAATGTTGTTGCAATTTATTTATGCCACAGGGTAAGCAGTCCATGAAAACATGCAAACAAGGACATTTTTGAACATCCTATTTGTCCTCCCCCATTTGGCTCTTCCATTAATCAAAGCGGGGCAGCCTGTACTCTTTAGACATTTGCCACGGAGCCTCGGCCATTTTTTTATTAACTTCTGACATACTCAAAACAAGTTCCTCTGAGCACAGATTTGACCTCAGGGAAAAGGAAAAAGTCACATAGTACTCAATCATACTGCAGTGAGATATGGGGAAAACACTTACAAAACGAACACTCAAAGTATATTAACACTACAGAAAAAAGCGGTAAGAATTATTCACCACGCGAGCTACAGAGCACACACAAATCAGCTGTTTATTACGGCAAAGATCCTGAAACTACATGACCTAATAAAATATCGGACTGTGCAGGTATTGTTCAAGGCCGCACACGGTCAGCTACCGAGGAACCTACAAACAAGGTTCATAAAAAGAGACACGAGACACAACTTAAGGGGTGAAATAATATTTAAAAAAAGAAAAGTAAGAACTACTTTGAAAGCCATGACTATCACAGTTAGTGGAGTCAATCAATGGAACAGCTTACAAGGAGAAACCAGGTGCAGCGGTACCATGAATATATTTAAGAAAAAAATTGTCAAAATGACCTTTGACGGATATGAAGATAATATCTGACTGTTTATCATCTAAAAATTGTCAAGACCTGACGGATGCTGAAACGTAAACATTTGAGTATGTATAGTCTGTGAGACCGTAAGAAAGACCAAATGTACCAAAACAATGATAGTGAATGAAGTGATGGTGCAAGACACGTGAGGTAGCAGTATATTATCCCACTAACTGCAGAGGGACAGACAGTCTCAAAATGGATCCACTAAGTTGCAGCAGAGCCCGGGACGACAGAGCAGGAGCACGCCTGGACGAAGAGGAGAGTGACGACAAGTCACACGTTTAACACAAGTTTGAAACCTGAAAAAAAAGAAAAACAACGCGGACACACCACCCCCACATCACTAACTGGGACTAACAAAAAAACAATCAAAATGCTATACAGGAACTTTAAAAAGACACTCATGAATTATGCCATACTTCGAACAAAGGATTGGACATTAAAGGTCACATATGGACACTAAAAGACAGTCAAGAATTATGTCATACTTCTGTAAATGGAATACAAATTTACAATAATCTGATGATACGTGAAAAAAGAGGAGACTAAATATTGAGGAAATGGGGAGGGGACTAGATAAGCTATGCTTCTTCCATCTTCCCTTTCGGACATGTACAATGTGATCATCTATTGACAATGTGTGATGCTGAATAACTGTGCTGACATGACCGAAATAAATCAGTTCAATTCAATTCAATTCAATATGGAGGATCAAGATCTGCAAATTGTGTTTGGGAGAGAAACTGCTTTACCGAGAGCTAGGGATGTATATACGTAATTATGATTTTATCAATACAGATACAGATACTCCTTATCGGTATTGATACTTATCGATACTGTTCTCGATACTACAACACGTAATTTTGTGTAAAAAATAAAGACTTTACAAGATATTAAAAGATTCAACCTTTTTTTTTTTTACCGCAAGGTAATAATAAGGTTTCAACAGAATAGAAGTAATGAATTACAAATACTTCTCAAAGGCAAAAAGAAAGCTAAGGAGATGACAAAACCCCTTCATGCCGCCCACCAGACTGCATGTACAGACAGGCCCATATATCTTGTGGTGCTATCAGGGCGCCTGGAGCAGTGGACCGTTCCGTCCATCAGAGGGCGCTCTGAGCTCAGCTTGACCCTCAGTCAAATCCGCTGCTCTCTTGACCTCAGTAAACAAAGAATTTCCACTCCGAGCGGACATTAACAGCATTGCATAATCTGAGAGGAGCGGTGTGGAAGTATTTTTGGTTCTACACCGTAGATGGCAAACTTAAAATCAAAGACCAGGCTGTATGTTCTTAGAAATGCAGTTTAGTCACTCGTCCTCCACGTGTTTGCCGGCTCAGCTGTCGGCTTTTCATCCAAGTTATTCAGCTGAGTGCAGCGGCGCTTCGTCAAGAGTTTAACCCGTGTGACTGTGTTCATTTTCGGCAGGGTCTTTATCGAAAGGGCGGATAATAGAGTCTCTATCCCTTACTACAGGGGGGGGGGGGGATTGACATAGCAGAAACAAAACCAGGTACCAAATTTACTCGTGTTGCTATAACAATCAAACAGCCCGCACTCCTTTAGCTTTATACTATGCGCGCGCTTCAAGTGTTTGGTGATGTTGCTAGTATTTCCCCCCTTGGACGCAACTTCTCTCTGACAAAGATTGCATCGGGTTGAGTTTTCATTAACTTTGTTAAAGTGAGCCCAAACCTTTGAACGCTTAGCCCTCATCGACACGCTTGAGCCAGCCACCTGTCGATGGCAGAAGAGTCATAACTATGTGACAGTTGAAGAGACGTAAAAGTACCGATAACAGTACTGTTTTTCCAGATTCTTAACGGTATTTGGGTACCGACCCAATTAGGGACCGGTACATTACAGTAGACATATCATGCTGATGCATGATTTAATACTTACATATAATATAATAAATTTGAAAACAAGACCTTACACCCCCTTAATTTTCAAAAAATTAGATATTGTATTTTTTCTGATATCCTAGAACGAGATTTGATGCCTCTGAAAATAGGTCATTGCGAGATGTCCGTGAGATTTCAAACGTCATAACGACACGAGGTACCTTTGTTTTTATTGGAGTAATCTGATAAAACACTTCCTCCTCTGTGATGTCCGTTAGCCACAAAACCGTCACCGAGGAACACATCCAGCAGTGGGGGTATAAAGCACCCTCGCTCACTCTCCCTCATTACCAGCTCTGGCCTGTAGGGGGACTCAATACGCAGTCGCTGCTTTGAGCCTGCTGGAAAATACAGTAGAAGAAGAAGGACAAGCTCGCTCTACCCCCGTAGAACTGACCAATCAGAGCACAAAGGGCTGTGACATTGCGAGGTAACTTTAGGTCATCCTTGAGACCAAGCGTTTCAACAAGCGCTTCATGATGGCCTAAAATGAGGATTTTTGAGAATGCTATTGTGGGGCAATGACTTGTACTGAGGGCAGAAATGCTTTACAGGCATCCTAGTCTGGCATAGTGAAAAGGAGAAACAAGCATGATATGTCCTCTTTAAAGTACCGGTCCGCGGTATACATCCCTCCCGAGAGTGTGGTGTGAACTGGCATAAAACTGTTTTTCCACGGCTGTGATCTCTTTCTTTAGATTCTAATAGTCTTTATAATTTCTTTGCAGTGTGATGATTCATCACTGACTCACTCCTCCAAAACATTCCTTTCAATTTCAAAGACAATACTCAACATGTCCTTGAGTTTGATTTTCTTTGTTCTGCTTTCTTCATACATGGAAACAAAGTGTTTTTCACTGACTGACGTTTTGTCTCAGGATTGCATTGGAAAATCATTGAGTGAAATTACTCATAAAAAATGTGGATTTTATTCCATTTTTTCCAAATTGTCTCCACAAAATTGTTTTGCTTTTCTGATTGATCTAGAGTTAAATGCTATATTTTCTTGCAAAAGATTTTTGTCTTTATCAAAGACTATTTCTGCTCTTATTCTTAAAGTGGTCATGTATCGTTTCAAACATCCTCTCTGCCTTCAGAAAATATTTTGTGCCATTCACGCACACCTGTGTGTGCCCCCCATACACCCCAGTCAATGCATGAAAAGATCAGACTGCTGTTCAGTTCAGTTCTACTACAAATTTCAAGGTAATGTGTCTCCCTAATGTCTTCAGCTTTAGCAACAGCACGTACACTTCAATCAACAGTCTCATTATTTCATAACAAAACCTTGTGCATTTTGTTACAGTTAAGGGAAAACATGACCAATTTTAGTCTGAACAAAGGGTAAATGGTTATGCCTTTAGTGCAGGTTAATATTTGCTGAGTGGAGAGCAACTGTGAATCAAGTGTTGGTAAAATGGTAAATGATTTGTCCTGTGTTTCCTCAGGCACACTCAGTCCATTTATTTCTGATGCATTTGTGTGCCTCTGCATTAGGCTGTTATTTCATAGTTCATCTGCTTAGACATCCAGAAAGATCAAATCTTTGAATGTCATTTTTCAGAAGTGGTTTTATTTGAACTTTAATAAAGTCTCCATGAACTGATTATATATCAGTGCTCCAAGGTCAAGGAGTCTTGTGGCCATCCTTTGCTTGTGAACACGCTTTCTCAAGATCACTTGAAGGGACTTTCATTAAGTGTTGCATAGCTTCCTGCTTTAAGCTGATTTAATGCCTCTTTGCACAAAAAAGGAACATATACTCAAGTGACCTGTGCAATCTAAGGGAGTAAAATTGACACAAATCTGTCCATTGAGAGCTGCTTTTCAGCTACTGGATCAACTTTGAAACCTCTAATCTATAGTGGAAAAATGTTATTTTACTGCTTCAAATAGTCAAACACAACAATAAACACACACACTAAGCATGGAAACACGTTATCTTAGCTTTAGTGTGTAAAATAATTTCTGACATAGACATTAAGTCTATAATAAAAAGGTCTTCCCTCTTTTTTCTTCTACAGCCTGCCTGAAACATGGCATCTGTACTACAGCATCAGTGATCTGGACCAGAGCCCCAGCAGGAATGAACACATCTGTTTTGCCCTCCTTCCCAGAGGAGGAGATGCAGGATAACTCCAACTGGACTTACTCCTATTATCACCTGAACTACACCCTGTCCCCTTCCCTGATGCCAGATAAGACCAGCACATCCAAACCTGCAGCATGTGAACAGGTCCACATCGCTGTAGAGGTAAGAATTTACAGCATGCATCCAAATGCATCTTTTTCTGTTTTTGTCAGCTTGCTGTTATTGGCTCTTTAATCAATAATTAACTTAATTTATGTCTGATTGTAAAAACTCATTAATTTTCATGGCTTCACATCCATTCTACACACATATCTAACGTGAAATATTTATGAGAATAGGGAGGCTCCATCCTAATCAGTGGGTGTTGATAATTGTATTGACACTGCACACATCCATCTGTCCCCCTTATATTGTGCTGGGTTACGGGGCCAAGTGAGCTCAGATATTCCTCTTCCCAAGAATATCTTTCAGTTCCTCCTGAGGGATTCCCACTTCAGAATCACCCTGGAGGAAATATAATCCCGTCAGCACTTTTTTGATCTGGGGAGATGACGAGGGGGCATACTAAACAAGCTCCTTCAGTGAAGAAAGCAGCTGTACTTTGAGTTCTCTCTGGATGTATGTGCCCCCGTTCTCTGTCTCCTAAAGAACTGCATTTCAACCACTGCCATTTTCATTCTTCAGACCTCGAGCTCCTGACCAAAGGAGCTATTTGGTACAAAGACGGACTGGTGAATTAAATGGTTCGCCTCCCGGCTTAGTTCCCTCTTTACTCCAACAGTCTGGCACAAAGCTTGCAGCAGTGCAGACACTGTACTGACCGCTTGTCAATCTCTTGGTGCACTTTGTCCTTTCTAGTAAACAAGACCCTGGGATACTTGAACCTCTCCATTTAGCCAGATTTTATTTAGTTCCAGAAGTGATCACATTTTTAGATGAACAGTGAGGAACAGTTTTGTTAAAAAAATCTTGCTGGTCAAGATCAACCTGCCTGCCCATCACTGTGAGGTTTCCTTTGCTTTCTCCTCTGAGTGCATGGTTTGAGTTTTCTTGTTATGTTGATGAGTTTTTTGTCTATTTTCAACACTGTATCACAGTTGATACTACTGTATTGTCAGATGTCTGTGATTCTTGCCACAGCCCAATTCCCTACATGGACAAATACACAACATAACTAACTAACTAACTAACTAACTTAAGGCATTTACTCACTTCCCACCTGAAAGGGGCAATCCACAATTTTTAGCCCCAGCACCTGCTGTAGGTCCAGAACCACATCACCTTTCAAAAATGAGACTCTGAGGTCTCCAAACTAGGGCTGCCACAAACAACTATTTTGATGGTCGACTAGTTAACAACTATTTTTTACAATTAGTCGACTAGTCACATCATGCATGAATTACAGCGTACCGCACCAGCATGCAGCTGCTCTTGTATAACCTTTATAAGCTTGAAGTGTTTTAAGCTGGGCTAACTAAAAATAAAGACAATTAAAAAAGTAGTTCATTCAACTTTTAATGAACTTTGCAGCTGTTACAACATTATAGAAACACAAGACGTGTTCTAAGGCTAATGAAATCATCATTGTCAATGTTAATGTTCACTGTTGACTAAGGTGGACAGATTTCTGCGATGAGATCTGGGGACATTTCCAAATCAGTTTTAAAAATTTAATTTAAAGTTAACAAGATCAAATTAAGAAACTGGGACAATTGCATTTATACGTATATTACATCTATATAAAGCATGTTTTGATTTTAGTCTACATTAAATTTCACAGTGACAAACTGTATTTTCTTTTCTTTCCCTTAATATATTTATTCAACATCCCTTCATTTGGAAGTGAACACCTTCCTCTTTATACAGAAGTGAAGGGAGGGACTACTGTTGTTGCAATTCATTTATAACTCTGTTATCACTAAACAGTCTGTCTGACCTTGATTTTTGTCACCAAACAGACATATTCAGGCTTTTATCTAAGTTTTATGTTGATCCTATGCATCTTTATTTCAGTATAAACTTTTCCACAAAAGAAGCCCAATGAGCTGATAATAAGAAGACCTGGCAACTATGACTCCTGCGTAGTTGTGTGATAGTACTGGGAGATTCATACAAACAGAAAGGCAAGCCAAAGTCACTTATAAGGAGCAAACTTGACAACACAATAACTGTTGTCTTAGTCTGCACTCAACCTGCTCCCTAACACTTTCTGCTTCCTATGCGGCTGTAGTAATAACCTTTGTTCTAGTAGATGTACAATAGTAAAACACTGATATTGACACATTTTCAGGACAACTTTAACCAGGTACAGGTCATACTAAACAGGGACAGTCTCCAGAAATCGGGGACATCTAGTCACTAGGGATGGGATGAAATATCGTTTGGCAATATATTGTGATACAGTACGTGACGAAACGCATCGAGTTTGAAAAGATGGAATATCGAAATAAAGACGTTACACCCGCTAATAGCGCATGTGACCAGAAGTGACGACAACAAACATTAGCACCAACTACCTTGCCTCCAAAAAGCCGAATGATGGAGTCGAATGAGGTCGAAATTGAGGACGCTCCGCCTGGATCCAAGTCATCTGTCTGGCAGTATTTTGGCTTTCTCATTAAAAAAGATGAAGACAATGGAAACGAGCCTACCGCTCGTTAGCATACACTTTCTCTAACCTCTCTAGGGTTAGAGAGAGTGATACTGTTTGTGTTTGGCCTGTTAGGCCTTGTGTTTTCCTGTGTGCAACTCAAACAAAAACAAATAAGTTGTAATTACACAGTAAGATTTTTTCTTTTTTACTTTTTTGATATTGTATCGTGACGTATCGTATCGTGACCTGGGCATACCTTTGTGCAGCATATCGTGAGTTTAAGGGTATCGTCCCATCCCTACCAGTCACCATACTGTTGACGCGACTGTCCCTCTTCCTCAGAAATTGAATCAGCCACGACGTGCTTCCTTTTCAGATGCTTATGCATCGCTGTAGTGCTGCCATGGGAGGCAAGTTCAGCCTTGCAGATTTGTATTGCATATTATTCTTTTTTGATTTCGCAAAATGCTCCCAAACTATCAAGCTCCATTGCCAGCAGGCCATGATACTCTGCTGGTGACATCACGGCTGATCCAGATTACTACTACAGTGCATGTGGGTCACGGACAGAGAGGCAGACAAGACAGCGGAAGGCACTGTGGCAGTAATGAGAGAAAACGCTTGAAAAACAAATGATGACATTGACTAATAAATTAGCTGTCGACAATTTTGATCGTTGACGTCGTCATGACTAGTCAACTAATCGTGGCAGCCCGATTCCAAACTAGAAACCCTTCTGCCCACAGTTGTGCCCTTTGACCCTATCACTAATAGCATTAGTGAAAGGTGGAGGCTAACATGACTTTGTGCCAAGGATGTGAACGCAACTCTTACTTTGGTTTAACAGGGATGAATGGCCCTTAACAAATGCTCTGCCACCTCATACTACTGCAGTATCCCTGACTTGATCCCCTGAGAGAGATGGTTGTAAACCTTCCCCGAGTCCTTGTCTTTTCTTAACATCACACACTTGGGAAATTAATTGGACATGTCATCAGCTGCAATGAGCATCAAACTGAGTCCGGTTCAGCATCTGGCACAAAATCATCTAGTGTGCAGCCAGGTTCATATTCAAGGAAATTCAGGTTAGGTGAGTGCATGGTGTTTAAAAGTTCTGACTTTTTCATTCATCATGCACATAATTAATCTATTTTTCTGCATGCAGCATGCTCTCCTCCACTTGTTTTGAGTACTCTAAAAAATCTAATTAAATCTGGCACTGAAGGGCACAAAGTGTTATGAAAGTGTCACCTTCTGCTGCTTTATCTAGGACCCTGGATATGCTGCGAGAGGACCCTTTTCAATGCTGCCTTGCCTCTTGAAACAAATCCCACCATGTAATTGTAGAAATCTCCCAGTGGGAGTGACAGATATGAAAGAGCAACATTTTCAGGAGGGCTTACATAAAATGAGTTTGAGTGTCTGTTGGTTTTGTGAAGCTGAAATTAACGGTTAACATTTAGAAGAGCATCATGGGGCAAGCAGAAGATAAAGTAATAATAGGTCTCAGATTTATGAGGGAGCAGAGACCAGGTCTCCCATCAGTCTTTGGTAATGAGTGTTTACCTCCATCAATCATGTAGCCTCCTCTCTATGAGGACTTCATCAGTCTTTCTGTAAATACTGCCTCTGCTATTACTGCAGATGAGTTTACGTTCAGTTTGTTAAAATTCTGATGCAGGCAGACACATTAAGTTCCTGTATGAGAAGCAGAGAGCCATGACTAATCAGCTGTATTTGACACCCTGGGATGAGCAAGCTGGTTAAATCATCCTGCACTTATTTCCTCCCATAATCTTAGAGTAAAATAAGCCCTCAGGGAGTCATTTTCTATAAATTATTCATATTTACCCAACAAGGAATGGAGTTGATGCCACACCAACCATTGGAGGAGAGCAAATGGAACATCATTTTAGCAGAAAAGGAGGTATTTGTGGAGGAAGGCAAATATTGACAAAGACTGTCATGTGTACAAAGAGACTGCCTAATACGAGCACATCAGAGAGCTGTCTGTACCCTGTGCCACTTCATTAGTGTGACGAAGCAGCGCTGTCACTCACTTCACACACTTGCCCCACGCACACACACCTGCACCCCGGAGCACATATACAGACCAAAGCAAACGTGCACACATAAACCCTTTTGTTTTTTTAAAAATACTGTACATAGATAATTTGAACCATGACTAACAGGCCTAGGTAAGGTCAAAAACTGTCTTTTTTAGGCCTTGTCAAGTTTTATTAAACCATTACGAATATTGCCCAAATAGTATTTTGACACTTTTCTGCCATTAGGTGACTTTAATATGACTTTGTAGTTCTTGTGTTGGTTGAGCTCTTTTGATAATTGAACAGCTTCTGATTGAGCTTGTGTTGATCATTGTTTTGTTGGGGTGCCATTGTAATGGTTTTATGCTTTAAATTGGGCTTTTTGTTTGTTAGATCTGTTGTTTCCTGTGTTGAAGCACCTTTTTAACCCTACATTTTAAGTACTTTATAATTCAAGTTATTATTATTATTATTATTATTATCATTATTATTATTATTATTATTATTATTTAATTATTATTATTATTATTATTATTATTATTATTATTATTATTATTATTATTATCAGTCTTGGTGTATTGGTCTTAATTGAAAGCTGCTTTGAGTTCTCAAAGAGACTAGTAAAGCACTTCTATGCTCAAGTCATTTATCATTATTAGTTTTTTATTATTATTATTATTATCAGTATGAAACTGCAGTGTGCTAACTGAGTGCTGAAAATGCTTCACAGTTGTTTTTTTATTTGTTTTTTTGTAAAATTTAAACATAGTTACCACCAGTGCTCAAAGCAGAGATGATGGCCACAGACCCTAAAATATCAGCCTCTCATCTAAAGCAGAGTATACACAACATAACAATCGGGCTGACCTTAGGCTTGGATCATGGCTTCTGATCAAACTCAGCCTGTTGTCAGGAAACTCTACAATGACTGTGAGCGGCCCAAATTGGAAGAACCCAAACAGCGTCCTTTGAAAGAGGAAGAAGTGGGAGCTTTGAGTGGATGACAGTGACTTCTCCTACTGAGACTAGCATATGTGCTAACTGCTTCAGTAGCAGTGTCATTAGATCTGGACCACATTACAAACTGCTCTCTTCTCTAAGGATATATTTTGATGAGTGGAGTTACATAGGACTGAAACAACTTGGTGGGAATGCATTGTTTTGATAACTGACTTATTTTTCTTCCTGATGACCACTGAAATACTTTTCAATGTTACTGTATAAAAACAGTTGAACATTGTGCTAATATTTGCTTGTTTTCCTCTCATTGTACTCTCCTCTTCTCAGGTCTTTCTCATCCTGGGGATCATCTCCCTGCTGGAGAACATCCTGGTTATCACAGCCATTGTAAAAAACAAGAACCTGCACTCGCCCATGTACTTCTTCGTCTGCAGGTAAATTCAACATATCAAAAAATGTTTGACATGTGTTACATGTGCAAGGTTGAAGACAAACCAAGCTCCAGGACCACCAGGTAAAATTCTCTTCTGGTGGGAACTTGTGAGTATTGTGGTAGCAGGAGAAACAAATGTGTGGGTGGGTGTTTATTCCTTTAATTTAATTCATGTGAAAACCCTCAGGCTAAAATGTACACACAGCTCATTTTTCTGCATCAGTCTCTTCAACCATTTCATGTACCAAATATTCAAAAAATTTTATTGTGAAAAAGTGGGAGCATTACTGGTGGTTAAAGTCTTTAATAATCAAAGAGCAGCAGCAACATTTATCTCATTTCATTTGTATTTGTTGGTGGGGAGTTTAATTTTAAATTTAGCACTCTTTTCCTAAAGTCACAACAGGAACACACACACACACAGAAACACACCAAAAACACTATCATCAGAAATTAATAATTTTGCAGTATCATCATCATCATCATCGGCATAGCAGTCTTGTAAGACCATAGAATTCTTGTGCCTTGGACTTAGGTTTTGAAACAGCATCTTCCGTGGCTAAGAGGCCAACCCCAGACGTCACAGGTGTAAGCCACAACCAGGGATGTTGAGGACACCATGGTGGTTTGCTGCTTCTTAAGCCTTCTTTTCCTTTCTTGTGACTGGGCCAAGTAGGTTTCCTATGCCTGCAGCCCAGTGTGTAGTCTCTGCTGCCAAAAATGGCGATCTCGATCAGCATTTTCCCATGTGGATGCACTGATGTTAAAGGACTTGCAGTCTTGCTTGCAGACATCCTTGTAGCGGAGCAGAGGGCGGCCTATTCTGCATATAGCATGTCCTTTGGCACACAGCCATCATCCATCCAATGGATATGGCCCAGATAGTGGAGTCGTCACTGCCTCAGGAGAGAAAAATGGTAGGAAGCTGTGCCTTTTCCAGAACTAAAGAATTTGTTATCCTGTCCTGCCAGACGATGCCCAGAATACATCTAACGGCGTGTACCCACCGAAAGCGTCGCAAATTTTTCGGGCGTTGATATTACATACAAAGTCAATTTAAAGACGCAAATTGACGCTGCGTCGGGTTGAGCATAGAGAGGCTTCAAGCGTTCAAGCGGTGAGCTAATTTGCTAATTTGACAAACTGCTAAACTCACCGGAGACAGATGGAAAGGCGCTCCGCTGCTGCAGCTGGACTGTAGTTGGTATCCAGGCGGGAGATCCTGGCACCAACCCTGGCTAGCAGGTCTTAAAACTGGGCAACAGTCAGCCTGAAGTATCGCTGGAACCGGCCGTGGTCCAGACGCAGCTCCTGTAAGAGACGGCTGAACTCACCGAGCTCACACCACCTCCATAGGGTAGCAAGCATCCAGAACCAACGTCAGCACCTAGCCCACAGCTGACTTCTCCACAGCAGGTACAGAGCAGCAATGGTGGTAATCAGAGCTATGTTCGATGATGAAATGATATGATGAAATGATAATGGCGGACTTCTCGTGCAACGATGCCGCGGCAAATGTTTTTCTGCATATTTGTACCAGCGTCAAAACTTGCGCGTCTAGTGCGGCGCGTTTTCACTTGACGCGCGAATACACTCGCTTTCAACGCTTTCGGTGGGAACATGCCGTCAGACAGTGCAGGTGAAAGGAGTTTAGCCTCCGCTCGTGGTGTGAGTATGGAGTCCAGGCTTCACAACCATACAGGAGTGTGCTGATGACACAGGCTCTCTACCCTGGAGCTTTCTATTTTCTCATATTCTTGTTGTATGGCTACTGACTTCAGCATCCAAAGACACATTGTTAGTGATGGTAGACCCAAAGTAGGTGAAACTTTTTACGTCTTACAGTTTGTAGAGGTTGATAATGATGGAAGGTGGGGTTTCAGTCCCTTGTCCCATGGTCTTGGTTTTAAGGCTGATGGTGAAGTTGAAGTCCTGGCATGATTGACTGAAGCAGTCGATGAGGATCTGCAGATGTTCCTGGGAGTGAGCTACCACTGCTTCATCATGAGCAAACAGCACGTCCTGAATAACGAGTGATCTGATCTTGGTTTTTGCCTTCAGTCGGGAAAGGTTGTATAGCTTGCCATTTGTTTTAGCGTGCAGGTAGACTCCCTTGGTCTGTTCCAAAGGCTTGGCGCAGGACAAGACAAAAGAATGTCCCAAATACAGTGGGCACCAGTGGCGGCTGCTGGTCAGTCAAGGAGGGGAAGCTCATTTTTTTCCGGCCTACATCATGAATTTGTTTATTTATTTAAATGTAAATTCTACCCTCCATTCCTTTTCAAGAAAATGATCTGTGACCCCGTCGTACCAACTAGGTGTCTTTTCCAGGAATTTTACCAGTGTTCTCTCAATGGCCAGCAGAGCTAGACTGCTTAAACGGCCTTGGTCCATTGTGTTGTGGGTGTAAGACTTGAGCAGAACAACTGAATGTAAAACTTAGAAGGTGCTCCGGTGGAGGGCAGGGGCAGACTGGGGTGGGGAGGGTGGCCCGGGAAGTCATTGACAGAGAGGCCCACTTCATGCGCGGTGCGCGAAGCAACCAAACGGCAACACAATTTTCCCATACCATGAGGGAAAAAAGACTAATTTAACATTGTTTTGGACCATAATAATATAGCAGGGCTGCCAACTTTTCAAAAAACCTTGGAGTGAGAGTTGGTGAAGGCAATCAAAATTTTGCCTGCATACACGGCGACATTTAACACAAAATGCCTAATTTTGTGCAGGTTTAATCAGACTATATAGCACTCAAAAGTAACAAAAAGGTGCATGTGCAATCATCTTAGGTTAAAGGTAAAAAAATTAAATTAAAACAAATGCTATATTCTGCTGTGTCTGATACGTCAAGCTCTTTAGACCTACACAGTGATATTTAAACAATAACTATAATGTCATTGTTCCTCTTAAGTCTGTGTCCTACCTGTCTACAGGTTTGTGTTCATGCACAACCAGTAGTCCCAAGACCAGGGTTTACTCACCAAAAACACTGGTCTGATCACCACTACAGCAGCTTTACAAGAATTAAAAGCTCAAAACAATATATAAATCTATATGATATTTTTAATAAAAAGCTGAACTAAATCAAACCACACTTTTATTTTATTTTTTTTATCAAACTGTCAACAAGCAGCAACAAAACAAAATCTGAATATATCACATAACAATACACAAACCTTTACATAATTAACCAATTAAAGCCTGTTGTATCTTATTTGATACATATGTATTTGATACCTTTATCAAATCTATATGACCTACAAATACAAAAGAAACATCTTATTCAGATAAATGGTAAAAAGTGTCTTTAAATGGATTATCAGTTGCCAACAACAACTAATTCTATCAAATGAGATACCAAAAATATATGTGTTAAATTTTATTGAATTTTTTTCTTTTTTTCTTTGATTTTAGTTGAAAGTAGGATTAACATTTCAGCTACCAAAAAGTAGAATTTTCTGGCTATTATTTGTGCTTTCATTTTTTAAAGGGTTAAATTATGTAATGCAATTAAATATACAATTAGCCTAGATTTAATTTTCCTTTAGTAAATGAACAAAGTTTTGGTATCAATTTGTAGACTATAAGTCCACATTACTATGAACTATCTATTAAAAAAACTTTGAAAATATATGTAGTAATTTTAATTGGAGGACAATAAGGAGTGAAAATTAAGAGTCAGAATTTAATTAGAAACTTGATCTGTTCAAGTTAACATCTAATATTTGTGTCATAAATGAGAGGATGAGGATGTCACAGCCAGGCAGAGGGGAGTGGGAGTTGGGGTTAAAATCTTCAATAGTTAAAATTGTCAACTAAAATGTTTATAAGACTTGACTTGTATTGTACAGTCAGAAAACATAACCATACAATTGAAAAACCTTTATTTGTGTTTACAGTGGGGATTTTGGGGGGACAACTTTATAGAAGGCGGAGACACGACCAGTTGTTTAATTCTTGTTTTATTCTAGTGGATAAACTCAGACATACTCTGATGAATATTTGTCCTTTTAGGCCCCCACACACTAAAGACATTTTTACCTCATTTATGCACTGTCCACTAATAATGGCCCTGAGACCCACTTGTGGGCCTCCAGCCACAGGTTGAGAACCACTGCACTAGTAGATTGTATTTGAAGCTTAATCCTTCAAAGATTGCTCACATAATGAAGAATATGTGATCCAGGGAACCTCAGGATGAATGTATCATTTAGAAAACAGTGAGTGAGTGAAAACAGCAGCTCAGATGGACTGATGAACAATGTTGACTTTTGATTCATCAAAAGGTTGACTCGTCTTTTTTTAAGTCTCTGTGTTCATTTAAAATGTGCTCATGAGCTATCAAGACAAAGTTTGAAATATAAAATCACACATAGTGACTGACGATCCCTCACTGTCTGCTGGGATGCGCGTCTATCTGCGCCTTTACGCACACCGGCACAAAGAGGAGCGCGTGTACACGGAAAGTGAAAGTTAAAGTCATACAACCATCCTATAAGTATGTTTTATAGTGGTTATATGGTATTTCTTGGCGTTTTCTAGTGGGTATAGGGTGCATACCTGCATATCTTGTACATTACACCACACGACCTGCGTTCTCTCTGCGCTTTTGTGCCTCTGACTTGAGCGTGAGAAATCGGACATGTGGCGTGAGTGCGTGTGAAACCAACCAAATGTGTGAGTCTCACGGCCAATGCGTGAGAGTTGGCAGCCCTTTTATACATCAATGACTGTCCCCCGTTCGAGCAGCGTGATTGACAGGCGACTCTGCCACAGCCTGATCCGCCCCGCCCCCTCTCTCTCATGTTGCGGCCGCGGCCCACCGGCCCACTGGCCCACTGGCCCATCGGCCCACCGGGGAAATCCCCGGTGTCCCCGTATGCCAGTCCGCCCTTGGTGGAGGGTTATACTTCAAGATCGCTGACTGGCTCATTTCACTGTCAATCAAAAAGGGATTCGGCCTCAGACAGATCATCCAATCATCATGCAGAAGCCGAGCGTCCAGGCCAGCCCACTGCCTCATAGACCCCCAGAGACGCTGGGCGTCTGATGGGCGGGACAAAGCCCAGGGTTTATCCAATGACCGTCCAGTTTCCACAGTGGAACAACCCACTCTACGCTTCCCCATCGAAGTCAGAAGACGCTCAGCGTCCGACTGTGTTAAAGCGCTGAGACGCTGCGGGGATGACTGACAAGGAAGTCTCGCCAGTTACCTGTGATAAGTAGCTGATTCTGAACAAAAGACGAAGGTATTCTAGAGCATATTTAGTCAATGAAATGTACACACAGCAGTACATATATCCACTTTTTTCTGGACATTTTAGGGGAAGCTGAGCTTCCCTTGCAGTCTTAGAGCAATCGCCACTGGTGGGCACCTATACACATCCCTTTCTGACCACAGCATAGCTTCCTTCAAAATGTTTACGCTTAAAAATCTTTAAATTCCAGTTTAAGTACAAGTTGCCCGTAGTTCTATTAAAAAGTGTCAATGTATATTTTTTCCAGATAATACATGGTTTAAAATAGTCTCAAGTAAACCTGAGTAAATTCATTTAGAGTGTTTCTGCACATGGCAGCTTTCAAACTTATACATGTAGTGATCATTACAGCTGAATTTCTGCAAGAATTTTTCTTTTCTTAGCTCTGTCACACACTGCTTACAATTTTTGCAGACTTGGTCATTGAGCCAAAAATGTGCATGCAAAAAACACTAAAATTATCATATGTTATCCTATATTTTTCAGCTTTTTTTCTTTTTTTCTCTTCTTTTCTTTTTTTTTTTTTTCCATGCAGTACATACAGTACATATATTTATAACTAAAACTAAATTGAAAATTGCTGTCAGAACTAACACTGATTAATTGGTACAATACAGAGTAAGGTGAGTGAGTAACATGACAGCAATGGTCCAGAAACAGCAGTGATTCAAGGGCCTCAGCGGTATATCTGTCCGCTTTCCCACAGCCTCTCTCTGGCCTTATATCTATGGCTTTCACCAACCAGCATGATGAAACAGTCACTGTGGGTGCTCGCACCGGCACAGCAGGCTCTGAAGCATGCCTCCCATGCCCCAGAGTGTGAGCCAAAGAGATAGATATGGATTTTTGCCAAGGATTGTATGAAGTACGTATTACTAGTATAAGATGGACTTGAGCTTATATAGCGCTTTTCTAGTCTTTGACTACTCAAAGCTGCTTTACACCGCCGGTCAAACCTACCCATTCACACCCATTCACTCACTGATGGTTCTGAGTTTCTATGGTAATTATACATCAGTGTCACTAACACATTCACGCACACATTCCCATTTACACCCCCCCAGTTGCTCAAGCAGTGGGAGCAATTTGGGGTTAAGTGTCTTGCCCAAGGACACATCGCCTTGTGTCAGCCAGAGCTGGGCTTGAACCTGCAACCTCCCGATCACTGACCAAGCGCACTATCAACTGCGCCACTGACGCCTGCTGAAGGTGAAACCACAGTGTGAGTTATGCGTTCAACTCACCTCGATTCTTTTGTTGTAGGCGGTTCTCCATTAAGGATTGTACTTGGTACATTTTCTGATCATTTGTCAAGGCTCTAAGCAAACTGACTCCAGACTAAAATTGTACGTTGACTTTGGTGACCACTAAATGGTTAGAGTATCACTTCAACAGAAAGGGGATACCAATACAGAAATGAAATGTCTCCTGCTGCAGCTGTACTATATGACTTCTCAAACTCTTCTCTACTTTTAAAGTCTGTTGTTTGCTGCTTTAAACCATCACTGAATCAAAACTTGTCTCCCTTCATTGACCAAAAAAAGCCATAGACTGAGAGACAGCTGCATGATTCCCTCTATTTTCTCCTGCAAGCCTTTAAAGTACATACTCAAATGGAAAATGGAGGTGGTAGCTCTAAAACCGTGGAGTCAAACTGAGATAAGCCAACCACACCACAAATGGAAAAGCATCATGATGAGAAGATGAATATTAGTATGTGCAATGTCAACATTAGCATTCAAACCAGGGTGCAGCTGAAGAATGGCCGCCCATAGCAATGAAGCAGAGGCTTTTGCTTAATGAATCTGGTGTAAGGGGCAACCTTCAGTGTCAAATAGAGGTCAAGACAGGGGTGCAAAAAACTGCTCTTTGTCTGGTGTCCATTTGAGTCTGGCCACAGAAGCACTCAAGTTTACCTTCATGCTGCCACAGAAATGTACATGTTTGCTTCTCAGTCAATAAGCAGAGGTCTTGGTTAATATCCTTGCTGAGGGTAGATTTTTATGGCTCATATGTAAGGCACACTCCAGGATTGAGTGTCAGATTTTACTCATAGTTGCCTGTTGGGCCCCAGTTGGGCACCAGTCTGTGCTAGCTGGGGCAGTCGGCATGGCTGGATAGCGCAAATCTTTTAGACAAATCTGGATTTAATCAGAAGGCAGAAATGCTTACTGACAAGTCTGCTAAACTATGTTGCAAACAGCAAATTAAAAGAGGATGGGACACAGAAATGGTGTCAGAAGATGACAGGAAGTAGGTGACATTTAAAATTTACTGTCACTCTCACAAATTGACTTCAGCGCTTGCCGCAGAGTTTGATTGGTTCAGTTGGTTGTAGTTGGTTTGATAACTGATGTAGTATGTGATCTCAGGCTCAGTTGTTAATTGTATAATAGGGTGACCATACGTCTTCTTTTCCCCCTGCCATGTGCCCCTTTTGGTCGTAAATTATGTCCAGGGGGATTTTATAAAAGTCCCTATAATGTTTTGCTCAGCTTGTCTGCAGACGAACCTGTCGCCGGAGACAGAAGAAGACAAACAACTGCTACTCCTCGAGTATCCACACTATCCAGGTTATTCCAATGGATTTTGAAAGTTGAGAAGCAGAGTTTTCCAGTGATATGTACATTACAGTAAAGCCAGGATTGCCTGAGGGGGAGGTATGGTAAGTGAGCTGGCTGAGTGGGAGAGCTGACAAACATTTGAGTCATTTATCAATGGTTTATCAGTTTTTTCTGTGTAAATACTGTAAAAACAATGTAAATAATAGAATTAGAATCATTCTGGATTGTTTTCTAGCAGTTCTCTCTTTTATTTTCACATAATTCATCTTTGTTGTCGTTTTTTATCATAGCAAATTTTTAATTGATTTTTTTAAATGGGTAAATAAAATAATAATAAAAATAATAATAATAATGATAATAATAATAATAATAATAATAATAATAATAATAATAATAATAATAATAATAATAATAATAATAATGATAATAATAATAATAACAATAATAATAATAATAATAATAATAATAATAATAACAATAATAATAATAATAATTATGATATCAAATAAGTTGAGATTCTGTTTTGTCTCCTTAAAGTGTTGTATGTGCTTATTTAGAACTGTTTGTAAAGAGGAACCTTAAAAAGCCAAATCTAGTAATTACACAGGTCTTTAATCATTTAAAACTTAATAATAACAGATACTTGCTAAAATGTTTTATTTTTGCCTGAAAAAAGTACAAAGTATTTTACTCAAAAGGCATTTTCTGACATGTTTATTAAGAAAAAGGCAAAAAGACCTGACAATCATGTATATTAACAGTAGTAAAAGGGTTAATTTTTATATGCCCTGGATCACAGGCATTGTTCCAATGTACCTACCTGTCAAGATATTGAGCGTGCATGCATCAGGAGTCATGATGCAACACATGCTGTTGAGGGTCCTCCTTTTGGGTTTCAGAATATGGTCACCCTTGTGCAAGATTAATTGCACAAAATAACAGAGTCCATTAACAGCAGTGTACCTGACTGCTCACCTCAGATTATTCTCCTGAAAGGAATAGAGTCCTTCCAGCCACTTAAATGACTGTTGTAAATTTATCTGATGCAACCCAACTTCAAAAATGCTGAACTATCCCTTTAAAGCTGTCTGTAACAGAGATCTCAGATAGTGATAGAGTGCAGAGAAAACCAGATATTTTGATCATGATTCTGAAATACTCTATCAATAATCAAAAATGAAGATACAAACCAGAACTTCATCAGAAAATGGGCTCGTAAATCCCATAAAAAAAAGACTTCTGCTATTAACTGGTTTGGTGGATTAATTCTGATGTGTGGCTCTTTTTACGCCATTCAAGTGTGGAGAACAAAAATTTGATGACTAATTTTGCAGCAACCCCTAAAACTCCCAGGAAAGTATGTTAATCACTGTCCTGGGGCTGCTGTTGCTGTTTATCCTCCAAGCAAGCACTTTATTTTGGCAGAGTATTGGTGTAAAATAAAGCAGAGCAAATTACATCCTCATCCACACACATATATATGCATGAGAGGGAAGGCAGCACTGCAGCAAGATTTTTTCTTACCAAAGATAGTTTGAGATTGTAGAAGAATATATGGTAGTATCAGTAACAAGTCAAATGAAAAACATTATCAGCAGTGAAGGAGATCAGATCTGCTCCTGTAGAAGAAAGTCGAGCACATAAGCTATGACTACATACTGCTGCAGATGGAGCAAACAACTACAACATCCAGCTAAGGATGGATCAGCTGTTCAGGTCTGCAGTCTCAGGAGAACGAACACAACTACAACACTAATTAAACAGACATTTGCTGTGTCATATGACTGAATGACTAAAGTACAAGCTTAGCAATGCTGAAAATAAATTCACCTCTTACCTCAGGCACTTACAGTTAATCACAGTTAATCATCTCCTTGAAAATACTCCTCTGTCCGGCCACATAACAAGACCACCTGAAGCCCACAGATTACCCTGAGTTCAGACCAGGTTGGAGCAGGTGGGCTTTCAAGGCACCTTCCGCGCAGTTCTTTGGCATGAAATTGCTACTGCACCAACCATGAATCTGCCGACACCTCCCCCTGCTGTGCCACCACACCCATGTCCATGAAGGGTCTGCCATCCTGTGCTGCGCCAGGACATTAGGGCCCTATGCGCTGAAGGTGCATGCATCACAGATGGTCAGTGGTGGACGATTAGTGATCTGTTTATTATAAAACACAAACAGCTCAGAAAACATCTGTGATAAAGAAGAATATGAATTAAGTTTCTGTTGTTGATGAGCTGCTGTTACAAGCCCACTTCAAAGAGCCCATATCATTGTAACAATTCACATTTAACAAAATTATATTAAAGGAATCGTACTACGCGAGGGCGCCAACCTGCTAAACAAAGTACAATTCAACTCCTAAAAATGAAAATAACCAACTCTCTATCTCTCAGTTAGCTGGAAAAAAATCTTAGGAAATGAAAAATGAGGCATTGAATTGAAGTTTAACTTAAATGTATTCAAGAGAAAGCCCAAAACACAAGATTCAACGGTTCCCCGTGTCCCACAAATAACCAAATCAACCAAAAAGCTACTCAGTCCCAAAATGAAAGAAAAAATGTTCTTAAGTGTCCATAATCCTGAATCAGAAACAATAATCCTTTTATTCCAAGGGTTGTATTGAGTCCTGTCTCAGTCAGCAAAGTTTAAACATTACCTGATGGCGCAATCAAACAAAAGGAATATTGAGAGCGCGCCCCCTAGAGCCGCTGCTCAGCTGCACGGGCTGGAAGTTCTTACCAGACCCTCTGGTCCGTAATCTGCTAATCCATGTGGAATTATTAAATTCAGACATTCATAGCTAATTCCTGGCATAAATAATTTGAGCCACAGAAATAAATTCCTGGCTTTGTCCGTGACAAGAACCTCCACCTGCCGCGAGCCGTCCTCTCCTCTTTTCACCAAAAAAACACCTCCAAATCCCAGGAGTCTTAGCTCTGTTTATCAAACTCCAGCTGAGGTGATTAAATAATATCACAAACAATACAAAAAATACAATACAAAATAAAACATTTTAACAAGAGCCATGTCTTGAAAAAGACAGTCAAAGAATAAATTACTTTACCGCCTTAAAGACAGAATACATACATATTTAGGCCTCCTTAATGTTATATACATACATACACGCAGGTAGATGTATGATCTGTTGTTTTGGGACAAGCTGCTAAATTCTTTTTTTACACTTTGTGGGCCTTACATCATATTTTTGAGTTTTGTGGGCCCTGTGGTGTGTTTTGCATGTCTCCTCCTGTGATGCTCACTGTTGTGTCGTTGGCAGTTTAAGCCCATTTGATCAGTGTCAAGGGAAGAGCAGAGAGACTAGAATGAATACAGAGTCATTGACAACAATGATACAGAGCAGCTACCGAAAAGTTGACCCGTCAACAAATCAGTGTTGACTGTACCCAGCCAGGGAGAAGCATTAAAGAGACAGGATGAGAATACAGCTGGATCAGGAGTACTCTGTATGTGGACAATATAATGATTTTTGAACATTAGTGATGTGAAGATATTTGTGATATTAAATATATAAACAGTAAATTGAGAAGAATGCAGAGTTGCCTATACTCTGGATGGATCCAAATCCATGAAAATGAATTCTCAGTTGAAAAGGAGTTGATTTTAAATATGAGTGTTATAGTGATACTTCAGTAAATCAGATCCAAAGGTGTCACTGTATGACCTTTAACTCTGAAACTGTAAGTGACTCTTGAAGAGTCAATCATCCTGCTATTATTTGTCCTTCTGGAAGACAGCCAAAAGCTGCCACAAGCCCACATCAAGAAAGCTGCACTCTAAGTTTTCTTCTTTTTTTAACATATGGGCTACAACCAAGCATCTTCATTTTAACTAATTTCCCCAAGAATATGCATTAAATAAATACAGCAACAGTACACTGTGCAGTGTTAAAATGAAGTTAACAAATAAGTAGTTAAATGAATACACTCTACAACAGTGCATTCTTTGCTCTACATAAAAGTGTTAATAAAAAGTCACACTGTTGAGTGTGAATTTTAACTCCAAAAACAGTTAACAATTACACTTGATGATAATTAGAACTCTCCAAACAGAGTAAAACACTTAATAAAGTGATGCGTATAGACACTTAAGAAGTGTCAATATCATATCAGACAGTGCTAATTTGTCTGTGCAGATTTGACTGTTTATAAACCAGGGTTAGAGCAAAATATGGCCCTTTAGGTTTTTTTTAAATATTCAAATGATATAATGATTCAAACATTTAAATTTTTGAAACCCGATCACTTGACTTTCCACCTGATGAATTCAGTTGTTATCTCTCCCTTTGCTGTACATGTTGCCAAACTCTCTGAGTAATTGAAGGAACTGTGGGAGAAAACAAGCCACAAAAATAGCATAGGGTCATGACACCCTACTAACAGTTCGCTTGTTTCAACTGATTTCCCACATTAATGTACTGATGTGAAAGGTTTATGTTTATTTTACTGCATGACAGAGACATATATAGTATTTCTTTTGCCCATACCTCCATGTCATGATACCGTGCAGTTAATTAAAGAAGAATAATATAATGTAATTGCGTTGAATAAGGACTGACACACAAGTTCCCTCATTATGGGACAAATTGAAGGCCACAGCCATTTTTATTATGAAACTGATGGATTAACTTCACAGATTAAAAAAAGACAAATTGTCTCAACCTTGACATTCATGGTAGTTGCTCATGACTGTTCAGATCTTGTTGATGCTACTCTGAAGACAAGAGCAAAGAGTTCCCACTGGTGCCATCGCTGTGATCAGAGACAGTGCAGACATTCAGGTTACAAC
Organism: Scarus forsteni; assembly: GCA_036419115.1. Lineage (NCBI taxonomy): Eukaryota > Metazoa > Chordata > Actinopteri > Labriformes > Labridae > Scarus > Scarus forsteni. The sequence goes on from JAZDUH010000040.1 coordinate 18,040,258, forward strand.
GGACGTTTTATGTTCTCTGTGAGTTTTACTCAGGGACAAATCCTGTAATTGATTTGCAAATTAACCAACTCCTTGGAGAAAACATTTTTATGTCCGTCTAATTAACTATTTCAAGCACAAATTCCTAGAAAACAGAAACATTTCTAGATATTATCTTTGACCCTCACCGGCATATTTCCTTTTTTTCTACGAGTAGTCATGACTGTAGCAAGTTCCACAAATGACACTGTTCAGCCCTAACTGCATGTCCCAGTGAGTAGAGTTAGATGGCCAGAGAACCAGTGTAGGTGTAATGGCGTTGAATTGTTTTCCAGGAACAGGTGATCTAGTTTTATAAATTCTGACAGTGAAAAGTGGTACATTATTTATGCTCCGATGTCTAGCAGCTTTTATCCTACCTGGTTCACTTAGCCAGGCACAGGGCAGGAGCTGCACTGCAAATAGCCACAAAAGAGGATGAGATGCCAGAGTTGCCAGGTCCACTTATTGTAATTGAGTCTTGGCGAGTCTGGAGCAGTCTGTGGAGTTAAAACTTGGGTTCTCAGGATGAAAGTACAGGCACAACTACAATGTCACTGATGTAAAAGACAAGAACAAACATGTGAAATGAATGTTATGTCCCAGAGCAAAGTGTCTGTCCATGTCCAATGTGAATAACTCTAAAATAGCATTAAAAAGCACTTAAAGCTATGGTCTACGATTTGGAAGCTTGGTACATCTTAATAACACAGATTATAAGGCCATTATGGTCCTATGGTCCGATCTACACAATATAAAGACAAAAAGAATGAAAAAAATCCATTCAGTATATCTGCTGCAAAGCAGCATAATAGTTGTGTCCATCCAATCCCCTGTCTCCCCTGCTCCGCACCGCCCCGCCTCCTCCCCACTTCCTTCCTCATATACCGGTGAGCAGCTAGCTGCACAGCTACTAAAGCGTCATGGAGCCGGGAGGTGGCTTCTGTTAACCTCCACATCGAAGAGAAGGAGAACAGTTTCGAGGAAAAGGCTGAAGTAAGGAATAAATATGAGCAATAGGGGTCAGAACGGAGACTAAACATTGGATAATCGTACGGTGGAAAAAGCTGCAGAATGATTTGGGATTGTTGAACACTGCGCCGGCCGCCGGCTACCGAACAGCCGGCAGCAGCACCGGGCACCGGCTGCAGCACGGGCCACTGGCTGGCGAACGACCGCAGCTCCAGCCGCAGCACTAGGCGCCGGCTGGCGAACGGCCGCCGTCAGACCTTCAGCACTGACCGTTCTGCCCCGGTTGAACAGGTAATAGCTTTGTTTACTACAGTGGGAGATGTCTGCTGAATAACTCTGGTTAGTCTGTGCCTATACTGGCTAATGACTGAACGTTGTTGGTCAGAGCGGGTGGGCTCTGTCAATAGATTTTAGCATAAGTTAGCCACTCATCGTTAGCATTGTAAACTGAGTGAAGACACGCCGAGAAAGATAAATCCTCGCCCACAATCGGCTCTGCTCTGGCGACGCCAGACCTGCTTCGCTGCCGGTCCAATTGAAATGGCTACCACTGTGTGTTACAAGGGAGATGACTGTCGTGTTTGTTACTTTCAGTTGAGCTGAGTTGTTTTTGGTGTGTTTGCTGCTGCTATTTTATGCCAGCCGGCTTATTGCTCTGCCAGAGGGGGCGTGTTGTTAGGAGGCGACACGAGCTGGAGGGCGGGATCTTGGAACACTGAGGGGAGGGGGGGGCAGGCTGCGTTTTTTAAATCTCTCATAACAGCCAAACTGGTTTTCAGATCGAGACCCTAGCTTTAACTTGGCAAGCTAACCTAGGCCACAACACAAAAGCGAAGCTCCGACCAATACCTTGAGCAAGTGAGCACTGGGCAATATACAAACAACAAAAAAGGGCTCTATTTCAGATTTTCTTACAATTTTTTCATTCAGTTTCGTTTGCCCTTTAGCCCTTTCAGGGTCTGGGGGGGGTGTAGCCTATCCCACCAGCTGTCATTGGGCGAGAGGAGGGGCTAAATGACAACATGAGCCCAAAATTCAAACACCTGCATCCCCAGATAACGTGGATGTACTCGTGTCCTTCAGTTCCTGTTAAGGTTTGTGTCATTTGTCATTCAAACCCAATAAGACTCCTTCAGTAGATGTTTATACTGTACTTGGTACACAAGTCTACTCATGTCACCAAAACAAGCTCTTGCCATAATCTCTGGAAAGATAATCACATTATCTCTCTAGGCAGTGGTTGGTTTTCCTTTTTTGAGTCTCCCTGTAAATGGCTGATCCACACACTGTCTAACTGCTGTGCAGCAGCTATTTTAGTCCAGTCTACACTAGGGATGGGACGATACACTTAAACTCTCGATACGCTGCACCTCGATATGCCTGGGTCACGATACAATACATCACGGTACAATATCAAATAAGTAAAAAAGAAAAAAATATTACTGAGTATTACCACTTATTTACTTTGGTTTGAGTTGCACACAGGAAAACACAAGGCCTAACAGGCCAAACACAAACGATAACACTCTGTCTAACCCTAGAGAGGTTAGAGAGAGTGTATGCGAACGAACGGTCCGCTCGTTTTCGCCGGGGGTTGTCTTCACATTTGTATGGTGACATTGAAGGTGGTGGTTCATGTTTGTTGTGTTGGAGGCGGTGTACAGAATGACAGCATAGCAAAGTTTACACACCCTCTTAGTCTTGTCAGTTACTCGATTGTCGTCTTCGTCTTTTTAATGAGAAAGCCAAAATACTGCCAGACAGATGACTTGTATCCAGGCGGAGCGTCCTCAATTTCAACCTTATTCAACTCCATCATTAGGCTTTTTGGAGGCGAGATAGTTGGTGCTAATGTTAGTTGTCGTCACCTCTGGTCACATGCGCTGTTACCGGACATGATGTCTTTATTTCGCAATCCATTTTTTTCAAACTCGATGCGTTTCGTCACGTACTGTATCGCAATATTTTGCCACACGATATTTTATCCCATCCCTAGTCTACACCCATTTTTCTGTTTTTCAGTCCTCTTAAAGTAAAAGGACTCATCTGATTGACTCAGTGACATTAAAGTTCTGTATTGATGATACTTTCTGTTACTTTTATGTCTCAAACATGCGTCTCTGCTCTAATTCTTTCCATTGACAACAGCTGTACTTCTGCCATTCACAGAAATGAGTGACCCCGTGTTTGTCACATGTCTGAAAATAAATGGCCAAAAAGCTAAAATACAAGTGTAGCGAGATCAAACTGATCAACTGTAAGGAAGCTCTAAAAGGACAAAGAACATTCCTCTCTGACTCTGGGCCTCCCTGCACCATGACTGTAAATCTCCTAGAGACATGTGGTGCCATTAAGTCTGTTTTGCCCATAGACTGTAGAAAACATGGACGCCATGTCGCTGGGCTCAAATTGAAGCCTCCACGAAAACTGCTCCCCCTGGTGACTGGCTGCAGTATAGGTCAAATATCCGTCTCCCCCATTCATCTGAACGGGCCGAAGTGAAACTTCAAAAAATTATTACACCTCGTAGAAATATTTCTCCCATCTGTATGCTGTGGTGATAAGAAAGTATTATTAGGCTGCATGTTTTCCAAGTGCTCTTCTTTCTGAAAAGTTTCTTTTTTATTAGTTATTAGAGTTTAAAAATAACCGCGGTTTACGGCAGCTTTACTAATGATTGTGTACGGCATATGCTGCGGAGTGTTGCGACAGTATACGACAGCTGCGTCCGGATTATGGCCCAAATTCTCTACTGGCTGCACAATGGCGGCGCCCTGACGGAGGATATTTTGGCTTCAAATCTGTTACATGGCGGAAGGCGGAGCTACGCTATCCAGTTCTTATAATACATCCATGGTTTCGCCCCCTTACAAACTACCATGAACAGACATCGGTGTGGATGTTTACTTTTCTTCCTAAACAGTGATTGTTTGAGGCCAAATAGTATGTTCGAAGAGAGTTCATTCTCAAGTCATAAACAATTCTTAGGTGGCACCTAAGTTGACCTTTGACCTCCCTGGCCACTCAAGGCCCCTCACCGGCTCCAGATGTGGTCTCTGTCCACACAGAAAACCCACAAACCTTTTAAAACTGAAACTTTTAAACTGAAACAATGGACAAATCTAACAATGTGATGTTATCCTGTCATGAAAAATGCTTTCTAATGATGTGACTTGTGTGTTTTTAGCTCTAAAGATACCGGAGTTATGAGAAAGTTGGATTATCACTCTGTTTTATTAAAGAATGCTTAATAATAGGATTGCTACACCTTGGGTGGGTTGCATACCATCATAAGGGCATGTTGACTTGTATTTCTTAAGTTAACCACCTCTATTGTGTTTAATTGACTGTTTAATAGGATTTGAATTGTTTAATTCTTTCTTATACTTTAGATATGTAGTATTTGGTATCAAATTGATCACCATTTCCTATCCAGTTGGAGTGCTTATATTGGATGTTTAATCAAAATACAACTTAATTCTGGCCAAGTAGTAGTTGATCAAGTGTTGTTAACTCATCCAAAAGCCCTCCCCCTGCGAGTAGCTTAAAAACCAGAGAGACGCTTGTCTTCTCTCTCTCTCCCCTTCTTCTTCTTCCTCCTCTTCTTCGTCACCACTCCTGTGACTTTCGGCTCACATATTTTTCCTTAATTCTTTTGTCTAATTTTTTGTGACATGCCTGCCGATAAAAGCCAGTAAGCTTTAAAAGACTTAAAAGATTTACTTCATAGTAAATGGACTTTTTCTTAGCAATTTCAGAACAGTATTCGTCTGTCCAACAAATTCTTAATTTTTGGAATTAGTTACAAATCGATTTTTTTTTATACAATCAAGACACCAACGCCCAAGCTCCAGCTTCACCTTGAACAGAACCTGCCTGTTCAATCTAAAACTTCTCTCCCGGGAAATCTGGGACAGACCTGCTCACGTTGGAACAACCTCTCTGAATCCATCGCGCTGGATAGAGTGTGAACTTCAGCCCTCTGGGACGACACCCAGAACCAGAACAGTTCTTCTCTCCAGTAGCCCCAGGACCAGATGAGGCCCGATTCGTAAGAGGCGGTTCTATATTCTTTCAGATGGGCTTGAGTGTGTCTTGGTTCAATTCTCTAATAATTTCCCCTTGATTTGACCTTTTACAAGTAGGTTAATTCGGAAATTAATCCTCTATAACCACTCCATATGCTTAAATGTTCCTTGAGGGTTCATATCTTCTTCCCTGATTGACAGCATCATTGATTCAGTATAACTCTGACATTTGTTCCTCCTTAAGTGTTTATTTTATTTTATTTTGTCTTATATATTCATTTTAATAAATCACCCTTATATATTTAAAGTTCTGTCTGTTGGTATTCTATTTGGAAGATGAACATCACTGCATGAGAGTTCTGTCTTTAGATTTGAGATTGATTAAACAACTGAAGTTTGACTTAATTGATTAAACTGATAAGTTTGACTTAATTGATTTATCTAATTTAAATGAAATAATTAATAAATCAATTGAGTTAATTTGCCTTTTTTGTATAAAAAGGATGGTGCCCCTTTTATTAACGAGAGCAAACCTGGTTATAAAATGAATATTAATTTCTTTAATTGACATCCAGTAATATCCAGAAAATAATCGCTACACAAGTTATTGTCATTAAATTTATTACAGTTCTAAAAATTTCTAAAAAACTCTGTTCAAATAAAGACTTAAAATTAAAAAAAAAAAAACATTTAAATGTGTGTTTTCATAAAGCATGAGTGCAGTCGAGAACACATTCTGCTGCGTTATGATTATTTTTCAGTCCACCATTTACTTTTTATAAACTATAAATTTTTTTTGACTTGCAGCCCCAAATAATAAAACAACCAAAAGCCAATAATAACATGCCTGCCAGGCTTTACACAGTGAAAGATATTAACATTATAACCTCCATTTCAGGTGGATGTAAGCCCGGTGAACTTTGCAATAGTGCAGCATGTTTTCATTCCTGGTTTCTTGTTCTTACTTTTATATCTTCACTACAGCCAAGCACCCAGCATACAGGATGTCAAATGCGAGTGCAGCGGTACAGAAACATTTCAGTTTTGGTTCAGTTTGGTTCAGTGCACTTTTGTACTCTAACTAATACAGGCACAAGAACATGACTGTGAATGCACCCTTCTATTGCCACAAATACTCACTCGTACATGTTTGTTTGTAGCTCTGCATCTCCATTTTATACTCGGTTTGTCTCATGCAAACGAAAATGAATTCAGCTGAAAACATTGCTTTTTCCCCTGGTCAGTTGAAGGCTTGAGTATCTCGTGTTTACTGACTCATTGCAACATAAGCTTATATGTCGAGGAGCGCTGATGAATGGAGAGGGTAGATGCCTATGAGGCTGTGAAGTATGGTGTCTGAAGTAGGGTATTTGCCTACAACGATGCACTTCAATGAGAGGAAAACAGCTTCAGGAACAGAAAACATGCTGCAACTTAGAAATAAAACACAGCCTAAAACAATCCAAACCCAGAAAACACCTGCAAGGGCAGAAACACAGCAGAACGGTGAACAATTACTGAGGAAATTCAGGCCTGCAGGGGGGTCTGGAGCAGGGAGAGTTTGATGACAGACTGTGGTCAATCCAGTCAATTAGCTGCTCCTAAATTTGAAGTGCTCATCTACTTTAACATTTATGGTAAATGCTCTGTGCTGTTGAAGGGGGTGGCAGACAGACTGTGCAACTTTATCATGTTCCTGATTTCTTCTTCCCATCAATGTTGAAAAATATGGAAGTCGGGCCTTAACACTCTGAGCTGCCTTTTTTCCAACATGGATGAACAGAAAGTGTCATACATAATATACATACATAATGTATAACTACGCAGAGGAATAACAGATGTGATTACTGCGGCAGCTGCTTAACATGCTATCAGTTACTCTCCAAGGTGCCTTTCATTTCCTCTCTCGTGTCAGTCCATCTCACTACTATACAAACCTGATCAAAATCTTAAGACCAGTTGAAAAATTGCTAAAATATGCATTTTGCTCATTTGGACCTTAATGAGGTTTTACATAGAGCTACAATATGCAAAAGCAAGAAGGGGGAGTGTGACAAAAAGCACTTTGAAAAAGTAATTTATTTAAAACAACAAGTAAACTGAAATAGGCTGTTTATCAGCTGATCAAAAGTTTAAGACCATCGCTCAAAAAATTACAAAAGATTATCCAAACCAGAACAAAAATGTTTCTCAGTAGGACTCAGTAATGAGTAGCTCCACCGTTCTTGTTAATCACTCCAAAAATTCATTTGGGCATGCTTGATGTGAGTGTTTCCAGGAAGCTTTTGGGAACATTGCTCGAAGTGGTGAGGATGGCTTCATGAAGGGCATCAACTGTCTGGAACTGATGGCGATTTTTATAAACTCCCTTTGCCATCCATCCCCAAATGTTCTATATGGGATTTAAATCAGTGGAACATGCGAGATGGTCCAAAAGAGTGATGTTATTCTCCCTGAAGAAGTCCTTGGTCAAGCGAGCATTGTGAACTGCAGTGTTGTCCTGTTGAAAAACCCAGCTGTTACCACACAGACGAGGGCCCTCAGTCATGAGGGATGCCCTCTGCAACATCTGCACGTAACCAGCCGCCGTCTGACGACCCTGCACCACCTGAAGCTCCAGTGTTCCACTGAATGAAAAAGAGGCCCAGATCATGATGGACCCCCCTCCACTGTGCCGGGTAGAAAATATCTCAGGTGGGATCTCCTTGTCATTCCAGTAACGTTGAAGCCGTCTGGACTATCGAGGTTACATTTTTTCTCATCAGAGAATAAAACTTCCACCTTTCAATGTCCCATGTTTGATGCTCCCTGGCAAAGTCTAAACGGGCAGTTTTGTGGCGTTCAAGGAGACAAGGTCTTTGAATTTGTTTTTTGTTTTTGAAACCCTTTTCCCTCAGATGTCGTCTGATGGTCATTGCGCTGCAGTCGGCACCAGTAAGAGCCTTAATTTGGGTCGAGGACCGCCCTGTGTCTTGACGGACAGCCAATCAAATCCTCCGGCCAAGCTCAGGTGTAATTTTTTGGGGTCTACCACTGGACTTTTTTGTTCCATAATGCTCAGGATCTTTCCAAAAATGTAGAATGGCTGTCTTACTGCGTCCAACCTCAGCAGCAATGGCACGCTGCGAGAGGCCTTGCTTATGCAGCTCAATGATCCGACCACGTTCAAGAGGAGAAAGCAGATTTTGGCTTTAATAGCCTGTGGTCTTAAACTTTTGATCAGCTGATAAACAGCCTATTTCAATTTTTTTTTTTTTTTAATTACAAGTTCCAAATGTTTTTTGTCACACTCCCCCTTCTTGCTTTTGCATATTGTAGCTCTATTTAAAACCTCATTAAGGTCCAAATGTGCAAAATGCATATTCTAGCAATTTTTCAACTGGTCTTAATATTTTGATCAGGTCTGTACATCAGGCAGGGATGTTGTTTTCAGAGCTTGGCAGACCTCTTCTCTGTTGCAAAGCTCCATCTTAAGGCAACAACTCCACTTAAACACTGAGGTCCTTGAGTCTGGATTCAGACAGAAGTAGTTGCTTTGATGTCAAACTTTTTGCTTTATTTCTAAAAGGGTTTCATAGAGAGAAGAACTGCAAGCTGCGCATCAGGTTCACAGATATGGCTGCTGTTCAATCACTTCATCAAAATTCATGTTTTTTAGGGGAAATGGTGCTTGAATAACTTTCCAGTGCAGACTCCACAAAACCAGACAGGGTTCAGATATGAATACACCAGCAGCTGAGTTTGAAGAGTCACTCATCCGTTGATAGGAGGGTCAGGGTTTGAGCCAAAATCGTGCTTTCACGCTGTTATGTCCCGGGCTATACATGAAAAATAGCCCTGTAAATTTGAGAAAGCTCGGGAGATTGTAGGGCCCATGACTGAAAGGAGCCCCTAAATATATGATCAGTCATTTTAACAAATAAAGGTATTAACATTCTCGTTTGTTGATTTAGGTGTATTTTGATTTCATGTGTAGAAAAAAGATCTTTTTCTGTTTTCTAAAGTTTTTCAGCAACAAAGTAGTATTAAAGCTTCTTTTACATCTATTAAAAAATGTCCAAGATTGGTTTGGTTCGTGTTTATGCTTTTTTGCATAAAAACCACATGTCATAACACTTTGAGCTCTAAAATAAATGTGTCGTAGAGAAGAACAAATGTTTACTCTGCTGAAGTTTTGAGTCTTTTACAGGTTTATCAGATCAGGGATTCTCAGGGACTGATAATGCAATGAAAACATTGTAAAATAGTCCAAATGCAAGAGAGTTCTGTATGAATTATGGTGTAATTCACCTTTACCCCACAGTTTTTAGCAAAAGAGTGTTTTTCCCACTGTTTGAAGGCTATTTTGCCTTTAAAAACAGCAATGTTTATCAGTGACCCATCAAAATATGTATTTCAGGACATTCATTAAGTGATTTGCTTTATAGATGCTTCGATTGAGACACTGTGCTGAGCTGGTTTGGTAGTGGACCCTGCCCAAATTTTTGAGCACTTCAGCACAGCTTCATTGTTATATCTCTGAAGAAAGAGTTTGGATGCCATAAAGTGATCTGGGATCATTTTGGACCTCAGGTTAATCAGAGAGACTGTTTTAATAGAGACAAACAATGATGAACATGTGTGTTTTAATGTGCGATCTTAAACTTCCTGCTCTGTTGTTGCAGCCTGGCTGTCGCAGACATGCTGGTGAGTGTGTCCAACGCCTGGGAGACCATCATCATTTACCTCCTCAACAACAGGCAGCTGGTGGTGGAGGACCACTTCATCCGGCAGATGGATAACGTCTTTGACTCCATGATCTGTATCTCAGTGGTTGCGTCGATGTGTAGCCTGCTGGCGATTGCTGTGGACAGGTAATGACATAGAGAAGTTTACAAACATGATGAAATAGACTACAGAGTTAGATGCGGTCTCTTAAGAGCTTTTCTGGATGATTATGCCAGCCTGTTGAACCCTTAAAAGGTCAGGTTTTAATTAATGTTATAAAAATGTGACATAAAATCGATAGTTTACAAGCTGCATGACTGTGCCAGCCGTGTGGTTAAATAAAGTCAGATCAGCATGGTGCTGCTGCCCAGATTTACAGGATATCAATAGTGCCACTTCAGCTGCAACAATCTGTGGTGAGTAAGCTTTCTTTGTTTTAAAGGGATAGTTTGAGTTTTCTGAAGTGGGGTTGTATGAGGCACACAATCCTCTGCAGGCCACGGACTCTTTCTTACACATATTTTCTATTTCCGTCTTAAAACTTCTCAGAGAAAATTATTTCAAGGCAAATCTGCCAAGGCTTAGGCACTGAATTGTTCCCATGGCATTACTAAAGCTGAGTGGTTGATAGTGATAACAACATGGGGGCCTCTAGCAGGCTCTGATGGGGAATACTAACATTAATAAGTCTCTTCTGCTGCCACCTCATGAGGGTCCACACTAAAACAGCCTGTTCTGAGCAGGGCTGATACAGGGGGGGTTATAGGTATGCATAGACCTAATACCTGAGTGGCTATTCAAGCAGGACACTTCAGAAATACATAGCGACATCTTGGACCAGTGCAAAGTGGTTGAAGCAGTATGATACGGGACCTTAGGGGCTACTTGTCAACAATTATCTATACCACTAATCCTTTTTGTATTTGTCTCTTGAGTTGAACGTTGATAAAGGAAAGCCTCTCGGCATGCAGCATCTTGTTTTTATGAGGCTCCTCCTCTGCTTGGTTGCAAAGGCAGTCATTTTGTCTTTGCACTGTTGATTATGAAATGGAGAGGACTCATATGGGTTATTGTGGTTACTTGGTGCGAGTAAAAACAGGATACAGGCATGTATTTTCTAAATCTGGAAAGATGTTTTATCCATAGAGACTCCACACATCAGATTAAAAATCAGGCGGTGAACACTGTTGATCGTACTGTCTGGAGTGATCCGATAATCTCAACACAGGGAATGATGGTTGTCTTGGGACTATTTTTTTCCTGATCTAAAAAAAATAACCGGAAAAAATCCTGGGGACAGTGTGAACATGTGAGCTGATCCTTCATTTCTGAGGTCTACCAGAAATGTTCCAGGTCGGCCATGCTTGTTTTCATTGATGCCTGCTTCCTTGTTACTGAGTCAGTTCACTTTGTCATTGGCTACATTCTGTTCCTCGTTACAGTTCATGGAGTCAAGACTTGGGAGTCATCGGCTTTGAATATAAGAAGTGGGGTTGAATATGTTTTTGCTGATTTTAGTTATAAGATGATGCAGCTGGAGCCAGACAGGTCGATGGCGATAATGGTTACAGTGATACATGTGGGAAAGAAGGAACTACTATTCATTTTAATCAATCACGCTTTATTTGTATAGCACCAATTCATAACAACTGTTATCTCAAAACACTTTACAATAGAGCATAAAACTCTTCATTTTATGGATACACATATATGCATAGATACATACATATATAAAATACACATATGCATATATATACAAATATATACATCCAACACCCAACATGAATCCATATAGCCAATCATGAATCCCTCCATCATGGCGGCAAGAAAAAACCTTCTGTTAAGCAGCAGGAAATCTTGAATGTGGATCCCAGTCTCATGATGAACAGCAAATCCACGATGCTGTGTTGGGTGTGAGGGCGAAGGAAGGGAGGTAAGAGGAGGCAAGTGGACTAAAGTAAGAACTAAAGTTAGTGACAGATCCATGAACCACAGACCTGTCGTCTGATTTATTAGAGGTTAGCCTCTTGAGATGCTACATCTAGTTTTCAGGAGGGTCCTCATGTCTTAATGGTTGTGGTGATCATTTTATAGAAGTATAAGTAATGATATTCTTACTTAAAATAAGAATTAATGGTAGTGACGAACTCATGGGTGCCCAGACCATAAGTGCATTCCTACCCTACCATGTTTGTCTCCGTTAAGTATAAATGTATTAAAGGTCTCTTGAGATGTGACATCCCATTTTCAGAGGGACCTCATGCCTATGTGGTGATAAAAATAGTTACTATAGATGTATCAGCCATGGATAGAGAGATCATGCTAATATCTACATTAACAGCTATATTGATTATGAACTAGAATGTGGCTAATGAAATGGCCAAATATGTGTCATATCTGTAATTGTAGTATTTTGAGGCTTTGTGACTCCACAGCAGCAGGAAGTCTTCACCAAGGATCCCAGGCCACCTACAAGACAAGAGCCAGAGACGAGTACAGGGGCAAACAAAAGGGGCAAAGGCAGATGTGTACATATCTTATTATGCTGATCATTTTGAAGTTATAGAGATCTGTAGTGATGATGGACTGGAATAATTAATATTGATAATAGCAACTGTAGCAGTTGAAGGTGTGCAGGGCAGCTGTCCACACCAGTGATCCAGAGAATCCTTTAAGAGAAAAACAGGAAGGGGCATCTTTGTGGACAGAGCTGCACATCATCAAATGATCTATTATTCCCTATAGGGGCTCCCATCCATCCATCCATCCATCCATCCATCCATGCATACATACATCCATTGGATGGATGGATGGATGGATGGATGGTGTGGTAATTGGCCAATCACAGGGGCACAAAGAGAGAAAGACAACCATTCACACACAAACTCACACCTACAGAGAATTAAGAGTCACCAGTAGACCTAAAGAGCATGTTTTGCTTCATAGGAAGAAACTGGAGCACCTGGAGAAAGCCACACATGTGCAGGGCGAACATGCAAACACCGCATTAAAAGTCTCTGACTGACACGAGGGAGTGGAGCCAACAGCCCTGTCGCTGTGAGGCACATGCACCAGGCTGCTGCTCCACTAAACCTCCTATATAAATTCACGTGCCTGTACAATGAGAAGTTAGCCTTCATTTCTAAGGGAGTGATTCAAACCAAACAATGTGGTGCCATAATTCACTGTAACACCACGCCTGCACAGGACTGAATGGATGTCTTTCATGTTTTCTGTTCAATGAGACCACAGGAATCCTTCTGCACCATTCCCCCAGGAAATAAACAGCCTTTCACTAATCTCTGTTTGCTTTCATTTTACCTCCTTTATCATTCCTGTCCCTATTTAGAAAACATAAAAGCAGAAACAAGCAGAACCGGGGACATTTGTAGGCAGCCATGTGATCTTACTTATGCAAATGTTTTAATTTGAACAGTTATTAATGATATTTATCTTTCACTGGGATGAAACCATTAGCACATTCAATGCAAAGACAATATCTACTCACACCTAAACAAAAAGAACTGCATTCTGAGTTTTTATACATCAAATATACAATTAAATGTGCATTTGCTGCATGTAGATGCATATCTGTGATTTATCTTATTTAATTTTCTGATATGTTCAAATGCACAGTAGAATTTAATGTGTATGCTGTTTTTATTAAAAATTGGTCTTTGTTAAAATGCTCACAAATGCCATTCAGTTCAATGATTTTCCCAGGATGTTTGCTGTTAGCTAGCTGCAGACTTTCTGGCCAGATTAGAAGTTCATAAAGCTTCTGCTTGCCTGCGTGAACCCTTCAAGCTTGGCTCCTGATATCTTACTTTCACATATATTCTTTTTCTGTCCTTTAACTTCCCAGGAAAATTATTTCCAAGGCAAATCAGCCAAGACTTTGGCACTGAGGTGTGTTCCCACAGCATTACTAAAGCTTTTTTGGTTGATTAAGTTAATAGCATGGGAGCCTTTTGACAGGCCCTAAGGCCATCTAATCACCACGCTACAACTTTTAATAACTTAATTTTGCTGTCTCCTCATATTTGACTATGTTTATACAGTGCAGTAACAGATTAATGTCCATGTTGGGGCTTTTTTACACAAATACTGTAGCTGACACACAAGGCTTTTTACAAAGTGCATCAAGCAATGGACTGCAGACAAATGTATTTGAGTGCCTCTTGTGTAAGTAACAGCCTGTGAATCTCTTCTGTGGGACTGTCCACATCCACAAACTCAGGGGGGGAGACTAAATAACGCATCTTCTACTGGACTTTTCATTAGAGCTCTTCAGTTCAAAGGTGTAGTCAGCAATCTTCTAATCTCCTAATCTAATGCACTATTTGTCAAAATCACCATATTTCTCCTCTCCATCCACAAGATGTCACCACTGACAGCATGTTGAAAAAAAAGTCTGGTTTCAATACACAGCCTTGGCTCTGAATTTCAGCAGGTAAATACCGTGGCTCGGGCCGAGTTACCAGGGGCGATCATACTCATGTGCAGATCAGACAGAGAGGGGAGGGGGAGAAGTGGGTTGTGTAGCGTGCATTGTTAGTGTGAGAGAGATACAATATGTGCAGTAGCAATGGCTGAAAAACAGCCCAAAAGAAAAAGGTCAGAGGAGCAGAAAGTGGAAAAGAAGGGCAATGACCATGAAAGAGCGAAGACCCGGGTCAACATTGGTGTTGTGGCTACTATTGTCTGACGATTCGGGGTTACCTCAGCTATGTTGGTCCGCTACGCAGTTTCTACGGCCGTTTCCATGATGATGCACATCCATCAGCTTTCGAGGGTGAAGCCAGGGGTGAGGTATGAAGGGAGAGGCGGGTCTAAATTTGTTTATCAACAACCTCTCCACTCGTTTTCTCCCACATTCCTGACTACACCTTTAAGTAAGTATTGAAAACTGCTGTCGTGTGTCATAGTCCTGACCTGCAAAACAAACAAGCTAAATTTCTAAAAATAGTTGAAAACAAATTGGTTTGTGCTCCAGTGTCCACAACCTGACCCCACAGCAGGGGCTTTCTCAACAAGTCTCAAGTCTCACTCATATCAACTCGTGAAGAGGTCTGCAACCCTTCCACTCAAAAGAGCCAACAAAGCCCAACAAAAAATCTGTCTGGAGCCACATAACACATTTAAACCTATGGAGCAGAAGACAGCAGAACCTGTTGACTCTCCATTATCACAAATACATTAAATCTATAAGCAATCTGCTTTATCACTCAGCATGACTGCTCTATAATGGGTAATGTATGTTTTTTGGTTTTTTTAGAGTTAAAATGATTACAATGGTGTAATTAGTTTGATTGTGATGCTTGTCAACAAAAATAACAGTTAATTAATGTTACCCTGTGTTATCACTGTTATTTTTTTATTTGGATATTATTGTTACTGTTTTATGTCCCCACAGGATCAGGTTTTACTTGCAGTGGAGAAATCATAAATATTTATTTGACATCAGTTTAGATGGGGGTCAGAGTGCTTTCCCCTGACATTGTAAAACTTAAATCATTTCTTTCCGGCGTTCTGATCATTTTGATGCAGTTTTATAATAATCCTGAGGAAGTCTTTTGATCTTTGAGGTGCTTTTTTAAAAAAAT
The DNA here is from genome assembly GCA_036419115.1 of Scarus forsteni. Classification (NCBI taxonomy): domain Eukaryota; kingdom Metazoa; phylum Chordata; class Actinopteri; order Labriformes; family Labridae; genus Scarus; species Scarus forsteni. The sequence continues at coordinate 18,055,589 of JAZDUH010000040.1, forward strand.
CTATTCGTGTTTTGAAGTTTATCCCACCTAAATTATTTATCAATGTGTAGTCTTGATGTCATATAAAGAACTAGAAAAGCACTCTTGGAGCGCAGACCTCTGCCAGCACCACAGTCCTCTCCCATATTGTGATTTTTACCATAAATACTAGTCCTACCTTGATTTCATGTCAATATTTAGATTCCTTGACCATGAAAACATACCATTAGCAACTGGTTTCATAATGATATCTATTTTAGTTCAGTAGTTATTCACAAAAATCACATTTTTCGTCATGGCGAATCCAGACCGTGATCTGGATCAACACCAAAATTGAGTCACTTCTTCCTTTTCCCCTGTTGAACATTTCCTGAAAATTTCATCAAAATCCATCCATTACTTTTTGAGTCATTTTGTTCACAGACAGACAGACAAACTCTCCTGAAAACAAAACCTCCTTGGCAGAGGTAAATATGTGTGATGAACAATTACGCAATAACTCACAAATACCAGGGTTTGTAGCTACTGAATGAGAGAGCAAGAGTGATGGGGAGACTGACAGCTATCACACACAGGAGACATGGTAATGAAAAAACATCCTCTTGATGTTTTTGTGTAAAAAAAAAAAAAAACTGCTACAGAAACAGGGTCATAATGGCGCTGAACTTTAACGATTCACTGTTCCGCTCATCTTTTCTGAAGCATTATTGCAAACATGCCTCCATTTTAAAAGCTTTAATCTCTTCACACCAGCAGCCAATGTTTGAAAAGTAAAAAAGTCCATCAAAACATCTGCATTAATACTTAAAAACAACAGTTTAATGAAAGACAATGATCAAGTTTTTGCTTTTCTGTCCTCTGAGTCCAGAGAGCCACTGGTAAGGCTCCAAACAGCCACATGGGGCCCAGGAGCAGTGGACTGTCAACTCCTGAACTAGTGCCATTGGCCTTGAGCAACTTCGCTTCAAAAGATTTTGTATCTTTTTTGCTGAAATGAACTTTCACTCAGATTAAAGTTAATAAGAGCTTACCTGCTTTAATCCGTGCTCCCATGCCTCCATCTACTGACAGGTTTTAAAAGCTTATTCTGATATCTACCAACATTTTACTAATGACACTGCTGAACTAAAGTCATACCATAATCTATTTTACTAATCTCACATTTTACTGATAAGTTTAATTACATATTTTGAATCAATATTCTGCAAAAATCCTTTTTAATAGTACAAGGATTAGGACTGTTGCCTCAAAGTTAGAAGATTCCTGGTCTGAATCTCAGTCAAGGCCTTTCAGTGTGGGGTTTGCATGCTCTCCCTGTGCATGTGTGGGTTCACTCTGGGTAATCCTGTGCCCTCCCAAAGACAGAAAAACATGCTTTAGGATAAGTGGTGACTGTAAATTGTCTGTGGTTGCAAACGTGAGTGTCTGGTTGTGATTAATTTGCCACTAGTTGAGACCCAAAGGATCTCACAATAGGCTCTGCAATATGTTGATCTGTGCTTTCCTAATTGTAAACTTTGATTTGTACATTAAGGACAGTAGCTAATAAAAGTAGCCCACATGTAGCATCATGTTATTCTTTACATTATTTCAAAGAAACTCAAGGTAGGAGGAAAAACTCCAAAATGAATAAGAAAACCTTAAAGGTCCAGACAGATCTTCATTTCCAGAAACAAACATACGTGCAGGTTATTTGTTTCATTCAGAACTGTTCATGCATACATTTTTGCTTTTCACAGATCAGTATCATGGAGTAATTGTTGTCCACACAAAAAAAACCATTATGAAAGTTAATTGAAGCAGAAGCTGCTCACTTTGCCTCGTGAGCCTTGTCTCATTTAAGAGTGTCAATTGCTCTAGTTACACAGACACCTGCTGGAGACAGATGCACAGTCACTCAACAGCTGAAACATTTGCTGGTGCCTCTCCAACAAATACTGGCAGCAATCAAAGCTGAGCTCGAGCTTTTTGGTTCCCAAACCTGACAGAAGCTTAAAGCAGCAAAATGAATCCACACAGTCCCTGGCGAAGGCAGATAATTTAACCAGGCTGTGTTTGCTTCTTGGTGGATTTATAAACAAAGACACGCCGGTGCTTTGTTTTCTTACATGTTTTGATGGGCAGACCTGCCGGCTCTGTGCACTAAAACTCATAAATAGCAGTGAGGTTAAAATTTGCTTTAGTTCGATACAGATTGAGTTTTCTAACCAAGTATACAGCTGGACTGAATAAGAGGAGAGGGAAGGATGTTTGTGCCATATGTGCTGCATTAGGATTTTTTACAAATTAATCCCAAGGCCTGTATGCTCTGATATTAAAAAAAAATTAGAGGACAGAGAGGGAGAGAAGACTTGCTACAGAAATATTTCAAATCTAGGTCATCTCCACTGAGTGCCACAAGCTCTGTACATGAGGTGCCCGTACTCCTTACTCTTGAACTTCCTGGTTTACTCACTGATGGTGCTTCGAATAAAGATTGACAAAGAGAAGAGGATTAGAAACAAAGTTACACTTATTTTCTACTAATGACTTTTGGCAAATTTGTCAGCTATGTATTATGTTTCTTCCTTTTTGCACATTTCAACTGACACAGACAGAAAAAAAATGCAAGAAGGTTGTTGGTTGGATTCCCCATGTCAGTCAGGAGTATGGAGTTTGCATGTTCCATCCATACACTACGACTTCCTCCCACAGACAGAGAAACATGCTTATTAGGTTCACTGGTGACTCCAAATTGCCCTCAGGTATAAGTGTGAACTTGATTGGTTGTTTGTCCCTCTATGTTGTCCTGCGATTGGCTGGAGACCGGTTCAAGGTGTACCCCACCTCTTGCTCAATCTCGGTTGGGATAGGCTCCTGCCAATAGATAGACAAGTGGATAGACAATGAATATTTAATATAATGTGGAAACTAAGCAGTTAAAAAAAATGTAACATTCTTCTCTAGGAAAAGGTCTCCTATGTGTTTTTGGGTAATTTAGCAACAGTCCTGCGCTGAATCCATTCATATTTAAAGATGCTATGAGGAGTTTCTAAGTAATTACAAAAAAAGTCTCACTTTTAGGTATATGCCTGATGGAAATACACACTTTAAAGTGATATTCCGGGATGGAACAAGTTGGGTCCTATCACAAGCTTTAGGGCAGAAATTACCCCTACAGCAGAGTTTCTGGGCAGCAGAAGCCCAGGGCGCTCACACCAAACCCCCCCTCCCTGCACGTCTTTTGGTGCATTCCAGTTGTAGTCAGAAGTAGGAATTTTCGGGTTCGGAGTAGGAAACTACAGCTGGAATGTCCCCCGAAGTCTGAATTTCCTACTGGGAACTCAGTGAAACCTCGCCACCCCCGTGTTGACAATCAAAGATGGATGCCCCCAGTGTGAACAGTTATTTAGCTCCTGTAATAATCAATTTATTTGCACTTCTGACTGGGGTGTGTCGCTCTGGATCAGCTGTATACATAGTATTGTTAGACTTATATTTACAAATATGCTGCCATAGTGATAATCACATTCTTCATGTGATATTTGTGAACAACAATGCAGGGCGTGCTAACAACAGCTAACAATAGCCTGGTAGATCGGCATGTTTTTTTTACCATTTCAACTGGAACGCCAATAAGTCAGAGATGATGTCACTTCCAGCTCCGAGGTTACTGGAACGCAGCATTACGACAGTTGCCACGCGTGCTCATGGGTAGTAGAGTCTTTAAGTTGCAGGTAATAGATTCTCCTCATAGCACCTTTAAGATGAAAATGTAGTTTCAAGTTTATGTCCAAGAGACACTGGCACATTCTTTAGAAAATTAAGGAGCAAACAGCTATTATATCTGTTGCCTTAACCTGGGAGCCCAGCACTGAAGTGGACCACCGATTCTTATATTTGACCCACATTACGGTAAAAACATATTCTTGGGTCTAGTTATTTGGACAGAATTTCAGATGGATTAATTTATTCCTGTCCTTTTATTGATCCACTTTACTCACAGAGCACATATCTGGCACTGTGTGAGATTTGTTAATGCTCTGATTCAGGTGATTTCTTTTCATTAAGGCATCCAGAGCATCCAAAGATCCAAAAGACAAGTCAGAAACTTTTGCATGAAAGAAACTCATTAATTATTAAAATATCCTATTAAAACTGACTTCGAAATGTTCAAGATGGACCATTTCCCAGATGTTATAGACTGTTTGCTGTCCATCAGGTACCTGGTGGCTTATTTTGTCATTTAGTCCTCGGCTCTGCTCTCTGCTCTCACGCTGAGGAGTGCTGGAATAAAACAGCATTCTGTCTCTCAGCTCTCAGACCCATTGACCTCTAAGCTGAATTCTCTAAAAATTCCCTGCTATCTAACAGTAGAGGTGTGCTGCTGTCAAAACAACAACAGCTCAGTGAAGTTCAGTGTGTTTTGATCTCACATATCTATAATGCATCCTCAAAATAACAAAAACACTCAGACTTAAGACTTCAGACAGGCATGAGGAGGTTTACAGAGCAGCAACTTTCTACATCATCAAGTTAGGAACATGCCCATTTTATACCTGACCACTCCTCATTTTCAGATGAACACACCCCTGAGCAGCATGAGCGCATGAAGTCTAATGCTACGGCCACACCGCACGTGAATTGGCGAATTTAAACGCGCATAGTGCCTGTGACGCGCTGTGCGTAATGCCCGAGGCTGGACGCTGGACCTTTTTGACAAGCTGAGGGGCGACGCGCTGACACGCATCACTGCGCAGGCAGAGTAGAGAGCCGGAGCCAGTCGGACTCAGTGATGACCCGTGCAGGCAAATCCAGCTGGAAACGAATATTTACACAACTTACCTTCAAAACCTGTCTCATCGGTGACTTTCACCCAAGCCTGCTCCTTTATGTTCTGGTCTCTGTAGAGTACGCACGTCGGGTCATATTAATGGCAAACAGCGCAGATCAACCTCTCCTCCATATTTCAGCGAGGTTTGAGCAGGAGCAGGTGGCCAGAGCGTCACACGTCATCAAATCAAAGACGTCAGGGGGAATGTCATCACTGATTGGCTGCCGCGGCACAGCATCACGCGAATTTGCGTCGAAAGTTCAATATTTTCAACTCGTGCGTAGAGGCATTTGACTCCCCAAACGCGCCAAACGCACCAGACGCTCCATACGCGCCGCTCCAATCGCGTTCAACGCGCGGCCCGGGGCGAATCTGCGTCCAAACGCGTCTTCGCATTGACTTTGTATGTAATCTCAACGCGCTTCTTTGCGAATTCACGTCCTGTGTGGCCGTAGCATTAGGGTGCTTTCCCACTACCGGCCCTGTCCCAGATCCGGGTGCAATTAAGCCCAAAGTCCGGTTCGTTTCGTTACGGGACAGCTGCTCTGTGACGTCAGGGTTGTACGACTCCCTGAGTACATAGCTCTGCCTGTGCTGTGGTCACTGTAACTTCTAATAACTACAGGTTGTCCGCACTTTTTTGGAATTCCTTGTGGAAATCATTAGACTCTAGTTGACGAGTGGCCTGTTTTCACTCACCTTATGGAGGACTGCGAGTTGAAGTGTAGAAAAAGTGATATAAAGGCAAGTTTCAACGTCTCTGGCCTCTTCAAAAACCATCTCATCCGTGCAGAATAGGCCCATTTCATCCTTCAAGCTGCACAGTAAATGTGGGAGTGTGAGGAAGATCGCTGCTTGCTTCTCAAACAATGTAAAACACCCACAAAAGCACGAAGGACTCCATTGCCGGTGCTAAACACCGTCTTCGAATATAAAACACATTCAAAACTCTTCCATATGAGTTTTTCTTTGTTTTGATTTACAATGAGGGTCACTGATACCTTCTCAAACAGGATACAAAAAAACAAATTAGAAGGAAAAAAAAATGAAGAAGAGAGCGAGACGTAAACATTGGCTGTTTGGAGCGGGAAATGGTTACCATGGTAGCCTCTTCTTCGTTCTCCTCCATAGCAGGCTTGGTAACCAGTTATGTGCCCAGGTGATATAGCAGGAGGCGATATAACGTGACCAGCTATATCGCCCCCTGCAGTTTCAAACTGAATAAATGTGCAAGTGGGCCTGGTTCAATGTTTCAAGTGTGAATGCAAGCCAGCAGGGGGAGGGGGGCGAACCGCGCCACAGCACGGTTCAAAACAAGTGGGCCTAATGTGAAAGCGCCCTCAATGACACCTGGATCAGGAGTAAATTAGAGATGACCTTTGCTCCAAAACACTTTACAAAGGTCATAAAAGTCAGTTTTGCATTTTTGTGTGTTTAAGTTTTTGTGGGGGGCATTTCGTGTCTTTATTGATAGGAGAGAAAGAGAGTGGATAGGTTTTTGAAGGTGAGCGAGAGAGAGTATGGGGAGGATACTCTGCAAACTGGCCACAGGCTGAATTTGAACCCAGGCAGGAAGAAGCATGAACTGTATATGTGATGGCCCGGTTGCTTACCACTCCACCAAACTAGCACCCCAGTTTTGCATTTTTGATTGAAAAATCTTAATCTCAAGACTTTAAAGTACACTTTTGTTAGAAGTACTTGATTCTAAAATCAAGAAACTACAAAGAATTGGCATATACTTTTAAAAGACAGTCAGGACCGTCTCAGACTTAGTCTGTGTGCTCGATGTGACTTGTTTGTTCTTAAACACGTTATTCTACTTTATCTATTTTTAGATTAGCACTTTATTTAAGTTTCCAAAGAAATAAATATGAAACTGAATTGCAGGGCACATGCACAAAACCATATGCATGTGCTTGTAAGTAGGTCAACAAACAGAGCCTCTGTTTACAAGAAGATCAGGATTATCACTAAGACTAATGATCCACTTTGTAAGAGAGGACGAAGATAAGAAGATACAGTATCTTGGGGTTTAGTTTCATATCTTTGAAAATTAAATGGTGTTGATCTTAGTCTCTTTAAACTCTGTTTAGAGTTGCTGAAGGGTTTATCTGAAGACTGTAGGCAGAGGCAGGCTGACGCTTCCTTTTAACTCCCAGTGTTCGAGCTAAATAGGGATGTAACGATATGAAAATTTTGTATCACGGTTATTGTGACCAAAATTATCACGGTTATCATTTTTATCGCAGTATTGTTGCAGTGTGCTCAAAATGTACTCTAACACAAAATTGAAATCATTTAACCCCTTTAATATTATAATTTTAACAGTTTTTTTTGTCAATAAATGCGTCTAGAAATGCCCTTACCCCTCTTTCATTAGAAATAAAAGTGAACAGTTTTATTTGTCATTATTACGTAATAAATGCTTGAACAGTGTGTAATTACAAGAAAAGAAAACAACAGATTTGAACTTCAAACAGGATTCTCTTCATAAACAATTGAAAATGAACAACAAATAACCTATTTTATATACACTCACACATTTTTGTTTGCCTGCAGCATTAGTGACCATGCTATAGCTCGTCAATTTAGACCATGTCCAGGCCTTTTTTTTAACTGACGATAGTCCCTGAAGCAGTTAGCCCCCTTCATGACTCTCCTCTGGTCTCCCCTTTTCATGGCAGATATCCTCAATATTTTCTCCTCCCATCTTTCCAGAGTGCGATCGATTAAATCCATAAAGCACGAACATTGACGGAAAAGGACGATCAATTTCAAAATATGGCGAATACAAGGCAAAAGAATGGCGAATACACTCCAGAATGATACAAACGCTATTATTTACAAGATTTATACATACAGACAGACAGAAAATACCGGCAAACCACCTGTTATTGACTCATTGAATCTTTTCTCTCTCTCTTGCTCTCTCTCTCTCTCTCTCTACCTCTACGGCTTGGTCAGCTCATTTACTCAGGGAGTTACGGCAGTTTTAACCACGCACGTCTTTTTCTTTCGCTGCAGCTTTGTGTTAGACAGGGTGACTGTCTTCTATCCGTTTCCTCTCAGCAACCTTGTAAAATCCAAAATTAACCAGACTTAAGAGTCCGTTTCCAGAGGGAAATCTCCGCTGTCTCTAACTTTCGCTGAGGCCAAACAATGCAAACTGAGCATGCGCGCTTCCCATGAGGCTTGCTTATCCAGGAAGAGACTCATAGTTCCGGCATTTCCAGGCAAAGAGCAGCATCACCGTGCGTTTTTGACGCATTGTGGTTATCAAACACGGTATAACGGCTATTTTAATAGGACGCGGTAATAATTACCGTGGGAAATTTTACCACGGTTTACCATTTTACCAGTAACCGTTACATCCCGAGAGCTAAAGTAATAAGTGGTGGGCGAGCTTTGGCTGTCTCTTCCTTGAGGCACAGTTGAAAGAATTGTGTTCACATGCTTCTCATGGACTTGGGTGTGAGGCAAGACACAAAACTAAAAATCATTGTTGGTGTATCCTTTAACACATCTTTTCCTCAACAGGTACGTCACCATCTTCTATGCTCTAAGGTACCACAACATCATGACGGTGAGGCGAGCCGGCTGCATCATCGGAGGAATCTGGACCTTCTGCACAGGCTGCGGGATCGTCTTCATCATCTACTCTGACACCACCCCCGTCATCATCTGCCTGGTCTCCATGTTCTTCGCCATGCTGCTCATCATGGCCTCCCTCTACAGCCACATGTTCATGCTGGCTCGCTCCCACGTCAAGCGCATCGCCGCACTGCCCGGCTACAACTCCATCCACCAGCGGGCCAGCATGAAGGGCGCCATCACCCTGACCATCCTGCTGGGCATCTTCATCGTGTGCTGGGCCCCCTTCTTCCTCCACCTGATCCTGATGATCTCCTGTCCCAGAAACCTCTACTGCGTGTGCTTCATGTCCCACTTCAACATGTACCTCATCCTCATTATGTGCAACTCGGTGATCGACCCTCTGATCTACGCCTTCAGGAGTCAGGAGATGAGGAAAACGTTTAAAGAGATCATTTGTTGTTACAGCCTGAGGAACGCCTGCACCAACATCTGCACTCTGACCGGTAAGTACTGAGAGAGAAGAGGAAAAGACTGATCTGACACTGCGGTCTGACCACGGAACAGTTTGAAGGTAAAGACAGTTTGAGGTATGGCACTTTTCTGTCAGCACAGTCTGATCAAGCACACTTTTATCTATGAGCTTCAGAGGAGACACTCAGGAAAAGCATGAAGGTCAAACTGCTGTCTCCTATTATGTCCACCGTGTTTAAAACGTGGCTTGGTTATACGATATGTTACTTGAACTCGGCAAGGACAATCTCATAGCATCATCAATGTGAACTGGGTCACAGACAACTGTGACCGTCTTTTCATCATCGCTGTTATGTTTGTAATGGCTTTTTTTCCAATCCCAAAGACTCTAATTACCCCATTTTACCTTCACATATATTTTATTACAACAGCGTTGAGTAATCCTGACACACAGCTGTGATAGAGCTCTTATGCAGTTGCTCTTAGAGTCATATTATACACTGAGGTTCTTCAGTAATGATCCTATGTGACCCTATTCTACACATAGTGAATGGATTTGCTCTAGGCCAACACGTCTTAAAGGACCTGCTCAGGACTTTTGAAGCAGGGCTGTGGGGGGGCACATGGCGCTAGCCTGAACATAAACAATAGTGAGGGAAATCAGCTCAGGGAAATAGCTGGAGCTGAAGCTAAAGGCCATAACACACTCCACGGAAGTCATGCAGACTCAAAGCGGACGTCTGCAGGGCACTCAGACTCTGCTCCACACACTGGTGTCGCATAAAACACTACTCAGTGTGTATTTTTCACATCGACCCGCATTAAATGTTGCTCAGTGCTCACATCCCCTAAATTCTAACAGACAAGGATGCAAGTACAGTGATTTGTTAATGTAAGCAGCAAAACCTGGGCAACAGCCCTGGAAGACAAAGAGGAAATGACAAGAAAATGAGGAGCAGCTGTTACAGAAGCATCTTTATGACTGTTCAGTGATAGAACAGACAACAAATGTCCCTTTTCTTCTGCGGCCTTGCCAACAACAATAAACCATCTCTTTTGATGATTTCTTGGAAACTATGCTGCAGATGCAACTTTTTGAGAACACTGCCCCCGACAGTTATCTGTTTGCAGCTCTGTGCATGAATACTCTAAATGTTTTTGAATCAGGATCACCCATGCTGAAAGTACAACTGACCCGTCAGACACCGAAGTGAAGTTCAGGCTGTTCTGTAATCTTATAGGCTTCCTCTAATGTTACCCAAACACTCTGTGAAACTGAAACTGAATACAGAGGAAATGCTTCTCTGAGTAAAGAGCAAGTACCATGCTTAGCTTTAGTAAAAGCACATTTATCACCACATTTAAAGGTTTTCAGCTGATTGAATTGCAACTCAACTCCTCCACCATGTGTCTCTCAAGACGAAATAGGTGAAAGCAGGTGCTAACTGGAAAGCACTCAGAGAGAGAAAATCTCTGCCAAGGTGTAACAATTCACATCTAACAAAATTATATTAAAGGAATCGTACTACGCGAGGCCAGGAGTTAGACACCGCCAACCTGCTGAACAAAGTATGATTCAGCTCCTAAAAATGAAAATAACCAACTCTCTATCACTCAGTTAGCTGGAGTAAAGTCTTAGGAAGCAAAAAATGAGGCATTGAATTGAAGTTTAGCTCAAATGTATTAAAGAGAATGCCCAAAACACAAGATTCAATGTCCCCAAACTCATGTGTCCCACAAATAACCAAATCAACCACAAAGCTACTCAGTCCCAAAATGAAAGAAAATAGTTTGTAAGTGTCTGTAATCCCGAATCCAAAACGAAAATCCTTTTAATCCAAGGGAGTACTGTCTCAGTCAGCAAAGTTTAAACATTCCCTGATGGCGCAAAGAAACAAAAGAAACTCTGAGGGTGAGTCGTCCACAGCCGCCGCTCAGCTGCACTGACTGGAAGTCCTTACCAGACCCTCTGGTATGAACCGTAATCAGCTGATCCAAGTGGAAGTATTAAATCCAGATATTCATCTCTGATTCCTGGCATAGAGAATCCGCTGCGGCTGCCTTTGTCCGGGACGCTAACCTCCACCTGGCGCGTGCCAATCACTCCTCTTTTACCCCCCCAAAAAAATCCACCTCCCAGAAGTCTTTGCTCTTTTTATCAAACTCCGGCCGAGGCAATTAACTAATATCAAAAACAATACTAAAAATACAATACAAAATAAAACATTTCAACAAGAGCCACTTCCTGAAAAAGACTGTCAGAAAATATTTGTCTGCGATATATATTACACATACACACAGGTAGATCTATGTTCTGTTATGCTGGGAAAGGCTGCAAAACTCTTTTCACCCTTTGTGGGCCTTACAAAGGTAGCTCATTTATTGCTGTTACATCTATAAGCAATAGTTCAACTAGAAATGCACTCGGAGAGCGCAAACCTCAGTCAGCGCCAAAGTCCTCAGCCATATTGTCATTTTGACCATAAATATCACTCTTACCTTTATTTCATCTAAATATTTAGATTCCTTGACCATGAAAACATATCATTAGCAACTGGATTCATAATGATATCTATTTTAGTTCGGTAGTTATTCACAGAAATCACATTTTTCGCCATGGTGGCCAGACGCTGATCCGGATCAACACCAAAATCGAATCAGTTCTTCCTTTTCCCATGCTGAACATTTCCTGAAAATTTCATCCAAATCCATTCTCTATCACTCAGTTAGCTGGAATAAAGTCTTAGGAAGCAAAAAATGAGGCATTGAATTGAAGTTTAGCTTAAATGTATTAAAGAGAATGCCCAAAACACAAGATTCAATGTCCCCAAACTCATGTGTCTTTTCTATTAGCGTCTTTTCTTCGTCACCGATGGTCACAGACTGTGGCTTTCTGGTGGAGAGGAAAGAACTTTCTACTGGATCTACTGTCCTTAGTGACCATATGGAGCTCATACAACCCCACTTCAAAAATACTGAACTGTCCCTTTAAGTATCTCAAGTTATCAAATAGGTCTCTAAGTGCAGCTGAGTACAATCATGTGGCTTGACCTGGTTTTGTAGATGCAGCCTCTTCTATTTTCCCCTCCCAATCACATGCCCGCCAACTTCCAGCCAACTATGTGTCACTGGGTATCGTCCCACCTCTTGGGGTGTGATTGAATGTTATTGACAAAAGAGGAGACTCAGAAATGATCTGCTAATAAATCAATTTCTATTTCAGATGCTTTTAACACATTATTACCTTAACATCTAAAAGTGGGGGCCAAAAAAGTCTTTGTGTCACTGCTGTTCGGACTCAATGCTCTCAAATACAAAATGAAAAACAACAGACCCAGCTTGTGACTGCAAAGCTGTTTTCTAAATTGAAATGTCATTTTTAAGTAAAAGTTCGCTCATATTTCACTCTGAGAGGAGACAACGAAACATATTTTTGGATTCATTTATAAAGAGCCGCAGTTTTTTTTTAGCCCTGTGATCCTAACAGGCCTGATAACCACTGCTTCTACTTCAGCTTTTATACTTTAGATTGCAACAAGACTCAAAACACATTGATTAGGCCTGATGTGATCTCTGGGTAAGGCTTTGTGCTAATCATACTGAAGGGGATCTTATAGGTCCCAGCACTTCCCTGCAAAGGACCAACCATCTTCCTGAGTTGATGTCTTTGATAAAGTAAGATAAATCATGATCCATTTAGCAAAACTTCAAGCTGTAATGACAGAGCTCAGTCTGCAAAGGTCCTGTCACAGTCCTTTGAGCAGAACGAGATGGATGATACAAATGTGACAACAGTGAGAAGAGGCTTCAGCATGTTAAAATGCTGACTGCACTGCACACAGATTAGATGCTGCCTGCTTTGGTTTAAGTTTTATCAGGACTTGACAAAGTTTCTTGATTCTATGAAGAACAAAGAAAAACTCTTCCCACATTCCTCAATGCAAAATACATATTTCCTTCATTCCGAACAGGTTTTGGTGAGACTTTGCTCTCAGAACTGGCTCATTTGGTACTGGACTCCATGGCAGTTGTGCTCATCCTTGACATGATCTGATTCGCCTGTGATTGATGTGATTGAATGAACAGAATGATCCTCCAAATTTAATCCAGATGTGTGTTTGAAAGTGTCTGCCCTCCCCAAACAGTTTTTATGGGCTGTTGCCCATCGGGATGAGTGAAATATATCCTATAGAATTTATCTGAGGCCTCAGGTTGATTGTGACCATCATAATGGAAAAAATAAATTAAAGTAGTCTGAACTGTAAACAAGAAAAGAGTGAATGGACTTTTGCTTGTGCAGCACTTTGGTAATGGTCTTGCTACTCAAAACAACCAGTAACAATTGTGCTTTCACACCAAATTCACACACTGATGGGAGAGTTTTCAGTGCAGTCTGATCATATGCAACTAGAAAATCACTCCAAGAGTGCAGACCTCCACCAAGCAGCTCAGTCACGCAGCTAGGCCAGGCCATTGTCAGCCGTTGTGTTAGCAGAACTCCTCTGCCAGCATTGCAAGGGAAGCTGGGAAATGTAGTGACACAGGCTTACGAAAAGGTTGACGTCAGTTTGCAAATAACCTACAATTCCCATAATGACATAAATGAATGGGATTTGTCGTTATAAACCACACCTCTGGTAAAATTTTCATGAAAATCCATCCGGTAGTTTTTGCGTAATCTTGCTAGCAGACAAACAGACTGACCCCAGTGAACACATAACCTCCTTGGCAGAGGTAATTACCCAGTCTTACGTGTTCACATGGCCTGATGCAGCATCGAGGGCACTCTGTGGCTGAGTTTCTTGTAGAAGGAACTTCTGTATGTAACTTCAGCAGCTGAGGATTGTGTCTCCTCCTTTCAGGTTGACTCTGAAGCCTTTTTTTCACCTGTTGGTATGAAAGAGTGTAGGTGTGATAGCTTTCTGTGATAACTACAATAGCAATTCAATCTGTCAGTGGGTTAATGCAAGGTTGAATGAGTATGAATGATCAGATGTGACTGCAGGTTAAAGCGCTTTGAGCTGTAAGAAAGTCCATCATGTCCAAGTACCATTCACCAAAATGGAGTCCAGTTCTCTTTTCATATCACCTTATTCCATCCTTTACTTGCCCTTGTGATCTTTTTCATTGAGGTTGAAGAATAGAGGACTTATGAGCTATATCTTTTTTCAAATGGACCTTTTCTCTTTTTGTCTTTTGTGTGTACATGCAGCCCTGAAGTCTCGTACATGATAGAGGCATCTATAAGGGATGATGAGCTCATACTGTGGTCCTATAGGTATTTGTGTTCATCAGAGTCTGACCACAGGTGCACACAGCTGCTGTTTAATGAGACATTTTGAATGCAGCATTGCTTTTTCTTCGGAGCTGTCTTGAGTTTTCAGACAAATCTGAAGAAAATATTGGTGAATGAGGCCAATTAAACCCGAAGCCCACTTGATAAAGCCACTGGTTAGTCTGGAGAAATACAGCTTGATGCACAAGAAAAAAGGTGAATTGGACACAAAAGTGAGCAGTTATTTTTTCTGAAAGAAAGATAATATGTGTTTGTTTATTTGTTGTCTGCTGGAATGTACAGATCTGTTGTTCTGACTCCAAAGAAAAGATAGAAGACCACAGATGATGAAAGTTTAGAAAAAAGGACAAATTCAAAGAAAAACAAGAAAACCAGATACAAAGAAAGGTTGATTAGATTGATTAGATTTTTTTTAAAACCTGGCCTCCATAAAAAGAACAAAGACAGAACTGCAGAAGGACAATTACCTAATCATGAAAAACCTGAAATTCAAAATATTATGGATGTGATCTTGAAGGGACTGTGAGGAGTTTCTAAGTAATTACAAAAAAGTCTCAATTTTAGATATATGCCTGATCGAAATACACACTTTAAGAGGAGTTTTATAGCATCAAAATAGGTTATCTATAAATGCTATTCCTTAGCCTTCTGGTCGGGCTGGACAGGGCTGGACTGGACTGGATACTCAACTTCTGGAAAAAGACAATTAAAACTAGAGCAAATTTATATTATTCAGACACGTCTTAGTGCACCGGGCTTTAAGTAGTGATATATAGCCTGCTACAAAACTACGATACTTAGTAATAATCAGTTTATTTGCACTTCTGACTGGGGTGTGTCGCTCTAGATCAGCTGTGTATACATAGTGTTGTTAGACTTATTTACAAAAATGCTGCCATAATGATAATCACATTCTTCATGAGATATTTGTGAACAACAACGCAGGGCGTGCTAACAACAGCTAACAATAGCCTGGTAGATCGGCATGTTTTTTTTCCACTTCCACTGGAACGCCAATAAGTCAGAGATGATGTCACTCCCAGTTCCGAGGTTACTGGAACGCAGCATTACGACAGCTGCCGCGCGTGCTTATGCGTCTTGTCGCCGGTAATAGATTCTCCTCACCTTTAACATCTAACATGGATTGTTCACATCAAGACAACCTAACATGAACCACTTCGTAAATCAAACTCAAGTCAAAAGATTGTGGAAGCTGAGAGTTTATTCCCTCCTAAATATGGAAAATTGACCAAAAAGACAAAAAATGAAGAGTAAAAGAGACAAAGTGTTATGGATCACGATTTCTTTATTTCTGAAACATGCAGCACGGAGAGGAGACCTGGAGAGGTGTCCTCTGAAGACAAGGCAGTTCATCAACCTAAAATACAGTGCTCACAAAGTCATATGACACAAAAATGTATATATTTAGACATTAGCATCTGTTCAAGGGATTAAATATCTCAGGCACCATATAAAGATAAAATTTAAAATTCATCCCAACCACCTGTTTTCAAAGGCGTCAAAAGTTGTCTAAAAACAGATGTCAGACCTACTGAGCCTCAATAAAGCTTTCCACAAAATTCCTCACTAAGTGGATCAGAAATATCATGTCTTTTAAGACGTACTTTTAGTGTTGTTGTTTTCATTTGATAAGAACTTCAGTTTAGATCTGACAGAACTGCAGTCGAAGCTGTTAGCATCTATGAAAATCTCTGTTTTTAGCTCCGGCCTCTTCCTGCTCTAAAGGACTCTGATTGGTTGGCACCACTTTGGTTGGCTCACAATCCTTGTACATTGGAGCTTGGCAAGATGGTCATAGACAGTGAATGGTGCAAATCCAGCTGCACTGCAAGGTTAACATGAAGTAAGAGGGGCTGCACGTGGCCTGCATATTTGGAAAGAACTCTTTGAGTAATAAGCAAAATGTGGAAGACTGCCTTATCCTGCAGTGTTAAAAAATCAAATAATTCTTGTCATCTGAATTGGGACTACAACAAAATAAAAGTGATTTTTAAAGATCAAACATATCTGGACTTAAATGGTTGATTTTTTTCAAAACCCAAAGCTAAAAAACACGTCTTGAATATGAAATTTAGATGCTCCTTATTGTTATTTTTCCCAATTGCCCACTCCTGCTGCAGCAGGTGTTTCTTTGTCTGACTAACAGCAGGACTGTGTGCAAAAGCTCCTGTTCATCAATTCAGCCAGAAGCTTTACTTTCATTAGGGCTGCACATCAGAACTGCCTTCATCTAAAGCAGGACAGCTCCGTTCTTGTCAGCCTTGTACAAACTGAGTGGCACATCACTGGCAAAATTTCCTCTGAATTGGCATATTTCCTTCAGAAGAGGCTGTGGTTAGTATTCTGAGTGCATTGCAGCTGTTCTCCCCCTGAATTTGCTGTTTAAGGAAAAGTATACCTTGGCTCTGCGCAAACGAGAATCACAGAGGCAATTTTCTGTTGAAGATCAGTTTCTGTGTGTGAAGCGCTGCTTCAAGGGATACCTGTCATCTCCTTATCACACAAAAGGCATCAGTAAGGAAACTATTTATTGCTGCAAACTGAACTATTTGACCCATGTAATGTAAAGGAAATCAACAACTTTAAAAACAATGATGAAGAGACAATGTGCTCACGCAATCTACTCCTATAGGACTACAGTATGAGCTCAGCTTGTCTTAACTTCACTCTGTTTTAGTACTTGGCACTCTATTTTCTGTACAAAATCAAGTGTGATAGAGCCTTCCAAAACTGCTGTGGTGTCCAAAAAAGAAACAACAAAGGCTATGTTCACACTGCAGCCCTTAATGCTCAATTTTGATTTATTGCTCAAATCTGATTTTGTTTTGTTTGGCTGTTCAGATTACACCTTTAAATGTGGCCTGACTTCAGACTGTGATGTGAACAGCTCATACTACAGAAGTGACACGCATGATCAGTTGAATATTAATAACATACCAGTGTGATAAGGGGCAACAAACACAGAGAGACCAAAACTGTGTTTCACAATGCTGGAGAAGTTTGTTCCCATAACACAAAACCTGATGTTACAACAGCTCACCTTGAATGAGCTCTTATTAAAGTAAGTATAGGTATATTTTATTTCTTATGAATCTAAAGGCAGCCACTCTTTCCTGCTGACCCCTGCAGGGACTGATTGCTGCTGCAGAGCCAAACAGCTCAGAGCCATAGTGCGCTCAACAGGTGAACAAAGAGGTGAAAACTTAGTTTTGTCATCTGTTCTGATGTTTCTTAGTTTGTCTGAGAGCAGGTCAGACAGGAGCAGACTGTTCACTGACTGACGCTGTCTCGTACAAACATACATTAGTAATGTATGAGATGGACAGCAGTGGATCATCAGTGTCGCTCCCTCCTGGAACTGTTATTATAGCCTGATTAATCCATTTAAAAAGTCAGTGCTGTGTTAACAGCATAAGTTTATCGGATATCACAATACAAATGTGTGATTCATTCATGTTTATTGTTTATTGTGCGTGTAGTCAATCACCACTCTCACTTTCTCTCATCATGACTCCCTTTATGCTTTGTTAAATGCTCTTTGTTTTAGGAAAAATGGTATAAACCTTTTAATAATCATGTCTATATATTGAAGGGACTGTGAGGAGTTTCTAAGAAATTAAAGAACAGTCTCCCGTTTAGATATATGCCTGGTTGAAATACACACTTTAAGATGAGTTTTATAGCATCAAAATAGGTTATCTATAAATGCTATTTCTTAGCCTTCTGGTTGGGTCGGACAGGGCTGGACTGGCCTGGATACTCAACTTCGGGAACATAATTATTCGGACACGTCTTAGAGCACCAGGCCGTAAGTAGCAATATATAGCCGGCTACAAAACTACCATACTAAGTTTTTCAAAATTGCTTGTTGTCACATATCAAAAACTATCGCTAAGTAACTAGAAAGAGCTACATTACCTCGTTGCTTTGCATCCTGTAAGGTGTTGAAAAAAGTTGTAAACCAATGCAGAGTTCTGAGGAAGGTCCAAGCTGCATCATTAGCATCACAACACACACACGCTTTGGCTTGGGTCACGTCTTTTGGTGCGTTCCAGTTGTAGTCCGAAGTAGGAATTTCCGGGTTATCACTATGGCAGCAATTTTGTAAATATAAGTCTAACAATACTATGTATACAGCTGATCTAGAGCGACACACCCCAGTCAGAAGTGCAAATAAATTGATTATTACAGGAGCTAAATAACTGTTCACACTGGGGGCATCCATCTTCCATTGTCAACTCGGGGGTGGCGAGGTTTCACTGAGTTCCCAGTCAGAAATTCCGACTTCAGGGAACGTTCCAGTTGCAGTTTCCTACTCGGAATCACATTCTTCATGTGATATTTGTGAACAACAACACAGGGCGTGCTAACAACAGCTAACAATAGCCTGGTAGATCGGCATGTTTTTTTTCCACTTCCACTGGAACCTCGATAAGTCAGGGATGATGTCACTCCCAGCTCCGAGGTTACTGGAACGCAGCATTACGACAGTCGCCGCGCGTGGTCATGGGTAGCAGAGTCTTTATGACACTGGTAATAGATTCTCCTCATAGCACCTTTAACCTCTAATTATGTTCTGTCCCTGAAGTGACTCTGAAAAAATTTGACCCGAGGAAAGCTGCACTAGAATGACGTCAAAGTGGCAGTGAATGCGACCTGGCTGTTCAGACTGCAGAAAATCAGATTCAGCCTCTGATTCAGTACCACATTTGATAGTGGCCTGAATCTGATTCAAAAATGTCAAATTCTAAGTAACTTGTGCTGTTCACACTGTCAGAAATAAATCTGATTCAGTTCACTTTGACTGCAGTGTGAACGTAACCAAAGAGCACATAGAGGTAATGAGGTACCTGGCTCCTTTTTGTCTTTATCACAGCAGGGAGACAAGTTTAGTTCCAGAGATGTCTTCAAGCAGCAAAACAGCATGTTAATAAAGCAGACAATGACAGGTATGTCATTTTCCTGTCAGAGAGAGCTGACTCCTGTTGTAGTGACACTCTAACACCTAAACTCCACCAGACACATTGTTTTCTGTCTCCTTGGTTACAGCAGTGGAGGTGACAGGTCTCTATTGTGGTGGTCCTCGCTCCTGCAGCTTGGTTACTTTGTTTGATTCAGATGAAAAAAGCTCCTCAAATGTTCCTATGTACTTTGATCGCTTAATGTTCACTCAGTAGTGTTTTAGAGGAGTCCCACAAAAGGCCTTGGTTGTCATTATGTCACAGCAAGCATTTCTTTTACTGAGTCACACTGTGCATCATGGGAAAAAAAACAAGCAAGCTGAGGTACCCACAAAATCACTCACTGATTTAATACCACAGGTTTAACATCCTAATGTTATACTGATAAGCATATCTATCAAAAATTAAAGCATGAACTCTTTGCAGATAAACCAGATAGACACCTGCAGAGGTGTCTGTAGGTGCAGGTTGCATTGCATTATTGGCCACGGTTAGATGGTGTTTTTTAATTCAGAATTAATTATTCAGAATTAAATAAAATATTTGTAATTAAAGTTTATCCTTCATGTTTACGTGGAAATAATAACTACTAATGAAGGTTTACATGGAAAACACATTTATTCGCCTTTATTCAAGGCCTGGCAGTTGGGAATGGTTCTGATTGGACAGGGGCTGACGTGACGTAGGGACGTAGGGACTCATCCAATTTGGACGCTGCAGCTTTAAAAAGGTCCTCATTTCAATGCTTACATCCATCCACACTTTCATTACTTCCAAATCTTCTAAAGGCGGAGTCCCACACTTTCTTCAGGCAGCCTTCCTGTTCCTGTTAGCATCCCGGCCTCATAACGACAGGGCAAGGAAACGAGCATGCGCAAAATGACCAGAATTAAGTTAAAGCTGAATGAAAACATACCTGATCGAGGAATTATTTAATTCAGATTTAAAATCAGAATGAACTAGAAAAGCACTCGGAGAGCGCAGACCTCCGTCAGCACCACAGTCCTCTACCATGTTGTGATTTTTAACATAAATATTAGTCCTACATGGGTACCTTCACATTTAAACCGATACCATACCGATGCCCGGTGCCTGGGAATTGGTATCGGTACTCAACAGTACTTTTGTGTGTGTTTATGGGGTAATAAATATTATTTTGTTTAATATTAAGATCTCAAATTTTTTCAATGTAAATTTATTTCTCAATATATGAAATTTGACAGATATATATCAAAACAACATTCAACTGTTTGTATTGTAACATTGTAGTTGTTTCAAAAATGTCTTCAACATGAAAACCAGTAACTAAAATGAACCACAACTCAATAAATTAACTGCAGCCCTCACTTTAACTTTAGGGCAGTTTAACAATGGGTCCAACAGAGCTGTAAATAAAAAAAAGCATTTACATTAATGTTACAAAGTACGAGGAACCGACCTGATAATGATAACTGACGCACATTAAAATGCCAAGCTAATACCATCTTAAACACGAGGCTTATTTACCTGGACCAGGTATCCTCCTTGTCGCATTTGCTGCCATCACCAAATGTTAAAGCCATTTCTTTTCCTGTGTTTCTGGCTGCAGAAGACTAGTCGCCATTGGACACAGGCGTGCTAACAGTGCCATATGAATCCTTTGTGGTCGTAGATCTGAGGCTATCAAAAATTGTGCCCCTTTAGCTTAAAGGAAAATTTTGTGCATCACCAGGTGCTTCCTCAGATTTGAAGTATTTCCACCGCTGGCCTTACACTTACTGTCACAAATATTGCAGCGAGCATAATCTCCATCACATTTAATAAAGTGGAGCCATACTTTAGAGCAATTTCTCTCAGCCATGCTTGCTTTGTTGACTGAACCTAATATTTTTAAAGAGAATTTAAGTTTATTCAAAATTAAAGGGGAATTAAAGTTCTCATGTAAATGTGATATTAGATAAACTGGAGGGAATGACTATTGGCCAAAACGGATGTTAAAACCCTACAATTAGAGAGAGCAGGGATACGCTGATCTCACATTGGATTAACAGAAAAAAAAAATAGTTAAAGAGTTATAATTGTCTTGACAGAGCATCATCCTGAAGCTTAGGCTTATAAATGCTGCATTTTAAATATTGTTTTTGGCTCCGGTTATTTACCTTTGAGCTAAAGCCAGACAGCAATCTACATGTTCCATAATGAACATTATCAAAAATAAATAGCCTTTAGAAAAATTACTAAAACTCAGCAATTTTAGAAAAAATAAAGCATTTTACAGTGTCTGACCACTAACATCAATTACTTAACTTTGTTATTTGCCACTTAGTGAGTGGAACTGCTTTTCTGTTGCACTTATTGCACAAGTTGTAAATGTCAGATTAATAAATCTGAGAGTTGTTTATGAAGCTTTATCTATGCGAGAAAAGCACTTTGCAGGATAACACCAGTGCTAGCAATTGTCTCGTACATGTATCATTAAAAACATAGCTGTATGCTGAATATTTACTTTGAAGATAAACTTTCATTTGGCTTTTCTGTTTTTTTTTTTTTTAGTTTTAGTCTTTTGAAGGCGCCCAGACACATCTGAAGGACTGTGACATTTTCGTCGCATATTAATGATAGTTTCTTTTACTTTAGTGGTTAAAAAATGCATCTCTGCGGAAAAATATGGTACAGACTTTTGACACCAGCTACACTTCCAGTGTCTGCAGAACTGAGAGATGTCATGCTAGTCACATGCTTTCACACCAGTTCTTGTCATATGGAAGCAAAGCTGATCTTCATCACTGCGGCTAATGTTTATATCTTTGCCATGGACCTCAAACAGCCCCACTTCAAAATCCTGAGCCATCTCTTTGAAATTGTTTGATACAAAAGAGTCTGATAAAATTTAGCTTCTGTGCCAGGACTCTGACTGATCTACGTTTAACAAGCAGCTCCCATAGGCCCAATTCAGACGTCTGAAAATCTCCTTTAATGTAGAGGAGTAAAGAAGTATACCCCCAGCTGTGTGACAGGGTTCAGCTGTTCCTCCTAATGCATTGGAAAACTTCCATCTATTACATGTTCTGCTACCAGAAGAAGCTTTGCACATTTCTTATAGAAGTACTCAGTCATGTATAATCTTGATCAATATCTGTTCATGGGAAAAGGAGGCTGCTGCTGGGCTTGTGAATAGCATTAACTATCAGGAGCCAGTTCTCTGCCGCTGCTGCTGTATTCCTCCCCTCCTGCTGCGCGGCAGTTATTGAGCACTTCCCTCAAATCTGCTGCAGCTCAGTATTATTATCATCTCTATTATGGCTTCAGTGCGGAGCGACATTCCCTCTATTTCCAGGTCTTGTACCGTCCAATTATGTCTGGTATTTCCAGCCTGTGCCCCCTGGAGATGTGTACATACCGGCTCCATGCCAGCAGCCTGCATTAAGCTCCTTTACGTGAAGATGACATAACACTTGAAATATAACAATCTGAATGTACAAGCAGCTTCACTGTGCTCTCTGTATGAGTGTGTTAGTGTTGCCTACCTCCAGACAAAGAAGCTTGACGGACGAGTCATTACAAAATGCAAACATCTACTGAAACTTTTATAAATGTTGTGCATTGTGGTACATGCAACACTTGTTTTTCAGTGTTATGTGTTTATATTTATTACAGAAGAAAAAGCCATTTGTATTAGTAAAGTTCAACAAGTGATCTGTTCAGCTGTAAAGAAAGTCATGAAGTGTACTCTGAAACTGTTTAAGGGCCTCTGTCCACGGCTGCTGTGATATTGTGCCTGTTCAGCATTCATTTAGCTACGAAAGTCCTCTCAACCAATCTTTATTTGTATAGCGCCAATTCATAACAAGTGTTATCTCACGACACTTTACAATAGAGTATAAAGCTCTTCATTTTATGGATACACATATATGCATAGATACATATATACATATAAAGATACACATATACATATATATATACAAATATATACATCCAACACCCAGCATGAATCCATATAGCCAATCATGAATCCCTCCATCATGGTGGCAAGAAAAAACCTTCTGTTAAGCAGCAGGAACTCTTGAATGTGGATCCCAGTCTCATGATGAACAGCAAACCCACACGATGCTGTGTCGGGTGTGTGGGCAAAGGAAGGGAGGTAAGAGGAGGCAAGTGGACTAAAGTAAGAACTAAAGTTAGGGATAGGTCCATGAACCATAGACCTGTCATCTGATTTATTAGAGGTTAGCCTCTTGAGATGCTACATCTGGTCTTCAGGAGGGCCCTCATGTCTGAATGGTTATGGTGATCATTTTATAGAAGTATAATCAATGATATTCTTACTGAAAATAAGAATTTATTGTAGTGAAGAACTCATGGGTGCCCAGACCAGAAGTGCATCCCTATCATATTTGTCTCTGTTAAGTATAAATGTGTTAAAGGCCTCCTGAGATGTGACATCCCATTTTCAAGAGGGTCCCCATGACTATGTGGGGCTGAATATAGATACTATAGATGTATCAACCATGGATATTGAGATCATGCTAATATCTACATTAACAGCTATAATGATAATGGGAATGAAATGTTCCTATATGTGTCATGTTTGTAATTGTAGTTATTGAGGCTTTGTGGCTCCACAGCAGGAGGCAGTCTACACCAAGGATCCCAGACCACCTACAAGACCAGGGCCAGAGACGAGCACAGGAGCAAACAAAAGGGGCAAAGGCAGATATGAAGAGAGTGAGAGAGAGAGAGAGCCCAATGTGCCAGATCCCCCCCCGGCAGTCTAAGCGTATTGCATCTTAACTATGAGTCTAATTTATGAACTAATTTATAAACTATGAGTTGGTCCCTAACTGAAAGCTTTATCAAAGAGGAATGTTTTAAGTCTAACCTTAAAGGTAGAGAAGGAGTCTGCCTCCCGAACTGTGGTCGGTAAATTGTTCCAGAGACGAGGAGCCTGATAACTGAAGGCTCTACCTCCCATGCTACTTCTGGAGATTAAAAACCTCAAAAAAGACCACTTCAACTGTCTATACACCCCTTTTACTTACCTGTAAAGCTACTCAAATATCATAATTTTTGACCTCCTTTCCATGTGAACAAATTTGCCTTGCAGTTTCTTAAATAATGAAAAAAATTGTGTAACTTATTTCTGATTGAATAATAACTGCGTTGCAGATATTTAACTTTGAAACTTTAGGACTAATGCAACCAAAATTCTCTAATTTTTAATGTAACATATGCAAGGAAAAAACAGAGAAACAAGTATTTTTTCCTAAAAACAGTGCAAGAAAATAATTTCCTCTAACAATGATTTTATGTTTTCACGTGGAGAGAAATAACCAGTGTTAACTAATTAACCATTAATGTTCTTTTCCAGGCCTCTGTAAGTCATGGAACTTTACATTTGTCCCAGCTTTTCTTCATAAAGTAACAATATATTAATAATATTTTTTCTTTTTTTTTGACTCTGTATATTTATCAGTCAGTGCAAACAAACCACAGTTTAGGTGAACAACAAAAAAACTTAACAAAGTGAGTTTATTGGTTTATCAAGATAAACAAAAAGAAAAAAACTGGAATGTGAAATGAAAATCAAAATTGAAAAAAGCAAAAGTAAGACAAAAAAAAGGCAGGACAGAACAAAGTTGTAACAGAATGATTGATTGATACATAGGCTGAATATTTGGTGAATAATTCTTGGTGAGTTTATTTCATTTTAATTATTGTTGTTCATAATGATTGTCATATTTATTTTTTTGGTAAATTGTACCTAAATTGATCCACTACTATATTAATGACAAAGTCTGGGTAAAATCAAATCACCCCTCTAAAGACAGTCAATATGACTTTTGATTTCAGCATTTGAGAAAATATTTAACACTAGTTGACTTAAACAATTTGTTTTTAATGTATTGACTTATTAAATTAGGTTAGATTAATATGAAAACACAACACTCAAGAGTCTGTGTCGATCTTGACTCTTATTTTTTCCCCTAAAAAATGCTCCAGAAATACGTCAATTGACAGAATGTAACCACACGTAAAACAATGTTTTAACTCGGGTTATAGCATGAAATTGCTTGTGCAGTATAAAAAATGTGCACTTGATGACCAAAGACAGACAGTAAGCTTTACTGTGGCCCTGCAAATCCTGTGAACCAAAATAAGGACAATCAAACCTTCAACACTTAAGTTTGTGGTGAACAAATAGATCAGTGAAAGAAACCTCTTAGTTTTGTACATACCTGGTCAGTGGCACATTCAATTGTGACACATCCAATTATTTTGAGGTTGATCGTATTAAGATTTTTGGGCAGACATATTACGCAATAACCACTTTTCAAAGCTTTTGGACACATTTTTGGTTATTTGGCCTTCCTCTCAGTCTACAAAATGTGATAGTAGACAACAAAACCTGTAGTTAGCAGGCATCATGAATGTTAACTCATGGTATTTGGTGAGTTGTTGAGTCTTGGATATATTATTACATGACAGTATATTTTTAGATTTGCATATCTACCCTGATTGGTCTACCTGATTACCCTCCCCTCCCTTGCTGGAGACATTCCTCTGTGAAGAGCAGCCAAGTGGTTTCATTCTCAGTGAGAGATCGGTGTTCAGCACGTTCAAGCTCAGAGGCTGTCACTGCTCGGCTGTTGCCTGTAAAAGGCCACATACTGCATGTCTTCACATACAGGCTACCAGCCTAAAAAGGCCCTGTGGACTGATTTATTTTTGAAGGGAATGAGCTGCTTCAGTGCTAAAACCTGTATGTTTGTCCCAATCACTTCACGTCCAACTGCTTCTTCAACTTCAGTCAGTTCAACACAGGACTGGCATTCATTGCCTTTAATTCAGGGCTTAGTACCAACATTCATTCCCCAAATCTGATGATGGAAATGTGAGTATGTTAATGCTGTGTAGAAATTTATTTTGCTCATTGCTATGAGCTAATGCTAATAGCAGGGGGAAGTGAACTAGAGGTAACTGCACAACATATTCATCAATGTTCACGTTTCTTGTTGAAAGTCTGAAGGATAAAATTCAATGTATGAGCAATCTTACATTATAAAAAAAAATGTTTAACAGTTGGCTGAATAATCAATCCTTTACCCAACCCCAGGTCCCTCAGTTTGTGCTAATGCTAACCCAGAAGGTAGGCTAAATTGTGGCTATAAGCAGTTGCCACCAAGCAGTGGCCACTGCGGTTGCCATATTCTGCATTAGCCTGTGATGTTTTTGGTGAAAAGAGCTTCACTTTTGTAATAGTGTGTGTGGTAAGAAGCATGAATTCAGGGTTTGTATGTGTTTAGGACTGTAACCTGTGCATGACTGGAGTGCCAGAATTATGCTGAAGGTCTATAGTGAATTCCTTGCTTTGCTCTGGCTCATTAGCATATGAAGGCAACAGCCCTCAAAAACCAGTCATTCTGAACAGAGGGACTATGTGAGCATGAAAGAAATGGATTCGTGCTTTATTCATTGGCTTTTTGGACTAAAGCATGTTACGACTGTTTAATGAGGACATCAAGGATCCATGTTAAACTGCAGAAAAGGAGGAAAATACAAGGCCTTTAACAGCCTATATCCATTATAGGTCTCTTGCTTGCACATGCAGCCACTTCAAATTAGCCCTCCCAGCCAAATGCCAGCCAAGTTCTAACTCACCCACTCCCCAGTCTGAAATAGGAGTTGTTTTTTAAAATGGGGGGGGGTCTCATAAGGGCCATTAAGATGGGCGCATGAGGACTATCCAATCATAGTGGCTCCATCCTTATCCTTATCTTCATTAGTGATACTGAAACTATTTGCAGAAAAATCTTTTCGTGGGAATAAAGGAAAACATGGAGAAGACCTTGTACATAGCATAGCAACCCTGAGCGCAGGTGAAACTGAAGAGCAGCACAAATGCACCTGTGGACAAAGGCCTTTAGACAAGTGTTTGTTTGTGTACTGTATATATGATCATCATGCAGCTTTAATTTATGTTCAGTGTATGTTCTAGACATGAAACAGAGCAAAAGACCACAATGATGAATGTAAAAGTGTATTTGTTAAAAATAATGTGATACATGTGTGTCATTTAGCTTCATGTTTATTTAGTAAAGAAAACACAGCCATGGTCGACTTAGCTCACTGTAAATATGCCACTAAAAGGAAATGTCCACAACATCATACAAAGGACTCGATGTTATAGTTGATTGTGAAGTGGTTGGTTCATGTTTCCACAGAAATAGAAGCAGAGATGCTGATTGTGAAGTGACATCAGACAGAGGTGAACCCTGTCTGTTCATTACCTGCTCCATTATGTACACTGAGCTAATGCAAACAGCAGTGGAGACATTTTTCATGTTTGTTGAATTCTGAGTGATGATGGCATGCAAAAATATAAATGTGAGCTCTAGTCGTGGTAACATGCCGTCAGTGCTGCCTGTGCTGTCACAAAAGCTTTTTATTTCTATGTGCCTGAATAAAGCAAACTGCAAAATGATGAGTGTTTCCGTGTCATTGTTTGTATCCAAAGCCCACAGTGGCTGTGTGCATGATAGAAATATCAATGGCATGATCCAAGCATAAAAAAATATCATAAATCTTGTGAGAGAAATGGGTTTTGGGCGAAAGGTGTCTGATATCATTGAGGTGTAGATAGGCAATTTTCAAGAGATTGACACTCAGGGTGAAATGAGATTGCATCTAAACCCTGAGAGGAAAGGAGGAGAGAGGTGAAGCAGGGTGGGGTGGGGGGGGGGGTGACATTACATAACTGCTAGGATGCAGACTGACAGCTGGCAGCTTTTCCTCAGAAAACTGTTTATAGACTATATAATCAAAAAAATAGGTGACAGCCATTATTGCAGTGATTTCCATCCTTTTCATACGGAGACCCCCCCTGGCTGAAGGCAGTTTAACACTGCATTCAAGCTGCATGACGGCTGGGTTTGTGCGTTTTTTATATTTAGCCTGCGTGTTATCAGTCAGAGCCTGAGCAGCACAGTTCAGGCTTCAAAAGTCTGGGTTATAGGAGACCTGCTGATTTTTACTGGGAACTGTGCGTACAGTGTGCCTTCACTGAAAATCGAAAGAAAATGATCACACATTGACATTGTTTAAGCAGATATACTGCAAATACGTGTGTCACCGACATGGCAGACACACACTTTCTGTTCCTTTCTCCTTAAACCATCAAAAGTGTGAAATACATGAGTCTTGCCTTAACATTGGCTCTGAGAAGCCTCTTTTTCCACCATAAATTACATAATGTATAACAATATTCTATCAAATAAAGGTGTTGAATGCATGGTACAGATTATTTTGAGACCTTTAGGTGGATGTTAAAAAGAAAAAAAATATATTTTTCAATTTGTACTTAATGAAACTAGTATAAGTTACTGATTAGATTCATCTTTTCTTCTTAGAAAAGTGTTTTTAGTGTTCTTTTATTAATTTTTGTTAATGTTTCTCCCGGAAATAGCTGATAAAAAGACATGTCACAGCTGTCAGGATGACAGTTTCTGAAGAAGACGGCAGAGTAACGTCGAAATATGTCACGGTAACCATACCTTTTTTGTCTCAATAAAAGAACAGTAAAACCACTAATAGAAAGTAGTATAACTGTAAAGAGGACCTATGAGCAAGCAGTATGGAGTATTTTGAATTGAGAACATTTTGATTCATCAAACATAGGGTATAATCTACAAAAATCTGGACTAATAAGTGCTAAACTGCATTTGCAAACTAAAAAATTCCTTGTGTTATTAATGGGTGTTGTGGATGATCTATGACTGCATGCACTTACAGTATTATAACAGGCACAAAATTAAACTAGAAAAGCACTCAGAGAGTGCAGACCTCCGCCAGCACCACAGTCCTCACCCATATTGTTATTTTTACCATATTAGTCCTACCTTTATTTCATCGAAATGTTTAGATTCATTGACCATGAAACATACCATGAGCAGTTGGATTCAGAATGATATAAATCACATTTTTCGTCATGGTGTCATGGCGTCATGGTGTCATGGCGTCATGACGGTGATCCGGATCAACACCAAAATTCAATCAGTTCTTCCTTTTCCCATGCTGAACATTTCCTGAAAATTTCATCAAAATCCATCCATAACTTTTTGCGTTATGTTGTTCACAGAGAAACTCTCCTGAAAACATAACCCCCTTGGTGGGGGTAATAAAAAATGAAGTTTAAAGCCATGGAGTTGGAGGCAAATTACCACAGTTGTCTGTCACTTTGACGGCCAAGGTTGTCTCTTTTCCCTTGTGCTATATTGTTATCCATATTTTTTTTTTTTCTTTTGTGATTCCAATCAAATATGATCGAATTGACAGCATTCACATTGTTACATGACTTCATCATTAATAACCTCTCATGTGAATGGGGGTCTTACAGTTAGGCACACACTGACTGCGCATTTATCTTCAACATCCCTTTTCCGCACTGACAGAGTCACACTCTCTACACACCGACAGCTCCTAAACTTGTGAAGTGCACAATGTCCAATTTAAGAAATGTGCCACTTTGAACAGGTGAGTTTTGAGTTGGGGTTTGAAAGATGTGATGGAGTCTGACTGTCTTATGTGTGGGGGGAGGGAGTTCCAGAGTCGGTATTGAGCTGCTAAAGTCCAACCATGGTCCTGAGGCGTGATGTGGGGATGGTTAACGGTCCAGCATGAGCAGAGGGTGCAGGGGGGAGTGTACTCATGGAGGAGGTCACAGAGGTAAGTGGGGTTGGTTGTGGAGAGCTTTGTAGGAGAGGAGGAGACGGTTGTATACACACAAACCTTCTGTAGATCAGGCCCTCTGTACCTGTTTTAAGTATGTCATTCTGCTCTTGTGGGTGTTTCCTTTTATTGAACTGCCTTGAGCTGTTGTAGCCCCCATGTCATTGGTTAACATACAGAGGACTTCCAGCTCGCCAGCTGCTGAGTGTGTGGACATTTATTAACTCTGGTAACAGAGAAGAACAGGTCTACTTCACCATGTAGGGGAAACAATTACAAAGATAACCTGAAAAGTCTTCAAAAAAACTCAAAAATCAAATTAAACAGTTTAGACATGTCTGTAGGGATGGGTACCTTTCACATTTGAACCGATACCACTGATGCTCCGTACCTGGGAATCTGTATCAGTACTCAACGATACCAATTTTCGGTGCTTTTGCGTGTGTTTATGGGGTAATAAATATGAATTTGTTTAATATTAAGATCTCAAATTTTTTCAATGTAAATTTATTTCTCTCTATATAAAATTTGACAGATAAATATCAAAACAACATTCAACTGTTTGTATTGTAACATTGTAGCTGTTCCAAAAAATTCTTCAACATGAAAACCAGTAACTAAACTGAACCAAAACTTAATAAATGAACTGCAGCCCTCACTTTAACTTTAGGGCAGTTTAACAATGGGTCTGACAGAGCTGTAAATAAAAACAAGCATTTACATTAACGTTACAAAGTACGAGGAACCGACCTGATAATGATAACCGACGTACATTAAAATGCCAAGCTAATACCATCTTAAACATGAGTCTTATTTACCTGGACCAGGTATCCTCCTTGTCGCGTTTGCTGCCATCACCAAATGTTAAAGCCATTTCTTTTCCTGTGTTTCTGGCTGCAGACGACTAGTCTCCATTGGACACAGGCGTGCTAACAGTGCTGAATGAATCCTTTGTGGTCGTAGATCTGAGGCCATCAAAAATTGTGCACTCTTCAGCTTTAAGGAAAATTTTGTGCGTCACCAGGTGCCTCCTCAGATTTGAAGTATTTCTGCTGCTGACCTTACACTTCTTTCAGCCATGCTTGCTTTGTTGACTGAGCTCGCGGCTGCTGACGTCATTACGCTATTGCTGTGCTGCGTTCAAGTCCGGTATGGAAATTCACCTACTCTACCCAAGAGTATGCCTGCTTCTTCCACTCCCACACAGTCACAAGGATGCGTTTAGGTACCTAAACATGGCCCCGTTTGATTTTACCCGAATCGGTACTCGGTAGTACCTACAGAATTCGGTCCGTACCTCTTAAAGTACCGAATTCGGTACCCATCCCTACATGTCTGTCAATGAATGATAAAACCATATTGACATAAATGACATGCTCACATTTTGGAGTCACCTTATTTATGTCAGAGTAATTGTGATTACTTCTGACTGGATTCTTAATGGACTCTGAAAGCTACTGGAGGGCTGTGGTCATAAGCAGAGTTGGCGGTAATGGGCTTAAATGTGTAATATATTATTTATACTGTACAGACATGACTACTCAATAAACTTTGCCTTAAACATGAGTTATCATTTTGTTTTAAGATATTTGATATTTGTCTCTCTTCAAAAATGATCTACAAAAGGTTTTAAACAAAGTTTATAATATTTGTTTTTTACGTATGTCTCGGATCAAATCTAAAATAAAGTAAATACTTGGAATTAAGCACAGTGCATTGTCATCCGGCAAGGTATGTTACATTCTTTGATGAGTCAGTGCAAGCTCTTGCAAGGCAGCCCATCAGGGATAATGGGTTAAAAGGTTTCTGGAACCTAGCCTCAAAGGGAGGTGGGCTATCCAGAATTCAAGATATTAAACTTTAATGTGGCACACCAAATGGACCGTTCAATGTATTTCACTAGTCCATCTAGAACACAGCACATAGAAAGTGTTGGCAGAGGGCTGAACCTTTCGGGAGCAGGTTTGGCAGCTGATCGAACCATCATTCCATCAATCAGTATTTATTATGAGCCAAATAGATAATGTTGTGGGTGGAAGATATCATGCTAAAGAATGTAGGCTACTTTTTGAAACTCACTTGTCAGCACATGTCAGAAGTGGGGTGAAAACATCCTTTTTTAGAGAAATTTGTAGTGTTGGTATTTGTTTTTTAATCAATAAGAACTGATCTGATTAAAATGCTCCTGAAGCTGTTAGCATCTGTGCTAATTCCTGTGGGTGCAGTCACTTCTTTATTCCTTCATGTTAACGACCATTTCTTCTAACTTTATCATTATGTGAAGTCAATTAGACTAAAAAAATGTTTGACTATATGTTTCCATTAAAGGGTAGGAACACAAGCTGGGACAGACGCATATAGCAGGAGAATAAAAGGAGAAGCCAGTTAGAGGACAGGACCCCAAAAATTAGCACTAATGTCCACTCTGTCTTTTAGAGGCTGTGCCATTGCTTTGTGCACCCCAATTAAGAAATAAGTAACAAAGTATCTTAGTTATTATGGTCAGCAATGATTCATTAGCAACTGTAATGTAATAACTGCTCTAGACATGTTCATCTGTCACTTGATTAGTTAAAAGTGTAACTATTGCAGTAACATTTTAGGAATACTCAGTTGCTTGACACAGATTAAAGTAACACAGCTGATGAACAGGAGTCTTATGAGCTCCCTCTATGTAAATTAGTCAAGACAAAGCAGCAAAGCTGTTTATCGTTTAAGAGCACTTCCTCCATCCTGAACAAAAGAGCATCCTCCTGAGGGTGTGTCTCAGTTCCTTGCTGCGGAAGGCGTAGATGGCAGGGTCAATGAGGGCGTGACTCATCATCAGCACCACATGCACCTGAAATAGTGAGCGGTAGCACTCACAGTATGGGTTTTGAGGGCACACGATCATGATTGTTAGGTGAAGGAAAAATGGAGCCCAACACACCACAAATGCCCCGAACAGGATGGTGAGAGTCAAGGCCCCCCTCATGCTGCCTCTCCACCACTGCCGACGGCACTTCCTGCCCTTGCCACTCGAGGGCAGGGCAGCGATCTCCCTGGCATGACTGCGTGCCAGCATGAACATGTAGGCATAGAGGAAGCAGATAATCACCAAGGATATGAAGAAGAAGGCAACAAAGCATATCCTGATGAAATTGAACTCGAAGAACTTAATCATGAGCACGGCACACACTCCACAGATAGTCCAGATCAGCCCCAAGATGGCCCCTGCACGCTGCATCGTCATAATGTTGTGGTATTGCAGAGCATGGAAGATGGTGATGTAACTGAAAGAGGAAAGAAACCATCCATTGATCAGTATGCAAACACTTGGATCCATCACAGATGAAATCATCAGTGGGTTCAGATATATATATACATACATACATATATATATAGATAGATAGATATATATATAGATATACATACATACACACACACACATATATATATATATGTATACATATATATATATATATAGATGTATATATACATATATACACACACATACACATATATATATATGTTTTTATACATATGTGTATATATATATGTATATATATATATATATATATAGAGAGAGAGAGAGAGAGAGAGAGAGAGAGAGAGAGAGAGAGAGAGAGAGAGAGAGAGAGAGAGAGAGAGAGAGAGAGAGAGAGAGACTTTACACTTTATATTGTAAAGTTCCTTGAGATAACACTTATGTACTGGCATCATATAAAGAAAGGAAGGCATTTATGAGAGGTATTATGAAAGCACAGGGCCAGATCTACTAAGAACCCAAACAATGTGCACTTAAATGTGTGTGTAGTATACACGAGGTAATGAGAAGCGATTAACACCTCACGACCACCTCGGATTGATCTGATGAAAATCAAACCTGTTTGAAATTTCGGTCACCCCTCGTTAGGCTATGTCACACTACACATGCGCAAACGTAGATACGAAAGAGAAAACAAATGCACAAGGCGAAGCAGCATGGCATCACAGCGGACCTGGACCCAAACAATGGAGGGTCAACGTGGAGCCTATTCGGCAATGCGTTTTTGTTTGTTACTCATTCGCATCTGTGAGCATCCGACCACTTCATACTTCTTCTTCTTCTACTACTTTAACGTTACAATTCAAGCATTCCATGTTGTCATGAATGCATTATAAGACTTTATTATATTATAAGTTCTTACATTATATCAATGCGGTCGCATAAGGACGAACAGTGTGAAAATTCAGATTGCATCCGGGCATCGGGTCGTATAGTGTGAGAAGAAGAATCATGAGCTTTGAACTGTTAACCCCTGCGATTCACTCATACAGTATGAGCAGCAGCTGAACGCAGCGAGCAAAAAAGTCGTACACGGGGTGCTGGTTTGGTGGAGTGGTTAGCAACCAGGCACCCCATGTATACTGCCGGTCCAGGTTCGAATCCAGCCTGTGACCAGTTTGCAGAGTGTCTTCCCCTACTTTCTCATCGCCTTTCAAAAGCCTATCCACTGTCTCTCTCTCCTATCAATAAAGGCACAAAATGCCCAAAAAATACATTAAAAAAAAAAGTTGTACAGTGGATGCCCGGCTGAAGACAACTCAGTCCAGTTGGGTGGAGCTGTGTTGATACATCATGAAAAAGTCAACTTTAGTGAAATCACCTCCTGACTGTTTGATGACAGGAAGCCCGTCCAAAGTAAGACTGGGGTGTTAAATTGAACATTACATCCAGAAACTCTTTAATGAGCACTGGTTGTATTAGTTAGACGCTCAGAGAAAAGTTCTGCCTTTCGACTCCAAATGATCCCCAGAGTCTTAGTTAGAGAACGTCATGCTTTGAATTTGGATGTGAACGGAGGATAATTGGTTTTGGGACCTGCAACCCACAGAGTAACGTTCACAACAGCCAACTCAGCGGTAAACAGATCAAAGAATTTGCTTTGTTTTACACCGTACAGTTTGTTTCGCCACATTTCGGCTCTCCTTTAGAGTCAGAGGAGATTTTTTTTCCTTTGATTTAAAAATAGAAAACAATAGCTCAGAGCATCACCATGCTTTTAAATGAGTATTCCAGAGGATCCGTGTGCCGAGTTTGAATACATTATACCCCCTCTGATTTCATTAGAGGCTTTAAAGATCAAATGTAGAGTGTGCTGTTGTTCCTCTTCCTATAACCAATGACTCCTGCACTGCTAACAAATTCATTCAAGCCACTGAGGTATAGGCTACAGGATATGACTTCTTGTATATCTATTCATTTGAGATCTCCCAGGCAGATGTAAAACATGGACAAAGTAGGGGAGAGTGGGGCAAACTGAGCCAGTAGGTAAGTGTTTCTGGGAAACATTAAACAACTTTTGTCATGTGACCCTAAATTCAGAAAGCCCTTATCATTTCTCCCTGCCTCTGTTGAAAAGGGTCACCTGGCACAAGCGATTGGTACTAAAAATCTTTTTTGTGTGTCAGAGTAAATTTTCAGCATGACAGGTATACTTGTATCAAATCCAATTATCCAGGTCTAAACTGGTGTATTATACATATTTGTTATTTACCAATGTATAAAACTATGTGAGTCATTTGGCTAAAGATGAGCCTGAAGAGCAAAGCTAGCAACATTTTTCCAAAATGTTGGCTATGGGGCAAAGTGAGCCACATGCTGTGGGGTAAATTGAGCCATTGGATCTTTTTATACCACCAAAAGTTGAAAAGTTATATTAATGCACTGAATCATAAAATAATTTTTAATGTTATGTTAACCAACTGATTTGTCTGATAAAATGTTAAACAGAAGAAAATCATGCTAAGAGTGAACAAGAGGAAACCAACTGGGGCTCAACACCCTGCTGAGATGGAGAAAGTAATGAAGGAAGTTTTAAGTGAAAAGTCGATCAGATCTGTTACAAAGAACTAAAATACTGACAGGTCAACCCTACAAAGGTAAATGAAGAAGAGGGATGTTTGGACTTGCTTGTTTTAGCAAGTCTGAACTTGTAAAACTTTCAAGCATATAAGTAAATGTAACTTTTGTAGAAGTAATAACAGTTTTCTTTCTGCCAAGTACTGAACTTTTTCTGTTCAAAGCTTGGTTGGCTCTCATTTCACTTCATATGAGGATCTAATTTTACCAAAAGTTGAAAAATGTGCCAATTTATGGCATTAAAAATGTTAAATTACTGATTTTTTTCCAAGTTGTTTAAGTTAGGTTTAAGAAAATAAATGTAACTGTTTGTGAAGTGAACAATCTCTTGTGAACTGACTCTTTTGACAACAACACATTATCTTTTAATAATTCTCAGATTTAAAGTTATTAAGTCACATGGTAAACCTACCCACAGACTTGGCTAAACCTACCCCTGACCTGGGGCAAGTTGAGCTACAGGAGAACCTTATTTTGAAAGGCCACAGTTTCCAGGCTCTTAAGGTGCGTTCACACCGAACGCTACTTGTACTACCTCGGCGATCACTCTCCATTCAAAGTCAATGTACAGCCGCGATTGGGTGGGGCTAACCCTCCCGTGATGCGACAGCCGCGTACAAGACGATCACTTCACCCGTTGCGCGATGTCAAAGTTAAAAAAAAGTTGATCTATTCAGGCAATGTCGTGGCTGTGCGGCAACAGCCAATCAGCGGTGTGTGTACGTGTGACGGTACCCGGGACAGCCAGTTATTCATCCAGACTACAGGGCGGATGAGTTCCGTCTAGGCGGAACTAATCTCAGTGAGGACATTAGTCCAGCCGAGACGGACAGCAGTAAACTCACAGGATATGCATCTGCTGCATCATCAGCTGCAGTGTTTTGTGGTTGATAAGTGAGTGAAAAGGATACAGCTGGAATAATTTCTGCTAATACATCCTATTATATATGAAAGGATCGCGGCGAAACTCGAGCGGACGTGATGTCACAGAGTGACGGCCGACGGTAGCGGTTACCAAATGAGGTATTTATGGACATAACGCTACATCAGTGGGCGACACGATTTTGGTCGCTGGGTCGCTTATGTGTGAACACAGCATTAGTCATTGACATATCCATACAATTTCAATTCATAGCAAACATTCTTAAAGAGACTGTGAGGAGTTTTTAAGTAATTACAAAAAAGTCTCACTTTTAGATATATGCCTGATCGAAATACACACTTATCGATGAGTTTTATAGCATCAAAATAGGTTTTCTATAAATGCTATTCTTTAGCCTCCTGGTCGGGTCGTAGGGCTGGACTGGCCTGGATACTCAACTTCGGGAACCAGACAATTAAAACTAGAGCAAATTTATATTATTTTATTATTTATATTACACGCCTGAGAGGCGCCGGGCTGTAAGTAGCGATATATAGCCGGCTACGACTACGATAATAACTTTTCCCCGCATTGCTTGTCGTCACACATCAAAAACTACCGCTACGTAACTAGAAAGAGATACATTACCTCGTTGCTTTGTATCCTGTAGTTGTTGAAAAAAGAAGTTGTAAAGCAATGCAGAGTTCTG
The DNA here is from genome assembly GCA_036419115.1 of Scarus forsteni. NCBI lineage: Eukaryota > Metazoa > Chordata > Actinopteri > Labriformes > Labridae > Scarus > Scarus forsteni. The sequence goes on from JAZDUH010000040.1 coordinate 18,092,886, forward strand.
AGGAAGGTCCATGCTGCATTCATTAGCATTACAAACAAACACATTTGGCTTCACGTCTCCGGTGCGTTCAAGTTGTAGTCAGAAGTAGGAATTTCTGGGTTCAAGTGGGAAACTAAAACTGGAACGTCCCCCGAAGTCTGAATTTTCGACTGGGAACTCGGTGAAACCTCATCACCCCGAGGTGTCAATCAAAGATGGATGCCCCCAGTGTGAACAGTTATTTAGCTCCTGTAATAATCAATTTATTTGCACTTCTGACTGGGGTGTGTCGCTCTAGATCAGCTGTGTACATAGTATTATTAGATTTATATTTACAAAAATGCTGCCATAGTGATAATCACATTCTTCATACGACAACGCAGGGCGTGCTAACAACAGCTAACAATAGCCTGGTAGATCGGCATGATTTTTTCTGACTTCAAGTAGAACGCCCGATAAGTGGGAGATGATGTCACTCCCATTTCCGAGGTTACAGGAACGCAGCATTACGCCGGCGATAAATTCTCCTCATAGCAGCTTTAAATAAGAGTTTATGTTTTCATTTTACCTAATTTTTTTTTACAAAAGTAAAAAATGGCTCATCTAACCACACTCTCCCCAACTGATTATGCCTAAAAAATCCTATTCAAGATCATTAGCCTTTTTATTAGCATTATTCAGTTTATTATGCATCTTCAGAAATCAATCAATTGACCCTTTTCTGCTCCCTTTCACTAGTGTACAGGGGCAAAGGGCCTAAAATGGCTTAACCCCCAAATTCCACTGCACGCGATAGTGCCCAACCACGCAGCGAAGTGCCCCGCCGCGGTTTTGCTCCGACAGGTAAATCCCACTGAAAGTGGCGCGCCCAGAAGCACCGCGGCGAGCAGCCCTGGAGGGGGAGGGCTGATCCCCGGAGAGCCACGGGCTCTCATGAGTATAGCGATGTCACACGCTCATAAAACATGTTATAGACTGAGAAAAGAAATGAACAACACCTCACTTCACTCCTCTAAGGTCCCCCTGCTGGTCCGTGTATAAAGATGTATGGTGTCATTTATACAATGTTATACATTTCTGTACCTCTACGATTGACTTTTCTTCGTCCATGGTGTCGTGTTGTATCCAGGACCCTCTGACCTACTGCTGACCTGATGCTCGTGCCTCCGGTTTTGACGTAATGACAAATAATTGAGGAACATTACGTGCAAAAGTCTGTGTATTGTGTTTTATTTTGAAACTTCTGGTTACTCCACACGGTGACTTCCTGCCTGGTGCTTTCTTAACGACAGTGAATTTACAAGGTTTGGAAGCGGCCGCCCAGAAAATAGACCTGAAGCGTATCTCTTGAGCCTTGTCGCGCGCCGGCGTTTCAGCAATGCGGCGCTTCAGCTTCGCTTTCGCGTGCAGTGGAATTTGCCTGATAGACTACAATGGAAGCGAAGTCCGGTGGAATTTGGCGGTAATGTTGTTCAATGAAAGGAAAACAGCGGCAAGAACAAAAACCCGGCAAAACCAAGTGCACCAACAGAAGTGCTCCAGGTCTGCGGGGAGCGCTGTGGCAGGGAGAGTGTGTAGGAGAGACAGATTAGAGAAGCTGTGGTCAAGTCAGACGCTCCTCTGTTTTCCATGGTCAAATCAAATGCTTATAAATTTAAAGTGCTCATGCATTTGAATCTTTCCAGTAAATGCACTGTGCTGAGCAAGAGGGGAATAACAGACAGGCTGAGTGACTTCATCATGCTCCTGTTTCCTTTTAACATCCTAGTGTGAAATATGGGAATTGACTTAATGGTTCTTAGGTGTCTAATTTCCAAAATAGATAAACAGAACATGTAATAATATTGTTTTAAAGACAGGTAGATGAATGCAAAGCGTAGTTTATTTTGAGTCTTTTGCCCAGGTTTCAAATGAAATAAGATCACTTTTGATATCATTGTAAAGAGGACCTCCTGAAGAAGGGGGCACCAACTTTTTTCAGCCTATGAGGAATATCAGAGATACTTTATGGATTGAACGGTTTTGATTATTAAAAATTGTTTTAAACAATTAATATCAGCCTTGATAGGCTATATTTGACACTGTGGTTTACTTTTTACATATGGAAGCAAAGAAGTACCAGAATGGGAGACAGACGTAGTTGAAACCTGCTGAAATTTGCGGACGATTTTGTTGCCGTTCGAGGGCAGCTGCAGCCTCCTTCATCAGCTTCTGCACAGATGTGGAGATGATGGTGATAGTATGTCCGCTGTTTCTGAAAATATTACCACATTCCAGTACGAACACAACCTTCACACTCCATTCTGTCCTCTCTCCTAACGTCTACAGCAGTGCTGAAGACTGAGAGCAGCTGCTGACGTCACTCTCCTGCGCCACGTTGAATTGCCAATTCAGATTGAATTATGGACCAGTTTTTGCAGGGGGGGAATGAAAGCAAAAAAGCAATGTCCTCTTTTTTTTCTTTATAGTTGTGTCATAAAATGTGCAGCCTAAAGAAGAAAATGAAAATGCATAATTTATTGTTCATTTTAGTTATGAGTCAAAATTGTAGCCAAATCCTTGAAATGAAAAAGCATTACTGCTAATGCTTATTAATTTTCAAATTTGACAATTCAGATTGAATTTCGGTAACTGTTTGCCGGGGCACCCTTTGAAAATCAAATCTTAAATATCTTTTTCTTTTTCATATAAATTAAGTCACAGAATGGGCAGTCTTGAACTAGAAAATAAAAATTCAGTTTAGAAAATGTATTATTTATTTTATTTATGAGTCATAAAAACAGCTTTATTCTGAAATTTAAAATGCATCCATTTTAATTTGGATTCTGGTACTTCTTTGCTTCCATATTTACATGCACAGATTCCTGACAGTTATTATCATTAGTAAATATACAGTATTTTTAAATGTGTAATTAATACTTTGGGTATCTGTTAAATTTATCTGACTTGTACACATTAACACTTTTGCGATTTCTTTTTTTAACAAGTGTCGCTGTAGGGGCTCTCTCAATTGTGGCACCAGTGCGTTGACATAAACTTTGATCCCATGCAGGTAAGAGAAAATAAAAAATATTTAATTATAACGCACATGCTACACTGCTTGTTTTTTGTTTTGATGTAGGTATGATTTGTTTTCACAATATAACAGTTAATATATTTATATTTTAATTAAATGTATGTTATATATTTGGTGATGCTTTTTTTTAATAATACTTCAGTGGACCTCTCAAAAAAGGGCACCCTTTTAACAACTCTTGTCTCGGAAAATATACAAAAGAAGAATGGAGTTCTTTAACAGTGTACTTTTTAAGTAAACAATATTTTTGTGTACTTTGAAAATAGATTACCAAGAACTTGATACAGTTTTATTTCATCTTGAAGTCAACCTTAAAGGTGCTATGAGGAGAATCTATTTTCCAGCGAAATAAAGACTCAGCTACCCATGAGCACGTGCGGCGACTGTCGTAATGCTGCGTTCCAATAACCTCGGGACTGGGAGTGACATCATCTCCGACTTATCGGCGTTCCAGTTGAAGTCAGAAAAAAACATGTCAATCTACCAGGCTATTGTTAGCTGTTGTTAGCACGCCCTGTGTTGTGTATGCAGAATGTGATTATCACTATGGCAGCATGTTTTGTAAATATAAGTCTAACAATACTATGTATACAGCTGATCTAGAGCGACACACCCCAGTCAGAAGTGCAAATAAATTGATTATTACAGGAGCTAAATAACTGTTCACACTGGGGGCATCCATCTTTGATTGTCAACTCGGGGGTGGCGAGGTTTCACCGAGTTCCCAGTAGGAAATTCCGACTTCGGGGGGACGTTCTAGTTGCAGTTTCCAACCCGGAAATTCCTACTTCTGACTACAACTGGAACGCACCAAAAGACGTGACTGAAGCCAAAGAGCGCGTCTGTTGTGATGCTAACAAATGCAGCTCGGACCTTCCTCAGAACTCTGCATTGCTTTACAACTTATTTTTTCAACAACCTACAGGATGCAAAGCAACGAGGTAAAGTATGAACGTAGTGGTAGTTTTTGATGCGTGATGACAAGCAATTTTTGGAAACCTTATTATCGTAGTTGTAGCCGGCTATATATCGCTACTTACAGCGATAATAAAAATTTTCTCTCGTTTTAATTGTCTTGTTCCCGAAGTTGAGTATCCAGGCCAGTCCAGCCCTGTCCGACCCAACCACAAGGCTAAGGAATAGCATTTATAGATAACCTATTTTGATGCAATATAACTCATCTTTAAGTGTGTATTTCGATCAAGCATATATCTAAAAGTGAGACCTTTTTTGTAATTACTTAGAAACTCCTCACAGTCTCTTTAAGGTAAGGCTCCTGTATTTCACACTTTTGATGGTAAAAAGAAATCAGAAGCAGCCTGGCTGTCATCCCTCTGTCATTCAGCACAAAGCATTCATCGCAAAGGTTCAAATGAATGAGCATCTTAATTTAGGTACTGGCCTGGAGTACTCCTGCTGTGGTACTTGTTTATGCTACATTTCTGCTTTGCAGATATTTTAAGGACTACGATTACTTTAGGCTTTGTTTAATTTCTAATTTTTAGCATGTTACTGCTCTTGCAGGTGTTTTCCTCTGATTAAACTGCATCAAGCCATAGTAAACCATTTGTCCTCATCGCTGTTGGATCACTATTTAACCTGTTTTTTTCTGTCGTTAAGCTAATGTTGCTAACCACAGCTTTGATGCATGCGTCCACATGCTCCCTCTGTATCCTGTCCTCGTTCTACCTTTTGAGACATAGCAATTTAGGGGTCAACTCATCTGGAAAAGCCAGTTAGCTAGCCAGCTAATGTTGTGTAACTACCTCATGTCTTGTTGTTGTACTCAGTCTTTCCATGAATGACCAGTGACATGAAAATACTATTCAAGACTTAAATAGCAGAGTTTGGCTTTGAATTCAGAGTTCAAGCTTTGTAATCAGTGAGATTGATGTTTTTATCAAGAGCCCGCTGTCTTCCACAATCGTACTTTATAACAAAACAGAAATATTGAACATTAATTTCTGAGTAACGACGAAGCCATGCATACATACCGGTCCACGGCGATGGCCATGAAGCTGGAAATGGATCCAACAAATGACATAACCAGCAGGGAGTCCAGCACATCATCCAGTTTCGTCAGGGATGATTCCGTCTTTCTTAGAAGTCCACTATAGGCCAGCACGATCATCAGGTTCTCGCAGGTCTTCGTGAGGCTGGCGATGGTGTTAAAACCTGCCAGACTGCAGATGAAGCAGTACATCGGGGAGTGGAGGTTCCTGTTACATATGACGGCCAGAACGACCAGCAGGTTCTCGGCCAAGCTCACAGTGCCAATGGTAAAGAAGATGGGGAAGGGCACCATCACCTCTGGGCAGTCAGTCTGGTTCATTGAGGTGGTGTTCATGGTTATTAAAGATGTAGTGTCACACTTAAATGCTCCCAGTTTCAATAATGAACAGTGTTAAGAGCGTCGCCACAAAGTTTCGAAAGATCTGCTCTTTAGATGAACTGCAGCTGCACCTACAGTGGATTAAGATCATCCAATCTGTGACTGTATTTCTTTCAATGTTGCTCTGTTCTTCTCAGCGTGGTTCAGTAAGTTTAAAAGCTCACAATTTTAAACCACCAGACTTAATGAAACTTAAAATCAGGTTAATCAGAAGAAAAATACTATTAATATCTAATAAGACATGATGTGAAAAGATCTGACAATTCAACAGTTTGTTCAGATAAAACCTATTCCATTAAATGTCATTTTAAAAGGATAACCACCATATTTATCCCTATTTCTAAACCAAGCTAAGTGCTGAAACTAGTCTGAGTAGTTAAGACTAAAATTTGATAACATCAAAAGTACATTCAGCAATTTGCAAAATGTATTTTGTGAAAGAAGAAAATGAAAGTTTTTCTTCACTGACAAATGAGATCAGGCAGATAAAACGATGAGATGGATTATTAGTAAATAAATAAAATAAAAAAGTTATAATTAGGTAGATAGATGGATCAATAAATAAAAGGATGAATGGATGGATCGATTGATTTATGGTCAAATGTGTTCATGTATGGACAGATGACTAAAAAGATGAACAACTGAATGACCAGATGAATAGTAGATGGATTTATATTTTAAATGTGTGGCTGGATAGTTTGGATAGATGTCTTAAAATGTTGAGAATGGATGGATGGATGGATTGATAGATAGAACGGTTGGCAGATGAAATATAGATGAAAATGGTTGGAAGAACATTTATACTGTATGGATGGAAACATCAATGGAGGGATGCTTTAAAACGTGTGAATGGATGGATGAATGGATTGGTGGATGGATGAAAGGGTGGGCAACTAGTTAGATGAAATACGGATGAAAGAATGGTTGGATGGATGTATACTGTATGGGTGGATAAATTAATGGAGGGATAGTTTAAAAATGGGGATATGGATGGGTGAATGCATAGACAGATGAAATATGGATGGATGAATGGCTGGATTAGTGGAAATACACTTTATGAAGTAATTATTGGATAGAAAGAGAAGAGTATGGATGCTTTAAGTTAACAATGTATTTGTATGATAAATATAATGTTCAATCAAATTAAGCTTTAAAGAAAAGGGTGATTTCGTCACATTTGAACCCTCCACTCCAAAAGCTACACCAACTAAAAGCAGATCTTTCACTTCTGTTTTTGCATCTTCTGAGCAAACTGTGTTGAGTGGAGACTCCTCGAATCACTGGTTAACCAGGTTTAGATTCCTGGTCAGGTATCAGGCTCAGGACAGTCAGATTATGATGTACCAGAAAACTAAGAATACAGGGAGCTAAATAATGTGAGTCTCAAAAGAAAAGAATTGGATCAAATCAAGTGATCCACTTCGGGGATCAAGGAGTTTAATCCTACCCGCAGAGGCAGTGAGCTCTGAATGACTCTGAATGTCCTTTATGCAGCTGGAGAGAGTCAGTCATGCTCTACATCGGCCTCACTTCAGTTCTTCAAACGATTTTTCTCTCAGACGGGGAGTGTTTGCCTGGGGCTCACTGACGGTCACGTAATGCCAGAGTGCTTTGAGAGAGATTGCAGTGCAGCTGGTGTAAATCGTTGATCTTTTGGACTGTGTCGAGCCAATCCTGTTTGCTCCGTCAGATCTTGGTCAGAGCTCTGGTCGGACACATCACCTGAGGGAAACAAGTTAGATCAGTGAATTTGACTAAATGTACTGCTACATTCTGAAAATGCATCTTCAGTGAGTCCTCTTGCAGTGACTCAGATTATTAACGGTGTGATGCAGGTGGTATTTGCTCATAATATCCCTCCACAGCTGTAGAGCCTCTTAGCTGAATGGTGTGACCTTTTGTCTAACAGCTCACTCTGCCCTTCAACTTCAAAATGATTCAACAAACAACTGCTCTCTAGAAATGAAAGACGGTTTAGAAAAGAACAGTTCATGATTTTATAACAGGACACATTCTGTGAAGGAAACTCTAATCTCATTTCCTGCAGCGCTGCAGACTTAACATGATTATAATAATTAAACTGAGCTTCTATCAAACTCTCTGATCACTCTGCCACATCAATCCCAGAGACAGCTCAGTGCTTTTAATCTTTTGAGCTGTTTAGGTTGAGTTTGGTTCTTTGATCAGCACCAGAGTCTGTGTGAGCTTTCACACCAACTCAAATGAACTAAACTTTCCAAAAAGTTGGTTTGAGAATGTCCTTTTACCCTAAAGGTGCATTCACACCGGACGCTACTTGTACTACCTTGGCGATCACTCTCCATGCAAAGTCAATGTACAGCCGCGATGGGGTGGGGCTAACCCCGATGCGACAGCCGCTTTTCACACTACCACATAGCTTGTCATGCGATGTGAAAGTAAAAAAAGTTGATCAATCAGCAGTGTGTGCATGTGTGACGGTACCCTAGACAGACAGTTATTCATCCGGACTACAGAGGAACAATCCATGTCGGTGTTGGAAACATTAGTCGATGAGGACATTAGTTCCACCTAGACGGACTGTGGTAAACTCACAGATAATGCTGCTGCATCATCAGCTGCAGTGTTTTGTGTTTGATAAGTGAGTGAAAAGGATACAGCTGTAATAATGTCCACTTATACATCCTATTATATGATATGTGATATGATCGCGGCAAAACTCGAGCGGACGTGTCGTCACCGGGTGACGGCCAACGGCAACGGTGACCAAAATGAGGTATTTATGGACACGACGCTACGTCAGCGGGCAAGGCGATTTTGGTAGCTGGGTCGCTTGTGGTGTGAACGCAGCATAAGTCACCACATAGCATTGATTCTCTAAACCCGAGGGCTACAAACTCACACTGCTGACAGATATAATGATAGAGACACTTTAACTTTCCCCACTTTCCATAACTGAGTCTTGACTGGAACAGTTGGGACATGCCCACCGTCTTGACTGTATGAGAACCCATTGCAATGACATAACGGACAGTAGTGACTGGTTAACACTAATGCTACCCCTGTGAGGACAAGCCCATTGAATGCAATCTTGTAAGTTAAGCAAAATCAAATGACCGTGTTTATGGTGGAATTTAGTAGGGATGTAATGGTACATGTATCCGTGCTGAACCACTTGAAACGGACGTTTGGTACAGTGCTTTACTCGAAGGAGTACAGTAAGTTTACGTTAGCCGCTGCACATGGCTCTTTAATATTCACGGGGGTACCTGTCTACGAATGGCGTGGTTGCGAGGGAGGTCTTTTTAATATTCATGAGGAGACTTGTCTGTGATTGGTGCTCTTGGGATCATGTACGTATCATGTGGCCGTGACATCTCACGGCGAGCCAATCAGAAGACGAATATCAAAGAGCTTCCATAACCACAAAAGGTTGTGTTTGAATTGTGCATAACGGCTACTACTAGCGATCAACTGGAGCTTGAAGAGCCTCCCCTCTTGCTGAAATCTCCTGTTTGGGAACACTTTGGCTTCCCGGTGAAATATTTCAACAGAGAAAGACAGGTGGATAAAACAAAGGCGGTGTGCCGATATTGTTCAACTGAGGTTGGGGATTTTTCCGACAGCACGTCAAACATGCCAACTCACCTGAAACGGCACCACTCAAGTGTTAAGATTTCCACGGTAAGGAAAAAAAAACACTGTAGTGCAAATTCAACTGCCGTCTGCATTCAAGCAGCCTCTCCCAGCCAATTCAGATCGGGTCAAATCGATAACAGCATCCATCAGCGTTTTTATAGCGTTGGATCTAAGACCATGTTCAGTTGTAGAAAATGCTGTTTTTAAACTCATGCTAAAGGTGATTGAGCCCCGGTATAAAGTACCCAGACATCCACATTTAAGCCAGGACTTTAATAAGAAACTCATTTTTTTGAATTCATACACTTGTTGCTAATTTATTTTATAGCATATTATTTTAGATGTATATTTTATATATATCTATATATATATCTATATATCTATATATCTATATGTATATCTATATATCTATATATGTATATCTATATATCTATATATGTATATCAATATATGTATATCTATATATGTGCATATATATATATATATCTATCTATATCTATCTATCTATATATATATATATATATACTGTATATATATACTGTATATATAGTAGACTTATTTATGACATGTAGACGAAAACTTTAATTCCCTTTTAATTCCAAATAAATCCTAAATCGTCTTTTAAAAGATTAAAATGTAAACCATGTAAACATCTAATATTGAATGAAAATGACAATTCCAAAAAGAAAAAAACATAATTCTGAAGTAAGTGGCTTATTTAATTCTGATTTTAAATCAGAATTAAAGAATTCCATGGTACATTCATTCAGCTTTAAATATATTCTGGTCGTTTGCGCATGCTCGTTCCCTTGCCTTGACATAATGAGGCTGGGATGCAGGTGGGAACAGGAAGGCCGCCCATAGCAAGCATGGGACTTTACGCAAGCAGAGACAGTTTATTTAATCAGAGCCTCAGAAGATTTGGAAGTAATGAAAGTGTGGATAGACATAAGCATTAAAATGTGGACCTTTTTAAAGTTGCGTCCAAGTTGGACGACGTTTCCCTGACAGAGACGCTGAACTGAAATTTTTCTTCCAGTAGACGTAAATATGTAAATACGTATTTACGTCACATCCGCCCCGTCCAATCAGAGCCTTTCCCAACCACCAGGCCTTGAATAAAGATGGATAAATATGTTTTCCATGTAAACCTTTATTCTAAATTATAATTTCCATGTTAACATGAAGGAGACAAATTTAATTTTGAATAATTTAATTTTGAATAACTAATTCCAAATTAAAAAAACATCATGTAACCGTGGCTGTTACCTCTATGACAGGATGGATGATGACAAACAGTTTCTCGCATGGTCAAAATTCACACCATACACCACAATAGTATCAAAAGAAAAGTCACCGCCATCACATTTAGTCACAAAACCAAACCTGGCTAAACAAAATGACAAAAAAAGACAAGATAATTCAACAGAGTGGTGCAGGGATGGCATATTTTTTGTTCAGCATTGCAGAAGTTAGCATCGTGTTGGTTCCCTCGACTGACGGCCTCCTACAGCTGATAATAAACTTAGTTGTGAACAAAAAAGCTATACATGTTTTGTTCTGTTTGGTTATCTTAACAAACAAACCTTTTTTGAAGTTTAAAGCATCAGCTTCATGGCAAGAGTGACTAGCTATCACTTAGCTACAACATGGCGGTCTGACTTTGACAATGACAACATTCTAACAATGACATCTTATTGTGACCTCTTGTTTGAAAGTTTTCTCAAAATCAAATGGCCTGATCAAGCTGGTCTTCATGACAGTGGCAATAGTGTAGGAATTATTCATGACTATATTATTATTAGTAAGGCTTGCAGTCGAATAATCAGGCATTTTTTTAAGTCCTTGTTAACAGTTTGTTCCACCGTACCACACAACAATGGTTTAAAGCCGCCTACATACTGATTGCAATTTGGCGATCTGACAGCCACTCTCCATGTAAAGTCTATGCAATGGGTTAACACTCCACGGACAGACGCTTCCTGGTCGACCATGTTGCTCATCACTTGGTCATCTAAGCTGAAAAATTTGAACTCTTCAGACAATATCGAATGTGGCTGTGCAGCAACAGCCAATCAGCTTGTGTGGGCATGTGGCAGTATCTGTGACAGACTGTTTTCATTCCGGTTCACAGAGTGACAATCCATGGCCTTGTGGGAAACATTAGTCAGTGAGTACATGAGCTCCTTCTGGACGGGACAGCAGAGAACTCACAAATGATGCTGCTGCATTGCCATCAGCTGCAGTGTTCTGTGGTTGGCAGATCAGTGAAAAGGATGCAGTGTGAATAATTTCAGCTAATACATCCTGTTTTATGACATGACATGATCGAGGTGAAACTCAAGTAGACATTGTGTTACTGAGCGACGGCAACGGCTTTGGTGAGCGACACATTTCAGTCTCCAAGTTGGTGTGAACGCAGCTTCTGATTCAAAAGCAGGCAACATCAGATGCATTTTATTCATTAAATGTTAAAATTTTATATATGGGTTCACCATGAACCTTATTTCAGGCATTTATAAGAACCTGTTCTTTTAATCCTATTCACTTTGGGGGGTTGGAATCAGGAGGAGCTAAATGTTAACTAACTCCAACAGTTTTGGGTCAATTCCTGCACCAAACTGCTGAACCCACATATCTTAGCCAAATACCTTATTCACACTGAATGAATCATAATGAGATGCAAGAGAAAGGTAATCACATCATGAAGCAAGCACTTTCATCAAAATCCCGATATCAGTTTCACAATCTGTACTGAATGACAAAGTGTGACACTTATTCATAAATATGGAAACTGGAAATAGAAGGTGTATGGGCACTTAGTCCTGTGGGCCACACCATAGGACACGATGTCATTGAATATCTGTTTACTGGCAGTAAAGATAATAGAAAACATGAGGGAAGAGGAGCAGAATCAGACTGAGTGAGCCTGATAGAATTTTTTTTTGAGACCCGAGGTTTTAACAAGGAGGGTTTTAATAGCAGACGTTTTTAACAGACGCAGCAGGAAAGCAGAGGTGTGATTATTTGCAATCAATTCAACTAAGATCTCTGTGGTCGGTCCTACCTCTTTAAAATCCAGTGATTAGCTCCAGAACTTAGAGCAAATGTAATGAGTAGACTTACATTAGTCAGCATATTTTTCCCAGCTTTGACAAGCCAACATGTCAGCTATGGAAAGGCTGTGGGATGTGAGGGAGTCTTTACTTGGAGAGCCCTGCTGGGTTGGATTTATAAAGAAACAACAACTCTAGGGGCTTTATGTGGGGAAACACACCAGAGGTTTGTATTTCTTTGTTTACAGTCAACCTACACAAACAGCGGTCTACCCATGTTAGCAAATATCATTACATGTGGGTGCATAAAAATACACCAGAATGAACCAGTAAAGATCACAAGCAGGTGTTTGGCACAGCTCTCTGAACAACACCCTCCAGGCAACCTTATTTTTAGAGCACAATTCATACTTACTGTAAAACAATTCAGAGTGCTTTACAAAGTTAAATAAGGCAATATAACATTTAGAGCAGAGGATACTGAAATCGAGAGAAATAGTGAAATATGGAGATTTCAAGTTTAAAATGAAAAAATATTGGTCTGACACAGTAGGCTGAAAAATGTATTGTACTCATCCATCAGAGCAACAGCTCATACAAAGGTTTTTGAGAAGGGCAAAACCTCAAAAGCATATTTCGCAGGTTAATGAACAATCGTTTTGTCAGTCACCATCTCTGCAGGCCAATCAGATAATACAGCAGGCAGGCACAACTGCCATGGTGTAAAGAACAAAACATGAGCCACTTAGTGAAACAAACTCTCATCTGAATATGTCAGAGGTGGTGTGGCTATATTACTGTAGATAAGTTTGCAGTGTTGTGTTTTTTTTTATTTAAAAAAGAAGTGCAGTCTACATCTGATAAACATACAGAAGTTGATAGCATCTGTGCTAATTCCTGCAAAAACAGTCACTTCCTGCTGTCGTCTGCTTGTAGCTTGTTCCTCTTCCTCCTCCAAAGAATGCTGATTGGGCCGTCCTGCCTTGTGCAGCTCACAGTTTATGCAATTTGGGATCGGCATCATGATCCGCCTGATTGCAAATGTTAAACTAGGCTGATCCATTTGCACTGCAATGTTGGAGAAATACAGACATGGCAAAAATTGTTCTTACCCTTCCGTTAAAGAAACAAAAACCCACATGGTCACTAAAATGACTTGTTTCATTAGTTTGTCATTTTGAAGTAATTCCTTTGAACCACAATTCACAGCTTATGTTGGACTTTCATTTGTTGATTGTTGGTAGATTTTCATTTATTATTCCTTTTGTCTGTCAGTTGCAAGTTATTTCAGTAAAGATGTGGGTTTTTGTTTAGCGGAAGGGTACCAACAATTTTTGCCATGTGTGTATAAAATTAAAAGTAAGTTATTTAAAAAAACAGAGGAGATAAAACAATAAGAAAATAAGAGGAATCTGAACTTATGAGAAGACAGAAATAAAAGGATGTCGAGAGAGTCTCAGGTTCTCTGGTAGTTTGTTCATGTGGGGACGCCAAGAACTGAAAACACACTCACCCTTTTTAGTCTTGACCGTCAGGACAGTGGGCTTGCCTGTCCCAGAGGACGTGAGGGTTCTTGATGTTATTTAGGCTCAAGACCATTAAGTGATTCTTAAACCAGGAGAAGGATTTTAATGTCTATCCTCTGACTCACAGGGAGCCTGTGTGGTGATCTCAGGACTGCTGTTATTATCTACTGTCTTGGTGTTGGTAAGGACCAGGCGCTCCATGGGAATTATGGAATTAACTGGAAAAGGGTAATTTAAGCTAATTGTATGGGGAGTTACAGTAACTGTAAGGTTGCTGGTTTGAGCCCAGCTCCAGTTGTCCAATTGAGCAAGACACTCAACCCTAAGTTGCTGCTGCATCAGTTGTGTGTATATAGGTATGAAAGACTGTGAATGTGTAAATTAATACTGATGGACAACTAACATAGAAACTCCACCCATCGGTGAATGGGTGTGGAGTGAATGGGTAGATGCGACTTCCTTTGTAAAAGATGCTTTGAGTTGTCAAAGAAACCAAAAGTGCTATATATACTCAAGTCCATTTAAATATAAACTGTTTGTTTTGTCACATCCATGCACAACAAAACAATTAAGCACATTTCCACTCGCTTATTTGTAAGAAACTCTATCATGTTTAAATTATTTATTGAAAAATCATTTTCAGCTTAACCCATGGGCTCAAAAGTGTCTTCAAAGCCCAGGCACGCTTGAACAACCGCCATGCTGCCAAGGAAAAAGCAAAAAAAAACCTCCCCAGTTATCAACAATGTTTGCAGTCATGAGGAGGCTTTAAAATTCCACAATAAGGTATGTGCACAGGAGAAATTAAATGCCAAGAAAGAAAATAGTAATAAAAGTTTGAAAACCTTATCTGCACATGCCAACCAACTACAAAAATTAGTAATTAAGGGTGGGAACTGAAAACCAGTTGCAATTAAGAACAGATAAGAATCTGCCACAACAACTGATATTGTTTCTTTTTTCTGAACAATTCTCTTTCAGTTCCTTCCACTAAGGTCTGTTTGCCTTTCAAATCCAGGAGGTCACACTGCCATTATAGGGAGTCAGCATGATTCACAACAAAGGAGTCAAAGATGTGATCACAGACAAGAGACAAAAACAGTCAGGAGTCAGTGACCTTCAGGTGCATCCACAAAATTGCCTTTTTCCCGCATTCTGACAAACATGTTTTGAAAAAATGTCTCCAGTTTTCAAAAACAATCATCTCAATGCCCTTTCTCTCCTGTAAACCACGTGCACTGACAAAGACAACAGCAGAAACATTGGCAGAACACAGAAGCTGTGTTTGAAATCGTCCACTCCTTCACTCACTCACTATCCACTATGTAGTGTAAATGAAATAGTGGACTACATAGGGAATGACCAGATGACATTGTAAACATTGTAGTGTCAGCTGATGAGCTGGATATTCCTGTGACGGAAGTGGATGTGCCAAAATTCACGTAAACAAACCGGGCACTCGGGAGGATAGGTAGCACATTTCGAAGCTGCTTACAGCCACTAAAAGACGTAAAAGAGCTACGCTACGAACGTGTTAAAGATACTTCAACGTTTTTTTACATTTATGAATGAAAGCAGCGCCTAACAGCCTTCCTTCTCTTCTTCTTCTATGGAAAAAAACGGCCACATTGCATTGTGGTACACGGGAGAACAATATAGGGTACATCGTATGTACACTCACTTTTGCTGTGCATTGTGGGTAGTTTGTACTGCACTATATAGTGAATGAAATTAACTGCTGAGAATTTAAAGAATACTACAAAATGGCGAACACACTATATAGTGCACTATATCCGTGATAGTGAGCGATTTTGACTACAGCTAGTGTCTTTTTGTGCTGCAGAAGCTTCTGAGCTTGTTTTGGCTTTAACAGCAAGATCTGCTGCTCCTCTACGACCACCATGAGCAACAAGAGGATGCAGAGAACAGCAGACGGCAGAGTTTGTTTATATCTGGGCAACAGTGAGAATGGGCACAATCTTTCAGGCCTGGACCACAAGGATACAATAAATTCCTAAACGCACATTTTTCTGTCGAATTAGGCCTCTCAACCACACGGACACGGCATATTCATCCATATTAACAGAGATATTTAAAATGAATAAAAAGTGGGGGAAAAAAAATCCCGTTCAGTGGATTTGTGGAGTGATGTTAAAAGGAGTTGGTGTTGATGCGATGACGTCCAGTACCTAGCCACCCATCTCCCAGTCGACATTTTCTTGGCCCTTTTTGTTATGGTAGTTTAATTTTACATGAAGTAACAAGTCCACCTCATCGTCCGTCCACCCAAAACATATGATTGTGCATGCTCATAACATTCTTCTTCTGTGGTTTTCACATTTTCTAACCTACCACCTATCTGCCTTGGCTTCAGAGGTGATCATTTTCAGTTTTGCCACTGTATGGACAGAGATACAGTTGCAGGAAAATATATGTGAACCCTTTGGGATTACTTGGATTTCTGCTTAAACTGGTCATAAAATATGTTCTGATCTTCATCTAAGTCACATCAATAGACAAACACAGTCCGCTCAAACTAATTCCGCACAAAAAAATATGTTTCATGTTTTTATTCCACACAATATATAAACAGTTACAGTGCAGGGTGGAAAAAGTATGTGAACCCCTAGGTTAATTACTTCTCCAAGAGCTAATTGGAGCTAGGAGTCAGCCAACCTGGGATCCAATCAATGTGATAAGATAGGATGTGTTGGTTAAAGCTGCCCTGCCCCATAAAAAACACACACCAGTGTTTGCTGTTCTCAAGAGGCATTGCCTGATGTGAACCATGCCTTGCACAGAAGAGCTCTCAGAAGATCTACCATTAAGAATTGTTGACTTGCATGAAGCTGGAAAGGGCAACAGAAGTATCTCTAAAAGCCCTGATGTCCATGTGTCCACAGTAAGTAAGACAGGCTGTATGCACATGGAGAAAGTTCAGCACTGTTGCTGCTCTGCCAATGTGTGGTGGTCCTGTAAAGATGACTGTGAGAGCACAGCGCAGAATGCTCAATGAGGTGAAGAAGAATCCTAGAGTGTCAGCTGAAGACTTACAGAAATCCCTGGCACATGGTAACATTATTGTTGACAAATCTACACGTAAAACATTACACAAGAATGGAGTTCATGGGAGGACACCACGGAGGAAGCCATTGCTGTCCAAAAAAAAATATATATATAAATATATATATTGCTGCATGTTTGAAGTTTACAAAAGAACACCTGGATGTTCCACAGAACTACTGGCAAAACATTAAAAACAAGAACGATAAAAACAAAATTGAGTTTTTGGAAGGAACACACAACGCTATGTGTGGAGAAAAAAAGGCACAGCACACCAACATCAAAACCTCATCCCAACTGTGAAATACGGTGGAGGGAGCATTATGGTTTGGGGCTGCTTTGCTGCCTCAAGGCCTGGACGGATTGCTGTTATCAACGGAACAATGAATTCCCAAGTTTATCAAGACATTTTGCAAGAAAATTTAAGGCTATCTGTCCACCAGCTGAAACGCAACAGAGGATGGGTGATGCAACAGGACAACGACCCAAAGTACAGAAGTAAATAAACAATGGAATGGCTTCAACAGAAGAAACTACGGCTTCTGGAGTGGCCCAGTCAGAGTCCTGATCTCAACCCGATTGAGATGCTTTGGCATGACCTCAAAAGGGCGATTCACACCAGAAATCCTAGGAATTGACTGCACAAGAGAGCAAGCTGCAGGAGAGGAGACCCTGCTCATTGATGAGTTACCCTCTGAGTTTCGCTTCATTTGTGATCCGGCAGTAAACTTCTAGATATGATGACTGGAAAAACACAGCAAGTCTATTTTTACAGCAAGAGCCTCTTCAGTTCCATATGAACCCAAATCTCAAACAGATCGACCGACACAGGAAAACAAATGCTCAAAGTTTCTGGTCAATCCAAATACAATGTAATAGTGGAAATAAGAAGACGCCAAATCAGCGTCAGACATACAGATAAAATACAGCCTGTTGTTCACATATTCCTCTAGTAATGCTATAATTACCTCATGTTGTTGTCATTTTGTGATTTTCATGATCCTTGTCTTTTAAACATCCAGGCCTGCTCAGCACATACCACGGGTTTTTTCAAAGCAGTTTAACCCGGTAACAATCGCACCTGAATCTTTTCCCACTGTCAGGAGACCTAGATCTGGCTGGCAGCAGACGAGCTGTGTGGCTGTTTTTTTTTCCTCTGGCGCATCAAGCTGATGTCCTCACATTGATGACTTCATCGGTGAGACGAAGCCCCTCCATGTAAACAATGGGAAGGAGCATGGAGGCCGTGGACACAGTTTTCTTTACTTTTTACTTTTGTCCCTTTTTAAAAATGTACAAACTCAGCACCGATGATACAAACGCGGATGGGATTAGTTGCTGAGACGGCAAAGAGTCACCTAAGTTACAGGCGGAGGAGACGGGTGCGATATTATGCCGTAGGGACGTTACAACACCATCTGTAAATTAGCGGGTCGACCCGGGTGTGATGTTCTCACTGAAGCCGATCGGAGGCGAGCCAATTAAAATCTGTCAGTAGCAGGATCAATCAACCTGGGATTAACTGCCGATTATACCCTATCAAACTGCAGACAGGAACCTATTTTTAGCGGGTTTAAACAGGTTTTTTGGCCAGTCTGAAAGAGGTATGAGTAAGTAGTGTTGAAGTTTTTCATGGTGTATAGTATGATATATAAATCTAAATTCTGTGGATTCTCCAGGTTCATGCATCTTCTTAAATGATGATAAAAAATTCAATTCAGCATTGATAATTCTATTATTTGAAATAGTTGGGGAATTTATGTTGGCTTTTATTGTGACGGGATTAGTAGTTTAAGTACCAGGTGATATAGGGAGTAGGTAAGTATATTTTTAACCAGGAAGGCAGGAGTTCACAAGAATGCTGTTTTTATATTAGCCTAATCTTTCAAGAACCTTAACAAAACTGTTTTTTGGCTTAAACACCGACATGCCTCAGTGACTGTTATGTTTTGATTTGATGATTTTGTGATTGACACCAAATATCTGCTAAAGTGATGTGTGGTGTAGATTGTGTGTTCATTGCAATAAGGTTAGAAATGTAACCTATAATTTGTACTTGTATGTGAAGTCTCAATTTTGAAATGCCATTGAGATTTTTCATATCCTTTTGTGTTTGCCGAGGTAAAACACTAAAGATTCTCTCCGAGCCAGAGCTGTGATGGAAAGGATGCAGTCCTGCTTCAAAGATTGATTACTCTGTCACTCACTGCAGACATGTACTGCAGTGTTTTCTGTATCTGTGACTGCATTTGAACCGAGACGAGAGTCTGTTAGGAGTTAAAGTCAGACCTGCTGCTCAGCTCTTACGGAAACAGACAACTTTAAAGTACAAGGACAATGAACCCCAGCAACATCCACTGACGGACAAAGCTTTAAATAGTACAGAACACGTTTTATTCTCTTGTTCAGTCTCTCAGGGGTTTATTGACAACATAATGGCTGAGAGAGGAATTATCTCTGCTGGAGGTTTGTGTGGTGTGACTATGTGTGCACGTCTGTGTGTGATGTGAGCAACCTAGATTGACTTATCAATGATTCATAAGTTAAAGCAGAAGCTGGAAACATTTGTTTCCTTTGATGCTGTTTGCATGAAATCCTGAGAGTAAAAGTAATAAAATCTCCAATAACCAATATCACCTCTAAATATTAATTGACAACCTATGAGCATTATTAAAGCTTACCATCAGCATCGTCGGCACACTGTTCCTACAGAATTTTCCTCTGTGCAAACTGGAACTGTCTTGGTGTATGGGTGTAACAAGGGTTGACTAATAACCTGCTACTATGCTGATAGATGGCTTAGTTGAAGCACTGGAAAACATAGAGTGTCTCTTTAGTGCTTCACTGTGCAGGGTTTTATTAATCATTGTGTAAATGAATACTAATCATTAGTTTATCTGCGAGAAAATATGGCAAAGGAGACCGAGTAAAAACACAAACATATCAACGGACGAAGTCAACCATGGCGTCAACTTCAGCCTACCGAAGGACACGGCCACTGGTGTGATGATTGCACCAAACTTATTTCTTTGGGAGTTTTGTCTGTCATCAGTCAGATGATCACTCATGTTTGTGTCTGTAAAGTCTCACACATTATTACTTCCGTTAAGGAGGTTTCATTTGTGTAAGTTTTTTAGTTTGTTATCAAGATTACACAAAAAGTACTTGGCGGATTTTGCAGAAAATTTTCAGGAGATGTTGGTAATGGCCCAACTTAGAAATGATTACATTTTGGTGGTGATCCAGATAACTGCTATTAGTTAATGATTGGTTTTGCTCAATAACTGTCTCACTGATAATGATAATGTGACTCTGAGTGCTACTGTAGGTGTGGGTTTGCTTATAGATGTAACAGTAATATGTGAGCTAACTTGGCAAAGGGTTGCACTCTCTGAGCTTAGATGTTGATGTTTGTGGTCTTGATTTATCAGTTTGTCTTCAAAACAGGTTGTTATTGTTGTTTCTGCTGATCCTACGGGTCACATCTGAACTGCGGGCTCATATGTGCCTTGTGTTAAATCTGGACACAAGCAAAACCAATGCACTGGATTTAAACAGGAGAAGAGGGGTGATGATCATGCACTCCAAGGTTGCAGGTATCTCTGGCTTACCTGGAAGTCTGAGCTTGTTCTCCTTTGTGCAGCTGCAGAGCCCTGACTCAGAACATGTTCAAAGCTCAGTTTATTCGCCCCTCACATTTGATGATACTTTCATACACATCCATCTCGAACATGTGATCCATGTAACAGTCTCTCTGATTACATTCTCATGCAGAGAACATCCTTTGCTGCTGCAAAGGCAAATTCTGCCTCAGAGGTCTTTAAAGTTTCATGTGAATCTCCTCACATGAGAAAAAGCAAGCAGTGGACTTTAGGTAATAACATGCTCTCAGTTTGAATAGAGTGAAGATTAGAGGAAGCTCTTCAAACAGAGACATTTCGTTCTGACTTTATTTTCTTTATTTTTATTGATTGTACTTTTCTGCCAGCCTGGACTGAATCAAATAATCAAATGAATGCGACGACTCAAGTTTTGCATTTGAATGATTTGGTAAAATAAGAAAAAACAGCTGGGCATACTCCTAAAACTAGAATTTATAGACAGCAGGATTTGTGCCCCCTTTTGTGCAGAGAATTTCATTACAAGCCTATAAACTTAATGAGCCATCATAACAGCCTCAAGAGCAGAGCGTTGAGCAGATGCTGAAAGGATTTTCTCCAGCGCACAGGGACATTAGCAGGGTGCTCTAGCAACTAATGTGTGAAATATAACAGCTTTGTCGAAGGCCTTAAGTTTTAATGAATGATAATCTATGCATTCATTCTGCTGTAGTTTTACATGTTCAGAGTCATTCATTTGAACTGATGCTGTTTGACTGTTGTGTTTGACTTTCACACTTTTCGAGCATAAAATTATCTGAAATAAATGCACATAATAATCAGTCTTATTTTTATACATGCTGTCTAAACTCAGGGGGTGACTGAAACCAATAACAAAAGATGTTATGTCAAGCTTCTCCCTCAGTATTCTGGTATCATTCGTGGTACAAACCAGAGGGACCTGATGTGACAGCTTTTCTGCCTCTTTATAAGCTAAATCACAAAAAAAACTGGTTCACTGTTTGGCAAATAGTCCGTTTTAGGGCTTACACGTATCTCATGGGGTAAATCCAAACACATTTAGTATTTTTTCAGGTCCATTGTAAAACTTACCGAGCACTTTGCTGCTCATGTAAATCTCACATTTATGCATAATCTTAATAAACATATAATTTATATTTTATACTGAAATGAGAGAGGATCAGAGAGCACATACCTCCATTAACATTGTCAGGAAAATAGCTGTCAAAAATCTTTAAAAAAAGTCCTATCTCGTAGTAGACATGTTTGCATGAGCACTTCTTCAATCTGATGAAAGTTTTCTGATCATGATGTGTGTGTGTAAATGCATTTAACCAGAAATGAAGTATTTGGGCCTGTGCACAGCTGTCTCTATGGTCTAAAACAGGGTCTGCAATAAAGTTTAGCATTAGGCCAGATCTTAAAGAGTCACTGTATGTCAGGCCAGAACATAATCAGAGGTTAATATAAAGAAATCGTTTTTAAAATGTTGTATAATATCTGATAAACTTAGTTTATTCAGACTCATGTCAAGTCATGTTTTCATTCGAGTAAGGACCACACCATCAACAGGATGAATTTGACATTTTTTTTACTGCTTACAGTGGATAACAAGCAACATAGCAGGTACATGAAGCGGATAACATATTGGGGAAACTTCATGGGGTATCCCCTCTAGCTCAGAGCAGCGAACCCCCTTATATAAGGCCCTGAGCAAGAAGGAAGGAAGAATTTTTTCAGAAAGGGGAGGGAGGGACAGGTGCGTCGAGTGTGCGAAACAAAAGAGGGAAATCGTCGGTTAGAATTTATAGGAACACAGGAAGAGGCATGGTTGAGGTGTGGTCCTGCTCCTGAAATTCTGCTTAAAGCTCCACTTAAAGCAGCACAACGGAAGATCCCTGCTGGACCGGAGAAACAACTAACCAACTACCAATGAGCACTAGCGCGCTGTCGTAAGGATACAGTTCTGCCAGTCGCATGCATTTGTTTTGTAGGCGAATCACAGAAGCCAGGACTTCGTTCAAAAATATATTTCTGTCTTCAGCGGCTGTTTGCAGGATGGATAGCGACAAGGTAATGTATTTATTTTTGACTAAATGACGTTGTTAAATTCGCTAAGTTCAACTTGGTTTTATTACCGTGAAGTCGCCCCGCCCTATAGAAGCGATAAAGTGAATAAAAGTAAAGACAACGACGAGCTGGCGATATCACACACTTGAAATAGGTCAAAACAAAACTACATACTGGTACGTTCTGGATTTGTTGTGCTGTACTTTTTTCCTGTCAAGCTTTTTTGAGGAACTTCTTCATAAATTAGTCGCCCAACATACCTGATAGTAGTCGGACATCTCTTCTCGTCTTTTATTTCACGCAGCAAGTGGACGCCGAACCGATGTTTATTTTGGTCCGAGCTTTCAGCTTGTTTTTCTCTCGCTTTCTTTATTTTGTATCCTCCGACAAAACTTTTCCTTACGTTTTTTGTTGCCTCCGCCATGGTTACAGCTTCGCGTTTGGCTTTCGCCAAGACTTCCGTGTTTTAAACGAATCGGGAATCGGGGGAAGTGACGTATGCCGTAAAGCAGTCCAAACTTGTAGTCTTTTAGTGTGGCAGGTTCCCACCATCCACCTCGAAGTTACATAGCGACAGTTAAAGGGATACAGACCACGACAGAGGTTTCATTGAACTCATTGTAAAGTGGTGAACCATCACAATGAATATCGAAGGATTATATTATGTTTGAAAAACTACATAGTGTTGGTTTAATTTAGTGCAATGTTGAGGAAAATACTTGCAGAGATTGGCTTTTAACAGCTTCCCATCAAAACAAAATCAACAGTGAAGGTTCTACAGACATTTTTCTAATCTATTTATTATTAATAGATCATTAATGATCCACTGCTGTCCATCTCATCTGTGTGCATTTGTGCACTAAAGTATGTTTCTACAAGACAGCATCAGTCAGTGAACAGTCTGCTCCTGTCTAATCTGCTCTCAGATAGACAAAGAAACATCAAACAGCTGATAAAATAAAATATTTTCTCTCATTTTTCACCTGTTCTGTGTGTGCTGTTTTATTTCTCCTCTGCAGCAACCTCTCATCGTGGGGTTTGGTACGAAAGGACACCTGCCTTTATACGAAGAAGAAATAAAATAGTTACTTTAAAATAGTCTCACTCAAGGTGACCTACTGCAGCATCAGGTTCTGTGTTGTGGACCTGGACAGAGGGGGGATCTCAGGAGGCTGGCTGAACCAGAGCAGTGATGAGTCGTATAACCCTGAGGTCAGACTTCATTATTGATGTTTCCACTGAGTAAAGTCCTGTTTGCAAACTCCTCCATAAGCAGCACATTTTTAGTTTTATTTGTGTTTTTTGCTCCTCATCTCGTCTACCTTTAAATCTCTCTCACCACAGAAGCACTTTGGTGAATCAGATGATCAAACTCATAACTCAAAATTTAAAATGTCATCCTTAATCTTCAGAAATAAAAGTCTCTCTCTCCCTCTCTCGTAACTTCACTCAGGTGTGGAGGCTTAGAGTGAGGAGGTGAAGTTATTTTCCAGATCATGGAGGCCCAGAGATTACTGGTGACCAGGGGTGGACAGTCACAAAGTAGATTTACTTGAGTACTGTTTTTTGTGTATCTGTACTTTACTTGAGTATTATTTTTGCAAACTTATGACTTTTACTCCATTACATTTGAAAGACAAATATTTTTCTTTTAGTCAAGTCAAGTTTATTTATATAGCACTTTATCTACAACATCTTTAACTCAAAGTGCTTACAGCAGAGAAACAATAGGAAAGAGAGGAGTAAAAAAATCAATTCCAAACTAGTAGTGTGTCTCAAATCGCATACTTCCATACTCAAATACTCAAAATTTTGAGTATACTGCGTCAAAATGAAAAACAGTATGCACAGTATGCGAAAAATGAGTATGCAAAAGTACCCGGATGATGTACTCAAATCGGCCCGGATTTTGAGTATGCAGCTGTGGACACTCAACGTACTCATTTCCTCCAGCGACGATGGCAGCAGTGAGCTGTGGCTCTGTACTGACTACGGTGGATGTGACTGTGCTGTACAAATGTAAGTTATTAACACGTATTTTTTACACCAAGCACCTTAAGCTGTTGTCCTTTTGAGTGCATTTTTTGTGTTCATTGGTTTTTTTGTTTGTTTTGTGCCACGAATGGTCGACTATCAGTTATGCTAACACTAGTTGGACTAGCAGCTATCTCGAATGCTAACGCTAGTTGGGCTAACGGCTGCCGGGGTCCGAGCATTACCCTGAATAATCGGGTAAATAAAAATAACCAGCGGGTTAGACCCCGCACAGGGACTATATGATCAGAAGCACCACTCAGACATCTCTGTTTATTGGTGTATTTTAATTGTCGCGGCGCCCCTCGTAGCTCTCGGTTGCCTCAGTTAGCTGCAGATACCTGTAAACACAGGTATCTGTATAACATCCATACCTGTGACTCTACATCGCTGTTTGTGATGTTGTTAATATGGGATTAATGTTCTCTTTCACTGTGGAGGATACTGATGTTAGACGTGTGGGGAGGGCTTTATCAGACATAAATACTCGTTAGATACGGCAGCTAATAGCTACATTTAGCTTGGTAGATAGCCTGTGAATAAAGCCAGTATCCGCTATGGAGGTTTATCCGCAGCATATCATGTCATTACTGTCATGTTTCCCCTTCGATGTCTGTAAGGTTAAACGTTTTGCTCTTTCTAGGGACTGATGAGTAAACCAGGGGCCTAATTGCCTGGAGGGTTGCTGCCTGTTCACATGGAGGCATAATGCCACAGGTACCTGCTATGAGTAAGTGAAAGCTCAGGTTATAATACAACACTATTGTTATGGTTTGTATTTAACTTTTTGTAGAAAATCCTGTAGGGGGTTCATTGCAGAAAGGGGGCTGGAGGGGAAATTCACCCCAGCCCTTGTCAGTAAAAAACATGGGAAAACTTTGGTTTGCTGTAATGTGATCAAGTGGATTCTGTATGATGTGAGTGTACAGTCATAATTACACAATTATTTTTTTCTGTATTGTGTTGTTCTTCCTGCACAGGACCTGAAATGCCCAAAACCCAAAGATGGACCTCCACCTGGTCTTTGGGGTACCAGATGCTCTCTCCACCACACACCTGGCTCTGGACAGGTGACCATTAAATTGCTGGTTTTCAAGAGGCTGTCCGTGGGGGGTGATGAGGGCACTGCCTGAGGCAGGGGTAGCCCCCATCACCAAGGATGCAGAAGACTGGCAGAGGATACTTCTGCTGCAGGTCAATGGGGCTGTGCTTCAGCACCCTGTGTTGTGTGCTGACCTGGAAAGCCCACAAAAATGTCCTGAAATTTTGTGATCACACACAGCCTGAAACTGAACTGAATAAAAAAATGTTATGTGCAGGTAACATGCTGCATGCTGGGCTGATGGCTTCACCCACACATGGCAGCCATCAATGCTGCCAACAACCTTTCTGAAGGCTGCTGATCCAGCCAACCAGGTGAAACCTGCACCCAGTTGAAGTTGGTCCTCTGCTGATGGTCCTTTTGGGTGCCGAGGGGAACCACCAGACCCCCAAAGGACTCCCTGGTGAGGCGAAGTCTGGCCGCAGGTCACTCTCCCCATCGAAGAACATCGGCAGGAGTGGCACTAAGCTTACAGTGCAGCCTGGGGTTTGGAGGCTGGGGAAATGCAGCACTAATGTCTTTAAATAAAATAAAAATAATATTAATGGTGGTGTGTTTTTGTTCTATTCTTTGTGGTACATTTAACATGCTGATCTAACACTGATGCTTCAATATTAACCCTTTACTACCAGCTCAACTGCAGAGAATAAGACATAAAGCTATCTATATCGATATATTTCATAAATTTATATTCTATTTCTCATATATATATACATATATATATGTGTGTGTGTGTGTGTATATATATATATGTATGTATATATGTGTGTGTGTATATATGTATGTATATGTGTATATATATGCATATATATATATATATATATATGCACACACATATATACGTATATATACATATATATATGTATATATACAAATAATTTATATGATAAGAACTTTTAGCATTTTAAATCCTACACAAAGAAATCCGTCTTTTTAGTTTGTTTGCAGTTCTGTCTGTATCCTAAGACATTGACAGAAACAAACGTTTTTTTTTTACAGAAATATTTTTGAATATATCGACGTCTGCCAAACAGTTGAGCTGGGAGCTGGAGGTTATATCATGGGTGTAAATAATATACCTTTTTAACTACTGTAGTATTATAACTTTTGTATAATAACTTATACAGAGTTATCTTTATATTGTATAACAGGGACACGTTTAAGATTCTAAGTGGAAATTTGTTTTAAAAAAATATAATGACCCGTAACCAAATGCTTTGCTGTCTGTAAATGAACGATACATGGGGTGCATCTTCAGTCAGTAGGAGGAGGACATGACGTTGTTAGCGCCGATTGCGGCGCAGCAAAGCACGATAAATACTCACTTTACTATTGGATATTAACATTATATATTAAGATATGATGTGATACAAAATATATTTGTTAAATGATTTATAATTCTTTGAAAATTTGCGGGCAAATGATGGCGGTATTCGACGCAGGCGCTGCAAGTCAGTCACAGTTCGGCATAGAAGAAGAAGAGGTCCACATCGTGTCGTCATTTCCGGTGAGTACGCCGCTCGGCAGTATGCAATTTGAGACAGTACTACACCCTCAAAATTCGCGCACTAACCCATTGAGTATGCAGTATGCTTAGTACACTCAATTTGAAAATTTTGAGTACACAGTATGGAAGTATGCGATTTGAGACACACTATAGGTACCTGTCTGAGGAGCACCGTGTGGGATTGGAAAAAAACACCTCAACACATGAGACAGAAAACACAGAGACAAGCACATGGGATGGGGGAGAGCCAGCGGGGGCGCTAATTCAAAGGGTCCAGCGACCTTGTCCTAGCTCAGACCTCACATAGTCTGTATTGTCCGATAAGATGACTGTATGGCCTTGAAAGAGAGAGTTTCTGATCCAGAGCAAAGTTCACAGGATGAGGGAGTGGAGGGGGGGATCAAGCCTCTGTGAGCTAAACATTCCAGGAGAGTAGATACCTCTGCTCAAGGGCAGATAGATGTGAAGCCATAACAAAAAGAGATAAGGAATAGTTTGGGTCAGACCGACTGTAATTTTCCATCAGCCTTTCTTGTCTTTTGGTCTCTCACGATGATGGTCCGAATGCGTGGGCCCATTCAACCGCGCCGAGCTGTCAACTTCTCCTAGGTGTTGTCCTGCTTGCGAACGAGTTCCAGAATCGCATCAAGCTTGCGATTGAGCTCACAAATCAGTGTCTGAGTGTTGACAGCCCTGCACATTCCTTCAGTCATGACGGAAAGCTTCTCAAGAGCCAAATGTGCTGCCATCGTCTTCTTAACTTTGTGATAAATCAGGAAACTGCTGACTCCAAACAGTAGGAAACCTGTTATCATAAATCCAATTATGTAAGCATCTTCCACATTGTGGACGGACAGAATCGACAGGCACACAATCCTCCACTTCTCCCAGGAGTCCATCGTGTACCCAGCTGGGAAAGTAACATCGGGACGGGCGGGTTCCCCCTTACTCACTCTTCTCGTCGAGAAAATTTGGTCGATGGCATTGAGAGACCAGCTGATTAATTCCATGATTTTAGATTTCGGAAAGAGATGCAGAGAGAGGCTGCAGTAGACAAAGACAGCACGCAGGGCAGATAAGGGCAGGGAGCAAAAAGAAAAGTGTCTGCTCCCGTTGAGAAGCCTACCTACACCTACACCTACAAGAACTCAAATCAAAAAGTAATACCACAGTTTAAAGGAATATTTCACCCAAAGAATGATATGCCTTCACTTTCTACTCACCCTCATGCTGAGCAACACTCTGGAGCACTTTTTTGATGTCTCAAATGCAGCCGGAGATCCGGGGGGATTTTCGCTGTCAACAAACTTCCATGTAACAGGGGACAATGGCGCCCGAAAGAAAAAGGTCCATAAAAGTCCACAAAAACGTGCCTATTTTCCTTCATACTGCTCGTCTGCTGTAATCCAAGTGTCCTGAGTGGGTAACGTCCATAATTAATTTGAAACGAGGTCATGTAGTACATTTTTCGAGCCTAAACAGTGCTATATCGTACTTCCGCAGTGCACGTCTACGCGCGCTCCCTGAACTACGGAAGCTGCAGCAGACCAAGCCAGACGCTTGCGCGCTTTCAGGGACTACTGTGCTAAATTGCAAGCGTAGAAGAAGAAGTTCCGCTGTTTACACTCCGCTGTGAGTGACCGAAGTGGTTGGTTACTGTTTTAAAACAGTAACCAACCACTTTTGTGATTGTCCACAGCTCGGTCACTCACAGCAGAGTGTAAACAGCGGAACTTCTTCAGACAGTTAAGAGGGTGCCAGGAGAGAACCCATGCATGCACAGGAAGAAACATGTAAACTCCTCAGTTAAAAGCCCTGGCCTGTGACCTCCCTGTTATGAGGCACATGCACTACCTACTGTGCCACCAAAGCAATATTGACTAAGCATTTCATGGTTGGGAAATAGCAATGTCAGGATGAACACTAGCCTGTTCGAGCAGAAACACATAAGGCTGTGGCTCAATGAAAACCCTTAAAGCTGGGGTTGGCGATCTGATTTAGATACACTTTTTGTAATACTGTTTAAAATGGTCATAATGACCCGATGGTAATCAACTCATTATGTGTTCTTAAAACAGAGCGAAAAATATCCGCTATTTACAGCAGGAGTAAAACAGGGAAAACCCCAACCAATAATCTTGCCGGGATACCTTCTTTTACACCAATCAAATCCCGTCGCCATTCTGCGTGCCTGCTTTCTTGGCGTGCATTTTCCCGGCGTGCACCGACAGTGCGTGTAGCATGTAGCATGTAGCGTGTAGGGAACAGACTCCGCTGGAGAATGCTTACCTTTCAAGTTTTGTCTTTGAAAATAAGGGAAGTCCGCTGTGAGCTGTCCCACAACACCAACCAAGCTCCAGTATCCCTCACATTTAAGACAGATGTACAAGAAATCTAAAATAAACTCTGTTTTTCTAAGTTTGTTCCGCTGTTGGCTCTAATCTCGCGAGAACTGCCGTCCATGCTACTGCAGGTGGCAGTTCTCGCGAGGCTTCTTCTTCTTCGGTGGTTGGCATCCATCATTTTGGAGCATTACCGCCCCCTTCAGGCTAGAGACAGACAGCTAGTTCTCCAAAATCGCCAACCCCAGTTTTAAAGGCTAAATGTAAATTATCATGACTGCAGCTGTGCATCTTTTTCATTGGATGAACATAAACAACGGTGCAATGCTTTCTGACTCTTCCTCAAACTTTATTTGGAGTGACCCTGACCACTGAATTTTCTGTTTTGAGATGTAGGAGCACCTCCTGCTCAGTAGTGTCTTAGATTTAGACATATTTATTTACTTTTGTTTAAATGGGAAAGTATTGTGAGGAACAATTTGACTCTTGTATATATAGTACATCGTTTTTTCTTATGTATTTTAACTATCCTGTATTCCCATGAACTTGCCGAACTTGGTGCACCTGCAAGGCCATCTGCCTCACCAAACTCAACCTCATGTGACCACATACAATGTTATAAAAATTAGAAGACACTGTACCAGTTTTCAGTTCAACTCTCAGACTGCTTGTCACTCTGTATAGTTGTAGTTCCTTGTCCGGGCAAGTAGAAGTAAAGCTCCATTTGATTGCATCCAGCTGCTTCTCGTCATCTTTATTCTGAATAAATGTCAGGTGCTGGTACGAACCAACTGAGCAATCTTAGGACTGTAAAAGGAAAAATCCTGACAAGCATGCATTAATAAACACTGACATGTAAATGCATGAGATTACAGCCAAGTGGCTAATTTCAATCCCTTGTCCCATTAGCAGGTTTGTGACAACCACAGACTGTAAAAAACATGGACGTCATGTTGCTGGGCTTTTGTGAAGTCGCCACAATAACTGCTCCCCCTGGTGACTGGCTGCAGTATAGGTCAACTCTCCGTCTCCCCCATTCATCTGAACGGGCCGTAATGAAACTTAAAAAAATTAATACACCTCGTAGAAATATTTCTCCCATCCGTATGCTGTGGTGATATGAAAGTATTATTGGGCTGCGTTTTTTCCAAGTCCTCTTTTTTCTGAAAAGTTTCTTTTTCATCAGTTATTAGAGTTTAAAAAATAACCGCGGTTTACGGCAGTTTCACAATGATTGTGTACGCTTTATGCTGCAGAGTTTTGCGACGTCCTGATATGGTCCAGATTCTCTACTGGCTGCACAATGGCGGCGCCCTGACGGGGGATATTATGGCTTCAAAACCGTTACAAGGTAGAAGTCGGAGCCAGGCTATCCAGTTCTTATAATACATCCATGGTGACAACAACATATAACACAAAACAGAAATCCGTAATAAGAACAAAAACATACAGAACATATCAAAAGACATACTGTCATACAGACAGAAAAAAAATCATATAGTCCAAAAGAACATGGGACAGGAGTTGGGGGACCATAGGAATTACACATACTGAACTATAAAGTGCTGGAGCGCTAACTAAAGTGCCATAGTACTCAAGTGCCAAATGTTTAAGTGCATAGTGCTTGGTATCTGGGAGCTCAGGTTCTTGTTTTATTGCACATTGCTCAATATTGCACAGAGATATAAAACTTACAGTGTGACATGAGACCATCACTTCATGAGTCAGAGGTTTTGTGAATGCACTTTGACAACTCAGATTTGTATTTACTGATCAGAAAGAAGAAGAGAAGGTCACAGAAGTGTGTTAGCAGCTGTGAGAAACTTTAATTTACCATTTGATGGCAATGGATATTTTTTTCTATATATAAATGTAGATGGTGAGGAAGTGTAGCATGAAATAAGATATTATTTCAACATCTTTATATCTTTTGTTCAGTGGTAAAAATCCCTCTTCAATGTGGGGAGGACAATAAACAATTAAATTTCAGAGAGTATTTCTTGGGGAGATGTTAAATTCTACATTTTGCTGACTTAAAAAATAAGTAAACAGTGTCTTAATTGGAGTAATATAAGGAGTGGAAATTAACAGGCAGAACGTAATCAGAAACTGGATGTGTTCAAGTGAACATCTAAGTCCTAAGTAAGAAGTAAAGTACATAAATGCTTAAAGAGAATTCTAATACAGTGTGATATTTGTGTGGTATATGAGAGGATGTCAGCATGTCACCTGTCTGTCCTCTCTGACTGTCACAGTGTGCTGCATCAGGCAGAGAGAAGAGAAAAGCTCTGGACAATTCACAGATTCATTGCAAACTAAGATAAAAAGATGAGCTACATACTGTGCAAATTTCATTTTTGCTAGATATAAACACCCTATTAGCTGCGTGCTGTGTTAATTTAAAACATGCCGTCAGACTTCGAACAGAGGTGTTGATATTTTTCTTTTCATGTTGTGCTTGTTAAACATGTGATAAACAACTTATCAACCATTCTATGTTTTAATACACTTACTTCGTCTGATCACCACCGCTGTGTCCGCCTGCCTCTGTGTGTACAGGCTCTACTACTGGAGAGACAGTTTGGACCAAACTATTGTGAGGGGAGGAGGGTTTGTAATCTTTAACAGTTAAAATTGTCTGACAAAGTGTATTTAAGTGGCATTACTTTTATTGTACCGTCTAAACAACTTTGTGTACTAGTAGAAACATCTTATTTGAAAGAGAGTCTTGGGGAGGATAACTTTGGGGGGGGGGGGGGGGCCTGCGCCCCGCTCAGGTTTGCACCTATGCTTTAATCAATTAGTTTATATATGAATATACAAATATTAACCAAACAGAGAAGAGAAAAATACTGGTGTTGGCAAAATCTCAGCAAGGTCAGAGTCAAATCCCTAAAAATTAACTCTCAGGTGAACAGGAGATGGTGTCGAAAATGAATATTTTAGAAATTTAAATCCATAGGTGCCATTGCACAACCTTTAACTCTGAACTCTGTATGAGGAGTTTCCAAGTAGTTACAAAAAACTCTCACTTTTAGATATATGCCTGATCAAAATACACACTTTAAGATGAGTTTTATGGCATCATAACAGGTTATCTATAAATGCTATTCCTTAGCTATGTGGTCGGGTCAGACAGCCGGCTACAAAACTACGATACTAAGTTTTCCAAAAATTGCTTGTTGTCACACATCAAAAACTACCACTACGTAACTAGAAAGGGATACATTACTTCGTCGCTTTGCATCCTTTAAGTTGTTGAAAAAAGAAGTTGTAAAGCAATGCAGAGTTCTGAGGAAGATCCGAGCTGCACTCATCAGCATCACAACAAACGCACGCTTTGGCTTGGGTCACGTCTTTTGCTGCGTTCCAGTAGTCAGAAGTAGGAATTTCTGAGTTCCAAGTAGGAAACTACAACTTGAACGTCCCCCGAAGTCGGAATTTCCTACTGGGAACTCAGTGAAACTTCGCCACCCCCCGAGTTACGATTTGCACTTCTGACTGGGGTGTGTCACTCTAGATCAGCTGTATACATAGTATTGTTAGACTTATATTTACAAAAATGCTGCCATTGTGATACTCAAATTCTTCATGTGGTATTTGTGAACAACAACACAGGGCGTGCTAACAACAGCTAACAATAGCCTGGTAGATCGGCATGTTTTTTTTCCAACTTCAACTGGAACGCAGATAAGTCGGAGATGATGTCACTCTCAGTTCTGAGGTTACTGAAACGCAGCATTACGCCAGTCTTAATGTCTTTTGGAAATTGATTCTCCTCATTGTACCTTTAAGTACTAATAGATGCCACAAAACCACATCATGAAAACTTCAGTGCAAATGTTTCTTTTTAAAATGAGAGCTCCCACCAAATAAAGTATCTTTATGTCTGCTTATTTTCTCCATCAGCATACAATAAAGAAATACAGACATATTTTAACTTCATAAAGAATCGACAATTACACTTGATAAGCGTTGAAACACCCATACCCCAAAAGAGTGAAAACAGCAGTTTTTGGTGTGGACCCATACATGAAAGAAATGTAAATATAAACTCTGATTTGTCAGTGCAGATATTGTCGTGCTTATATTAATATGATATAAAGATGGAGTCATTTTCATTGCTTTTCCACATGGCTATCTTGTGATATGTAAATGGCTGTAGTTGTTCTGCTCGGCCTGCTCCTCCCGTTCACATTAAACCTCTTTGAGGATGGCTGTGGGGCTTCAGGTCATGGATCAGTGAGGTCTAAATATGAAGCCTTAATATTTATGGTATGTTGATTGAGCAGTCAGACCTCGGGGTCCACTTACAGTTTTTCTCTTCAGCATCAGAAAGGCTCTCACTGATGTTTACTGTTTCCAGCTTATGTATGTTGCCTACAGCATTTTCACATTATTTTGTCGTGACCATGTTTGCATTAAGAGCATTTTAAATTGTACTTTATGCCTTTTTCAAAGGAAAATCTTCAAAGAAACGAGTAAACAACAGCAAGGCCTCTTTTCCTAGTCTGAAGAAACTGCTGCTACAGAACTGCTGTACCCTAAAAGAAAAGCCATAGTGTTGGTGGAGAGCACAAGAATTATTTTCTCCTCAAAATGTGTATGCTTGGATAAAAGCTGGTGCTACCACAGAAGATTACATTTCTTTCAAATTCTGGATTTAAGAAACAAAACTGAAGTAATTAATTTTTTTAACTCAATAAGAGAATGAATATATACCAGTTTTTAAAGCGAAACTATTTTATCTTTCCCATTATTTAAAAAAAAAGTTTTAACTAATGCTTTGATTGACTTTTTAATGCCTAATACAATTTTTTTAAGGGTAATTTTTTTAATGACTTGTAAAAAGCAAAGCATGTACCAGCAATCTAAGGCGAGTAGACATTCTTTCTTCCAGCAGGACTGAATTTATTCTTCCTGCTCTGCAGTGTGCTTCAAACCAGTAGACTCAAACTCAGTGGCGGCTCCTGACAAATATCTCAGGGGGTAGGGGGGCAACAGTTGTGGTAATGGCTACGATTGACCGTTCAGTGGGTAAATTAATAATCTAAAAAAAAGTCAGATAGCTTTCTTTGCAGTGTTACATTGGATTGTTTAATTTGTTTCCTGTTGATGATAACACCAGACAAAACATGGACTGTACAGTATTTTTGTGAAGCTAAATTAAGTTAATGTCTAAAATACTATACATTTGGTTTAACAGTACACTCTTACTTATTGGGTGGTCCTAAATAATTCTTTAAAAACTGTAATTATAACAGGATGCCTGGTCATTCTTTGTAAATAAATGAATCAGGAAATGTCATTGTAACAAATTTTATTCATCTAATGCTCATGAGAAATAAACGTAAACAGGTCTGGCAAATATTTCGTATTATTATGTTAGAAATGCTTAAAACAGTGTGTAACTGCAAGAAAAAAAAATTAATATCAATTTTCATCAGGTTTCTCGTCAAATAAATTGTAAATGAACAAGTACAAATGTTTTTGAGATGATAAAAAAATAAACTCAACTCTTTAGCAGACAGTCAAACATTCTTGTTTGCCGACAGCATTAAGTGTGCATGTTACAGTTTTTTTGTTCTATTAGACCACGGCAGGTATTTTTTATTGACAATAATTTCCAGTTCCTGTCCAGATGAAGACAGAGTCCAAGTTTGCTCTCCTCACATCCATGGAAGGATTTTTCTGCACAGTGCACTGCTTCCTCCCCCTGTCAATTCTCAATATGCTCTCTTTTGTTGTACTTTGAGGGATTTGTTCTTGATTCTCAACAGGAAATTTGTTTTTACTTTCCATCCTTGGTCTTAATGTGTTCATATGTGCACGTACCGGCGAATACATGGCACAAACAGCAAATATACGGTGAATATATGGCAAAAACTGCAAATATACGGCAAAAATAAGGCAAAAGAACAACAAAGAAACACTCCATAATGTTACTAATGCTATTATTTACAATCCTTGTACACTCTTTACTCTGAAAATACTGATATATCATCGATAAATCACTCACGTTAACTTTGAATGATCTCTCTCGCATGTGCATGCAGTGTCTCATCCGAGCAGGCATAAGTGCGTATGACATAATCACGTTGAGGCAAGCCCTCCCTGAGCCCATAGAAATGCACTGTAAAGTCCAAAATTTGAAAAAAAATGAGTCTCTCCATCTAAGTCTATGAGAGCGCCTGGGGCGATTTTCAGTCTGACTGAATTCTCCCTTAGGGGGAGAGGCTGCTGGTTAGACAGTGACATCGCAGCGATATTCAGGCTGCTGATTAAACAATAATATGAAGACTTAGACAGGAACAATCAGGGCACAATAAACTCTTTCTCTCTCTTTTTTCACGTGGCTTAAGGAGGGCGATGCACTATCGCCCACTATGGACCAGCCACCCCTGCTCAAACTGTCTATGAAACTATAGAAGGACTTCACAATCGTAAGAATTTCAAGGGGACCAGGGGAACAAGACTGTCACTGTAAAGAGGGTGAGAGAGAGAGAGAAGTCCTGGTGCTGTGAACTTTTTGTGTTGTTCATACCGTCCGGCCACATCGGACGCGAATTCGCCTGGACGCGTGTCGAGATTACATACAAAGTCAATGCAAACACGCGTCTTGACGCAAATTCGCCCCGGGCGGCGCATTGGGCGCGTTTGGCAAGGCGCGTTTGGAGCGTCGAGGCGTTTTGACGCCCCAAACGCCTCGACGCTCAAGTTGAAAATATTGAACTTTCGACGCCAGTTCGCGTGACGCGGCAGCCAATCAGCGATGACATTCCCCCCCAAAGTCATTGATTTGATGACGTGCGACGCTCCGGCCCCCTGCACCCGCTCAAACCCCTCTCAAAGATGGAGGAGAGGTTTATCTGCGCTGTTTGCTATCATCCAGAGCTATTCTATTCAGCATGTATACTCTACAGAGACCGGAACAAAAGGGAGCAGGCTTGGGTGAAAGTCGCTGAGGAGACAGGTTTGATTTAATGACGTGTGACGCTCCGGCCTCCTGCTCCTGCTCAAACCCCCTCTCAAAGATGGAGGAGAGGTTTATCTGTGCTGTTTGCTATCATCCGGAGCTACACTACGCTGCGTGTGTACTCTACAGAGACCGGAACAAAAAGGAGCAGGCTTGGGTGAAAGTCGCTGAGGACACAGGTTTTGAAGGTAAGTTCTGTAAATATTCGTTTCCAGCTGGATTTGCCTGCACGGGTCATCACTGAATCCGATTGGCTCCGGCTCTCTAGCGCT
This sequence comes from Scarus forsteni, assembly GCA_036419115.1. NCBI lineage: Eukaryota > Metazoa > Chordata > Actinopteri > Labriformes > Labridae > Scarus > Scarus forsteni. The sequence goes on from JAZDUH010000040.1 coordinate 18,129,519, forward strand.
AGGACGCACGTCGTCCCTCAGCTTGTCAAAATGTCCAGCGTCCAGCTTCGGGCGTTAAGCGCGGCGCGTCACAGGCTTTACGCGCGTTTAAATTCGCCAATTCGCGTCCGGTGTGGCCGTAGCAGTAGAACTGCTTTTTAATGGAGGAGACACACACACTAAACTGAAAACAGCATAATGTAAGCTCTTTAGAAGATAGAGCTGTAGCAGCTCTGATAAAGTGATTCAGCGTGGGTGCAGTCTTATCCATGCTAATGAGTGGAGAAAAGGCTAAAACATGAAACCCTACAGACTGAAAATATGCACAGATTTAGACCAATAAATCAGGTTCCAGTGAGGGCTGTCAATGCTTTCAGTCTCCATGTCTTTGCTGAAGGCCAGTAGGGTCACAGCTGATCAGCCATAGAGCATGAAACTCTGACACAACACATGAAACACATCGATAACTTCAAACAGGCCTTCATCAGCGTGGAAGCTCATGCACACATGCTTCCCCCCGCCTGCTCTGCCGGTCCTCTTTTATAACCCACATACGTCTTATCTGTGCTGCCCTTCCTCTGTTTAGCATTCGTGCATTCCCTCCTCATTAACTCTCAGGCTTTTCCACAAAGACTATCTCATCCTCTGGGGATCAGAAGCATGACTTTTGAGGTCTAACATGGTGTCACGCTATTAGATGTTGTGATTAAATAATCTCTCCCCTCATAGCAGCAGGCAGAGACTATTCACGATGCTGTGAACACCGCAAAAACTGTAACCTTTAGGTTTTTTATTGCTGTTTGTTGACATGACAGTTTTATTTTATATGCCTGATAAAAGGAGAATCTGAAAAGAGGCTCCAGGGTGCAAATTGTTCCTCTGGTGTTGTACAGGAAAGATACGACAACTGCAAACAGGCTCTGCTGGCACATATGCTCTTATGTTACGTTCACACTGCAGTCAAAAGTGACCAGAATCTGATTTTTTTGACTTTTTAAAATCAGATTCAGGCCACTTTCAAATGTGGTTATGAAGCAGGTACTGAATCTGATTTCCTTGAATGTGACCGTGGTCTGAACAGCCAGGTCACATCCAATGACGTCATTCTAGTGCAGTTTACCTCGGGTCAAATTTTTTCAAAGTCATGACAGAACATAATCTGGGGTTAAAATAAAGACATGATTTTTAAAAGGGTTCTACCATTTATTCACTCTACAAGCATTAAATAAAAGCATATAAGGAGGAGTGATGTGAGAGAGAGACGCACAATAGACATGAGTGAATCTGTCTTTACACTGTTTGAATTATGATATCTAAAAAACTTAGTTTATTAACACTGCACCGACTTTTTGAATGGATTTTTCCGGCTAAAATAACATTTTACAAGACGCAGAGACACTGATTATCCACTGCTGTCCATCTCATTTGTGTGCTCCTGTATGTTTCTGCTCCTGTCTGATCTGCGTCTCAGACAAACGAAGAAACATCAGAACAGATGATAAAACTAAGTTTTCACCTTTGTTCACTGCTCAGCGTGCGACAGCTCTGAGATGCTTGTCTCTCCAGCAGCAGTTTCTCTTTGGCAGGGTCTGGTGGGAAAGAGCAGCTGCCTTTAGGTTCATTATAAATAAAATATACCTAAAATTACTTTAATAAGAGCTCAGTCAAGGTGAGCTGCTGTAACATCAGGTTCTGCGTTATGGAAACAAACTTTTTCAGCATCGTGAAGCACAGTTTTGCTCTGTGTTTGTTGCTCCTCGTCACATCGTGCTGTATGTGTTGTCATTAATGTTAAACTGAGCATGCGTGTCACTTCTGAAGTCTAAGCTGTTCACATCACAGTCTGCAGTCAGGACACATTTACAGGTGGGGGAACTGGGGGTCGGTAGTTCCTCGGGGTCAATAGTTATTCTCAATTTAAGCCAGTCATGAGTCAAATCAAATGCTGTCAATCAGTTCTCTGGCATTTTTGGACCTCCTCTTCCGGATTATCACCATCCCAAACCTGTGCGGAGACCGGATCACCTCCTTTTGTCATCACCCCCACCAATGGCACAGGTAATGCCAGTATCAGTCTCTTCGCAAATGTTCATGTATTGAATAGATTTTATCGTTTAAACTGTGAAAATACACCTCATTTTAATCGTCTATCTGTCCATGGTCACGTCGTGTAAGTTTTAATTGCATGTATAAAAAAGAAATGCCTTATATTAAGTCTTTAAATAAATTTTGCCAGGCGGGGTCGTTAGTTCCGCCCCTTCGAAGAGGCACTTCTGACCCCGCTGGGATGATAAGCCACAACTGAATGGCTGCGGTGGAGACTCACACCACGAGGATGCTGCTGCTAGCGAGTATGTCACGGGCATGGTCCATCCTTTATTGTTTATGATAGTAACTCGTATTTGATATAGCTGTTAATGGTGCGAAAGATGTATTGATTTAGCGACAGTAACATTTCTTGTTTTCCTTTTTGTTTCGCTGCGGTCGCTCGACGTCGAGCTTCGCATTGTGTTGCTAGCTTAGCTTCTCGGCTGGCTAATGTTGTAGTTTATTGTTAGCTCAACTTAGCCTCTCCCATCTGGTTTACGTTGTTGCTCGCTTTGCCTAGCTTCTCGCCTGGCTAATGGTGTAACCGTAGGCTATAGCCTGTTAGCTCAGCTTTGCCTCTCCTATCTGGTTTACGTTGTTGCTTAACTTGGCATAGCTTCTCGCCTGGCTAATGTAGCTGTATGCTGTAGTCTGTTAGCTTAGCGTAGCCTCTCCCATCGACTTTACTTTGTGTTGTTAGCTTTGTATTGGAAAACAGGTAAGGTTGCAAAATGAAGATTCCATACAACAGTGGTTCTCAAACTTTTAAATTCCAAGGTCTACACTTTACTCTGACAGTACACAGAGGGAACCCTGTATGCTGTCTTAGTTAAGGGAAGACCATGGAAATCAAAAGTTAGAGAAGCACTTATTTAAACATACGAAAGTGGTGGCATCTTAACACCCCCAAATTGACAGTGGCTTTATTTCCTCTTTTGTCATCTTTTTAAAACAGAATGCCCCGAACACGACCCAGGACAACCAGGAGAGGCTTAACATCCCTTGATGTCCTCTGCAAGGCCTCCGCAGATGTGGACAGTGGGGGAAAGATTAAGACGGTCGCTAGGGCGTATGGCATTTGCCATATGACTCTTTGGCGGCTCCTGAAGAAGAAGCCACAAGGTTCCACCGTGCTGCCCAGTATGGGCTATAAGAGCCACACCCAGGTGTTTTCCAAAGCACAGGAGGAAACACTTGTTCTATACTTGAAGAGGGCAGCCCAGCTCTACTATGGTCTCAGTGGCAGAGAGGTAATAGAAGCCACAAGTCAATAGGCCAAGCATATTTTCTCGACTGCACTACCAGACTAAATGCCATGTTAGATTAAATAAATAGGCTTACAGTTCATATACTTTCATTAATAATTAGAGTAAAAGCAGTCAGTAATTGACATTATAGTGTTAAATTAAAGTGTGTGTGTGTGTGTGTGTTTCAGGTCCGCAAGCTGGCCTATGCTCTGGCCAAAAAGCACAACCTTAAATATAGCAGTAAATGGGAGGTTGCTGGGATGGCTGGCAAGGACTGGCTAACATCATTCCTGAGGCGCCAGCCTACACTGGCTATGAGGTATGAGGACCCTGTCTAAGCACTGTCTTCTTGTGTTCTTTCTTGTCGAGCATTTCTTAAAATCTATTCTATATCTATCTATGTAGGTCAGCCCAGGCCACCAGTTATGCGAGAGCGTCGGCATTTAATCCCACCAGCGTGGCAGCTTTCTTCAACAACCTGAACAGTGTATTGCAAAGGGGCGACTTCCCCCCAAGCCGAATCTACAACATGGATGAGACTGGGATCTCCACTGTGAAGGTAAGCCCATGTATGAATGAAACATTGTAACTGTTTTTAGTAAGTATTACGTGCATAGAGAAGCTCCTTTAGAAATGCAATTCATTTGTTCTGGTGTACTGTTTCTCTGTATATATATTCTTTTCCTGTATATTCTCCTACCTGTAAGTCTGTAACCTTAAACTGCTGGTGCCTGCAGCTATTGATAAACTTTTATCTCCTAGGAACCAGAAAGAGTTGTGGCCCAACGTGGGGTGAAGCAGGTGGCAGGTGGGGGGGGGGACACATCTGCAGAGAGAGGGCCAATGACGGCAATGTCGGCACTGCAAATAGCAGTGGATGGATGCAGGAAGAAGATTTTCTCTTCTTCCTAAGACATTTCGCGAACCATGTCCGGCCAACCACTGAGCGAAAAGTGCTCCTGCTGTTAGACAATCACAGTTCTCACATCTCGCTGCATTCCATTGATTTCTGCAAGCAGAATCACATCGTGCTCCTAACCTTCCCCCCTCACTGCACCCACAAACTGCAGCCACTGGACCGCAGTGTCTTTGGCCCCTGCAAAAGGTAAATGCACAATAAATAAATAAATACATACATTCATAAATATATTAAATAGATAAATAAAGAAATACATAAATAAATAACATTTGAATAATGAATAAATAAACGGATAATAAAAATGTTTTCTTTAGGTACTATGGGACAAGGCTAACTGCATGGACCAGAGACCATACTGGCCAGCCAGTCACAATATATGACATCCCTAAAATGGTGAAAGAGGCCCTACCACTTGCTGCAACACCCAGCAACATCATTGCTGGTTTCGTGTGCACTGGAGTGTGGCCATTCAACCCAGGAAAATTCACAGCAGAGGACTTCGCACCAGCAGCAGTCACAGACCGTCCTGCACCAGAGCGAGCAGTGGTGAGCACTAGGCCTACAGCTCAGATAGCCTCTTTTTTATTTGTCGGGTGTGTTGTGTATTCACTCTTATCTATTTATATAGCTAATGTAATGTCTATCTCAGGTACAGACATCCACAACCCATGGCCTGGACTGTCCACCAGCGCAGGCAGTGGACCCTCCCGCCAGGGGTCCACTGGTCCATGTGGCTGTAGACCAGCCCAGGTACACGCGTCTAACCGCGACCCTCATGCCACTGAGATCCCTGTAGCCGTGTTTACTGAGGACTTCACAATGCCCACCTCACCACCCCCTGGATCGGAGCAAATGGATGGTGAGTCAGCATTCGTGTGTCAACTTACATTTATACACTTAAAGATTAGCCCATGTTTTAGAATGGGATAGCCAACTTTGGAGAGGGACTGGAAGTGATGTCATTTTTCATTCATTTGTCGTCCACACAGCTGCAGACCTGCCTGGTACATCCTTTGCTGCCCTGACACCGGTGCCCTATAATCCAGAAGATTGGGCTGTCCTGTCACCAGTGCCCTATAATCCAGAAGATAGGGTTCAACACACGGCTCAAGATGGCGATCAAACCCCTTCCTCCGCTTTGTCATCACCTCCAGCCTCCCAGCAGGATTTCTCTCCAGAAGAGGTGCGGCATCACCCAAGAGCTGGGCCACGAAGGGCAGCAACAAAGAGACGGAAGGTTACAACACAGATTCTGACAGACACCCCGGTAAAAGAAGCCCTTGAAGCCTACGTAAGAGAGAGAGGCGCCAAGAGGCCAAAAGTGGTAAGGAAGTTGAATCCAGAAGCCAAAAAGAAGACGCCCAAAGGAAAGCAGAAGGCAGAGAAGAAGACTGTCTGTCTTTGTCAGGTCTGTGGAGAAGATTTCAGCGATTCAAAGCCTGGGGAGAAGTGGATCCAGTGCACTAGCTGTTTGGGAGTGGTCACATGAACAGTGCGCCCAAGCCCCTGGCCCAGCTTATATCTGTGACAGGTGTGAGTATTCAGATTAGAGGCTGTGACATTGTTACTTATTTTATTATTTGAGCTGGTTAGCACTTTTATTATTGTCTCTACCTCTATGCACACGCAGCCTTGTTGCCCATGTTTACTGTTTGCGGCTATTGTTGCCCCTGTTGTGACTTATTTTATTATTTGAGCTGGTTAGCACTTTTATTATTGTCTACCGCAGCCTTGTTGCCCATGTTTACTGTTTGCGGGTATTGTTGCCCCTGTTAGGCGGACAGATGACTGTTGCCTCTTTTACAGCTGTTGCACCTTGAATTTTGATTAAAATGCTGTTTATCAAATGGTGGTTTGTGTTTTCTTAATTTGATTTTGTATCCGATGCCTGTAGCTCATTTTTCTTCCTAATAGGCCTACGGTGTGATGAATTGGCCTATACTTATTTGAATAATGTTAACAGGCTAGCCTACATTCATCTATTAAATTATTGTGACAATATCAGAAGGCTAATTAGGCTAATTTTTTTAAAGTGTAGGCATACTACTTCTGGATGAGGAACCGACTGCACAGTGAAGATGGTAAGTGGAAATGTTTCCAGGCAAAAACAAGGAAGTGACAACAATGACACATGATTTCATGTTGATTTTAATTAAAAATAAGTGAATACATCAAGTTAAAAAACATGTCTCTGAACTTGTGGATGAGTTGAATATTTGTATAATTAATTTAGATGGCGAGCTATTTAATTTAGAGAAGGCAGAACAACTGAGCCTTTCATGGGAACTATTGACCCTGCCGTTGGGGTCGGTTGTTCCGATGCGCATACTTTGTTTGACATAAAATTGTGGCTTTTCTGTTTGAGATTGAATCAAATAAACACCGCCAATAGTTGACAGACATATCCAAGTTATTAACTTTGCATTTTTGTCTCAGTTAAACAAGTGTTTCTTTGGTAATCAAGTAAAATGTAAAAAAGGGAACAACCGAGGCTTTCACCCCTAATCTGAACATCCAAACAAATAAATCAGAATTGAGCAATAAGGGCTGCAGTGTGAACGTAGCCTTAGTGTCAGTTTATAACCATGCTGCTGTTTAGATAATTATTCCATAATCCCTGTTACATCCATTTTATACCATTTTAAAGTGATGTCTGAAAACTGCAAACAGCAAGTGTTACCCTATACAGTGCACCTATTTTATCCCACAATGCATTGCACGCATAAGTATATAACCATTGTGCTATAATGCTGCGTTCCAGTAACCTCGTAACTGGGAGTGACATCATCTCCGACTTATCGGCGTTCCAGTTGAAGTCGGAAAAAAACATGCCGATCTACCAGGCTATTGTTAGCTGTTGTTAGCACGCCCTGCTTTGTTGTTCACAAATATCACATGAAGAATGTGATTATGACTATGGCAGCATTTTTGTAAATATAAGTCTAACAATACTTTGTATACAGCTGATCTAGAGCGACACACCCCATTCAGAAGTGCAAATAAATTGATTATTACAGGAGCTAAATAACTGTTCACACTGGGGGCATCTATCTTCGATTGTCAACTCGGGGGTTCCCAGTATGAAATTCCAACTTTAGGGGACGTTCCAGTTGCAGTTTCCTACTCGGAACTCGGAAGTTCCTACTTCTGACTACAACTGGAATGCAGCAAAAGACGTGACCCAAGCCAAAGCGTGTGTTTGTTGTGATGCTAATGAATGCAGCTCGGGCCTTCCTCAGAACTCTGCATTGCTTTACAACTTCTTTTTTCAACAACTTACAGGATGCAAAGCGACGAGGTAATGTATCTCTTTCTAGTTATGTAGCGGCAGTTTTTGATGTGTGACAACAAGCAATTTTGGAAAACTTAGTATCGTAGTTTTGTAGCCGGCTGTCCAACCCAACCACTTAGCTAAGGAATAGCATTTATAGATAACCTGTTATGATGCTATAAAACTCATCTTAAAGTGTGTATTTGGATCAGGCATATATCTAAAAGTGAGACTTTTTTGTAATTACTTAGAAACTCCTCATAGCCTCTTCAAACTTGGAAAATAAACTGTTATGCATTGTAGTTCTTAAATGAGCAAAATGTGAGAGGAGGATGTGAACAGAGAAGGTGAAAACCTTAAAGGGATACACCAACATACTGTATATTCTGTTTTTGTCTTGTCTCACTCCCAAGTCCATGACTGGCAGGTGGACTCCTTCTTTCCACTGTGCATACAGCAACAAGTAAGAGACGTGCAGAGCACACCCACCGCTAATTAGCTTAGCTCAAACACTGAGAGACAATGGGTAGATTTAGCCTGCCTCAGCCTCAGAAACTCTAGACCAGGGGTGGGCAACTGGGGGCTAAGTATGGCCCTCTGCCTCACTAAATGTGGCCTGCCAGTCATTTTCAAATCAACAACTGTAAATATGAAGAAAACTCAAAAATCTAATCAAAATAATTCTATATAATCTTGACTGATATTTATTGGCTTTTGTAAGTTATTTACAGCCTACTTTGCTATTACAGTGTCTCTAAATCTCTTTCATGAAGCACTGGAACATTATATCAAGTATTACTGAGGACTATATTCAAAATATGGCAGCAGTAAAATCTTTGAGCTTTGAAATTTTCATCATTTCATTGATTTGAAAAAAGCTTTGTCGGCTTTAATTCCATTTATTTTTGCTAAATCTGCTTGAATTCTGTGTCAAGTTTATTTAATTGGGAAGCTAATTTTAAAATGAATTAATATTCTCTAATGATATTTATCAAACATCCTTTTTCCCCAGAGGATTTCTGAAAATTTGTAACAATGCGGCCCTCAGGCTGGGAAAAATGGTTTTATGTGGCCCTCTTGGTAATGAAAGTTGCCCACCCCTGCTCTAAACGGTTCTGTGTGCTTGTTGTGACTCATTGTTTTTACAGCGTTGTTACATAATCAGTCCTTCAGACTAAGATTACTTACTTATGTAATTTTTAAATAAAATACATAAGAAACTAAACTGCAAGATGTGAAAATCTTCAAAGCGTTGGTAGACAGGTGTGCTATCTAGATTGTATTGAGTGACATAAGGATGCAGGGCAGGACTGAATTATGACCCCTCTGCACAAACACCGTCGAGGAAGACCAAGTGCCCAGGGAGAACCCCGGCATAGATGGGAAGAACGCGCAAGCTCCACTCGGGGATTGAACCGGCGACCTTCTTGCTGTGAGGGACGTGCACTACCTGCTACACCACTGTGCCCCTCATCACTTTAAATGCCACCTAGTTTTGTCAAATCCTGGAAGTTGTTAATTTATATTTATTTATATGTATATTTTTTTTTCTGTCTCAAGAATAATCTTTGTTATTACTTGGCATATTCTCTGCATAGTGTTTTATTATTTGTGTATTTTTATTCAAATTGACATTTAAGTACTTTTCAATGTTATATCTTTTCTTTTTTCTACACTGTGGAATGAAACTAAACTGACTTGTAGATTAATAATGTGTTTGTGATGAAGATCTGATTCTGATCATGAGCTACTTACATTGTGCTACATTATTTAACACTTTTTGAGGGCAGCATGACGATAGCAAAGACCATAAATGCATTTATTCTGATAGGTTTACTGCCTTCATGATTTTGAAACAGGATAACTCACTTCACATGCATACACTAAACTCATGACACTATCACAAAAAATAAGTGATGGCGACATGCAAATAATCAAAAAGATACATCAAGGTCAAACCATGAAAATGGTGGCAGGTGAATTAAGAAGTTTTTTTTATTCTCAAACTCTGTCAGTGGATAATTTGACAAGTTTGAATAAGACTGAGTTAATTTTGCATATAAAAATGAACAAACTGGTGTGGCTGACAGTTACAAATATTAGAAAATATTTGTTGAGTGTCTCCCAGAGAAATATGTCCAAGCGAAAGAAAGATAAATGTGGTGCACTTCATCTGTGCTGAAAATGTATAGATATTAAACAATATTGCTGGAAATATCACAAAACATCAACTACTAAAATGACATATACCTTTATAAAAATGAATTATCTTATGATGCTGAAAAGTGCCAAATGTAACCGATAGTTTGAAACTTGTGTACATCTCAATAAAAAGAAAGTGACAAATGTCATAAGAAGCTTTTTGAAAGAAAGTCCAGCTTGTTTAAAAAAGCAAATACAAATTGTTGTTTTGAGAATGTACATCTCCATAGACTGCACAGTCTTGTCTAAATCTCAGAGTAAGTTCATAAACTTAACCTGGGAATGATGGCACATCAGGTAGTTTGCATGTCTCGCACCAAGAAGGTTGCTGGTTTGATCCTGTGTTGGTCAGGGCCTTTCTGCATATTCCCCGCTTTCATGTGAGCTTAGCAAGATGGATCTGCTTGTTTACAGACATTGAATCAGGCAGATCAATCTGATAATTACATACCAGTTTCATGTAACTGTAAAAATAAACTTTCTTATGACATATAACTGCAAAATTAATCATGTGTATATCATATTACTTTAATTTAAAAAAATACTTAAGTCATGTAACTGTAAAATTAAACAGACTTATGTCATGTAACTGTGAAAATAATTGTACTTACAGTACAGTTATAATCCAACGTACATCAAGTAACTTCAAAATTATTCAAAAGTATGCCATGTAACTGTAAAAATAGCAATATTAATGTCATAAAGGGGAAAACCACACCTGGTAGTTGGCAATGCAAAAATCAATCATACCATATTACTGTAGTGATAATCACACCCATGCCAGGTAACGGTAAAAATAAACTAACCTAACTTTAAAGTTGTTCATAAGTATGAAATGTTAATTTAAAAACTGGACATACCTATGTCATGTCACAGTAAAATTAATCATAAGAATGTTATTGAAATATACAAATAAACATATCTACATCTGGAAATGTAAAGAAAAAAAAATGCTGTTTTACTGTTAAAAAAAAAAAAAAAAAAAAAAAAGCATTAAAAACCTCATTAAAGGTGCTATGAGGAGAATCTATTTCCGGTGACATAAAGACTCTGCTGCCCATGAGCACGCACGGCGACTGTTGTCAAGACGTGACCGAAGCCAAAGCGTGTGTTTGTTGTGATGCTAATGAATGCAGCTCAGACCTTCCTCAGAACTCTGCATTGCTTTATAACTTCTTTTACCAACAACTTAAAGGATGCAAAGCGACGAGGTAATGTATCTCTTTCTAGTTACATAGCGGTAGTTTTTGATGTGTGACAACAAGCAATTTTTGGAAAACTTAGTATTGTAGTTTTCTAGCTGGCTATATATCCCTACTTACAGCCCGGTGCCTTAAGACGTGTCCGAATAATTTCAACTTCAACTTTATTTCATTTATATGGCACTTTTCATGCGTTTTGCAACACAAAGTGCCTCACAGAGGATAAAAACAATAACAAAACAAAAGGCAAATACCATAAAAACCCCAAACTTCCCACCCCCACAAAAATACACATCCATGCACATACATAGACATACGCACACACATACATACCCGCATGCACAAACATACACACACCCACACACATACACAGGCTGTTGCTGAGGAGACATGGCTGGGCACCAAGATCTGAGGTGAGGAAAAAGCCCCCTTTGGGGGCCGTGCAGACCGGGAGGAGCCATGGCCCATTGCTGAAGGGGGTGCCACCACAGGGACCACCCCAGCCCAGGCAGACAGGAGGCTCCCCACCAGGGTGTAGAGCTCTCTAGCCACCAGGGCTGGAGCCATCCATGAGACAGCGCCCCAATCAGTGGACCAGAATCAGCTCCCGGTGTGGCAGGCCCTAAGGAGGAAACACTGGGAATATATAAATATTAGAATATAAATTTGCTCTAGTTTTAATTGTCTTGTTCCCAAAGTTGAATATCCAGGCCAGTCCAGCCCTGTCTGACCTGACTGTGAAGCTAAGGAATAGCATTTATAGATAACCTATTTTGATGCTATAAAACTCATCTTAAAGTGTGTATTTGGATCAGGCATATATCTAAAAGTGAGACTTTTTTGTAATTACTTAAAAACTCCTCACAGTGTCTTTAACTGTAAATAATCACACATATATCAAGTAACTAATAAAGTGCTTCACATATGTTGTTAACTATCTCGCTGCATGTTTGCTCTTTTTCATTCAGCCATTAAGAAACTATTTGGATAAATTTTAGATTAACTTTTGGTAACTACTGCAACTGTGTCAGTATTATTATTGAACAAATGAGAACAATTTGTATCATTGTTCTATCACTGGAAAAAAGTTTGGCATAGTCCAGATCTAAAGGTGTAAGTATGATTTTAAATCATGAAGTTTTCTCTATCGCAAATTATGTAAAGAGAAACTTCTGACTTTAGTCTGATGACTTGAAAATACTTGAAATTTTCAGTAAGACTGTTGAGAAAATGTGCTCCCATTCAAAGTATTCATCTAAGTGACTAATTTTTGTCATTTCCAGCAAGACAATATTTTTCCCACAGGATCTGTTCCATTGAATGCATCTATTAACATCCAATCAGGGTTTAGAAGAATAAACAAAGAGCACAAGACTGCAGGAGTGCGGGAACAACCCAGAGATGCAGAACCATGCTACTGAGGATAATTTCATTTACATTAACAAACTATGATGTCATAAACAAAAAACAAATAACAGACTTGTCTTTACATGAGACTTGGGTTTAAAGACTTGAGACTTGCAAAAAAGTGACTTTCCCCCACCTCTACTATACATATACATGACGATGTCTTCATTTTTGTTGTTCATATATGAAACATACATGTCTATATAACCGGTGGTTACCTGTTGCTCTTTGTTTATTCATCCACAGTCTTGAAGTGTATCCATTCTTGCCTTAGAACATCTGATAACAAAAGGTAAACCTGTCAATGATCAATAATAAGTGTGGAGTGCATAGAATGCACAGCAGCATGTAACACATACTGTATTGGTCTGTAATAATATATTTTTTTGTCATTTCCTGGAAGTGAGCATGTTTGTCACAGCACAGGCTGCTGGAGTCCATTTAGGTTTTAATGGGTCAGTAATGAGCTGTTTTTCCTCTCCATGTCGGGGGTATTGTGGAGTATGAAAGCCTGAGTCTGTTTTGTTCTCATGTCTTTTGTATTTGTCACAATTGTTAATAGAAAAGTTGATAAAGTGAGTCTCAGTGTTGGAGAGACTGTAGCTGTGACCTTGTGTTGAGAAGTAATCACAGCCATGTGAGTCAGATGGAGCAGGAACAGTAACGGATGAGGCTGAGATTGTGTCAGCCCTCTCAACCGCTGCCTGCTATTTTTCATTACAGTAACGCCCCGGATCTAAGCTGCTACTTCATACCTGTACTTTGAAATGACAGTTTTTGGACTGTCCATTATTCAGAAAGGACTGTAATTGCTTTGTTCTTTTCCTTAAACATAGATATATACATATATAATCCCAGCACTCTAAATGCATCTACGTAAAGCTTTAAAAGGTCTGAACATTAGGTTTCTGGTACTTACAGGTTCATGAGAAAGCACTTAGAGCAATGCACTTCTACTTCATTATTCACAGACAAAACATAAAAGCTCATATGAAGGAATAAAGCCTTACTTTTTCTCCAACTGCTGCCCTGCTGCTTCAACAGTGCTCCTGTTGAGAGACCTCTGATATAAGCAGGCTGTCTTCATTTAAAAACCATGTCTGAACAAGAAACTGCTAAAGGAAGAGCTGACGTGGGAATCTTCTCTAAAGAGGTTTTATGCAGTGGATTGGGCTTAAATGGACTCAGTGTTGTTTGAGCCTTGAACAGCTCCCTCATCAAGGCTGCAATGCATGTTTTTTCTTCTGTCTTTGTTTGTTTTTTTTGTTAGGGCGTCCTTTCCTGCTATCAGCACAAGGACAGTTGGTGAACCCATTGGTGACCCATTCTGTCTTTGTCACATCCTCTCATTTCTGTCTGTCTGTCTGTAGAAGAATATACTCCAGCCACCTCTGATCAAATGACCCCCTGATCAGGTTCGATGGAACATACGGAATAACGTCCACTTGTGCAGGAGGGACTGTCCAAGTCTTTCTGCCTGTGATCCAAGATCCAACAGCATTTTTTAATTTCAGTTTTAAATCGTTATTGCCTGAAAACACAAATTTTAGCAAAAAAAAAATTGAACTGAAATGTTTATTTTAATTTCGAATAAAATCATAGAAAAATAAAAAAAAAATCCATAAAATTTAACATATATATGTTTTGTATATCATTTGATACCTTAGGTGTGTTTGGCAGATAATATCCATTTGTGAACATTGTTTTCCGTTTATCTAGATGTGTTCGGGGTTTTTTTTAGTAATTTGTTGATCATATTGATTAGATAGCAACTTATAGCAACTTTCCTGGATGAGGAGTAGCAGAAGTTGCACAAACATAAAAATCATGGGCTTGTTTTTAGGGTAAGAAGGGGCTGTGACTGTTTAAATGTTAACAAACTAAATATTACGTCTGTTAAAAAAGAAAAATGAATAATGGAATAAGTGTAAAAAAAATGGTTTCTTCATTATCATTTATGCCTCCTTTTATTACGTTCTTGTACACTTTTAGTACAGTTATGGTTCATCTCCCTGTGCATTTGTATTTTATTATTTTATTATTTTTTGCTTAAAGATGCTATGATGAGTTCTTAAGTAATTACAAAAAAGTCTCACTTTTAGATATATGCCTGATCAAAATACACACTTTAAGATGTGTTTAATAGCATCAAAATAGGTTATCCATAAATGCTATTCCTTAGCTTCGTGGTCGGGTCGGACAGGGCTGGACTGGCCTGGATACTCAACTTTAGGAACGAGACAATTAAAACTAGAGCAAATTTATATTATTCAGACACGTCTTAGAGCATCGGGCTGTAAGTAGCGATATATAGCCGGCTACAAAACTACGATGCTAAGTTTTCCAAAAATTGTCATGTCATTTAGTGCATTCCAGTTGTAGTCAGAAGTAGGAATTTCCGAGTTCCCAGTAGGAAAGTGCAACCCGAACGTCCCCCTGAAGTCGGAATTTCCTACTCGGTGAAACCTCGCCACCCCCAAGTTGACAATCGATGATGGATGCCCCCAGTGTGAACAGTTATTTAGCTCCTGTAATAATCAATTCATTTGCACTTCTGACTGGGGTGTGTCGCTCTAGATCAGCTGTATAGATCGTATTGTTAGATTTATATTTACAAAAATGCTGCCATAGTGATAATCACATTCTTCATGTGATATTTGTGAACAACAATGCAGGGCGTGCTAACAACAGCTAACAATAGCCTGGTAGATCAGCATGTTTTTTCCCGACTTCAACTGGAACGCAGATAAGTCAGAGATGATGTCACTCCCATTTCCGAGGTTACTGGAACGCAACATTACGTCAGTCGCTGCGTGTGCTCATGGGTAGCAGAGTCTTAATGTTGCCAGAACTAGATTCTTCTTATAGCACCTTTAAGTGGAGACAAACAAAGAAGGCTGTTGATTTATTTGACCTATAGTTTTGTAAATAATCTAAGAATGTTGTTATCATTATCTTCAGTCCATCCTAGCCACCCTAACAATGTGAAGGAGATTCTATTCGTCTCTAAAAGAGGATTGCAAACGTGTCTTTCCTCTTCCTGTACCAAAAGCCTCTCTTATAAAAGTTCCTCCCCCCTGAAAATAGCCTCAAATGAGCATGAAGTAACTAAGAATCCATTGTAGGAGAAAAACATCTCTAACTGTTTTGGAAGAGGAAGAGAGGCTGAGAGACAGGTATCTGGAACTAACAACAACAGCAGGCTGGAAGTAGACGGGGCTAAAAAGCAGCAGATTGAAAGAGACAGCCATAATGGAAGCATGTGAGCAGTGAGGCCGAGATGGGGGCCGAGAGAGGCCCCTAATCAACGGGTCATCTTCTTTCATTAGATGTGCACTCAGTCCAATTCCTCCCGTGCCATCCTCACCTTGGACCTGTGCGTGGACAGAATTCATGCAGCCCTCCTCATCTCCAGTGGAGTGTAGCTCACATGTTTAAAACTCACAGGTAAGGTTAAGGAAGCCTCTGCTTCATGAATATGACCCCTAGCTCATGAGGTCAGACCCAGAGGGAGTCTAAGACACCGAGGTGAAGGGAAAATGTTTAGTGTCACACCAGAGCATGGAGTGACAGTTTGTTGCTGTTTATGTAGGAGGCTGCCAAAGCGATTTTCTCTGTGCATCGTTTAAAGAACACTGACATTGGGTACAAATCACTCAAAAAGAAATGTCTTTTCTAAGTCTGTGCACTCAAAAACAGACTAAAATAGCATTTCAGTTCACACCCAGTCATGGACTGAACGTCATTATATATGTTAGAGCTTAATTATATTTCACAGCAGCTTTGTGGTTGCAGAGTTGTTTTCTGAGTTAAATAGCTTTTCAGAAGCTTTCTTATTTTGATAATTGAGTATTTCATGAGTGTCTAAACTAGCAACAAGTTTCCGTCATCACGGAGAGCAGCAGCAGAGCTCTGTCACAGTCCAGAGCACTTTTAAGCAGGAGAACCAGTGAGGACAGATATGCAGCCTCATGTTATTAATAGGCAATGTTTTGTTTGTTTTGTCTTTATTTAACAGTGTAGGGAGGGTTTATCAGACTGTTCACCCACAGATTATAAATTTGGCTATAGAAAAAATTAATATTCCATTGTGCCTACTATATTAAATGACAACAGAGTTAAACTTGATTAGTTAAAGATGCTATGAGGAGTTTCTAAGTAATCTCAATTTAGATATATGCCTGATGGAAATACACACTTTAAGATGAGTTTTATAGCATCAAAATAGGTTATCTATAAATGCTATTCCTTAGCTTCTCGGTCAGGTCGGACAGAACTGGACTGGCCTGGATACTCAACTTTGGGAACAAGACAATTAAAACTAGAGTAAATGTATATTATTAGGACCGTCTTAGAGCACTGGGCTGTAAGTAGAGATACATAGCTACAAAACTACCATAATATACTAAGTTTTCCAAAAATTGCTTGTTGTCACACATCAAAAACTACCGCTACATAACTAGAAAGAGATACATTACCTCCGCTTTGCATCCTGTAAGTTGTTGGTAAAAGAAGTTGTAAAGCAATGCAGAGTTCTGAGGAAGGTCCGAGCTGCATTCATTAGCATCCCAACAAAAACACGCTTTGGCTTGGATCACGTCTTTAGGACAGTCGCCGTGTGTGCTCATGGGTAGCAGAGTCTTTATGTCTTCGGAAATAGATTCTCCTCATAGCACCTTTAAGACAATTTTAAAAGTTGTGTGAATACCTTTGTTATATGGGAATAGAAGGTGACCTTATGTACCATTGAATGGTACCTCTACTTCTGAATTGTTGTTTATGTTAAAGATAATGTACTTTATTGCAAAATACCTTGCACTCAAAAAATGAGTGTATTCTAACTTATTGTGTTTTGCAGCCATTCAATATTTTTGTTTATGAAGTGCTGTCGACCTCTTGGCCAGGTTACCCATGTGAAAGTGATGCTGATCTCAATGGGTTTTTATCTGGTTGAATAAAAGTTAAATCAAATAAAACATTTTTTATTCATAAAGTGCTTAATAAACAAAAAGCAAACATGTAGTGAACAGATTGAGATTGGATTTTAAAAGGAGTAACCAGTTTTGTTTTGTTTTGTACAGGAAACCTGTCGCAAAAGTAAAGATTAACCCTTTAAAGCCCAAGACCATAGATTATAGCCAGAAAATTCTAATTTTTTAGAGCTGAAATGTTTGTTTTACTTTCTGCTAAAATCCATAAAAATCAAAATTTCCATAAAATTCAACATTTAGATTTTTCGTATCTCATTTGATACATTCGGTGTTTCTGGCAACTGATAATCAATTTGAGGACATTTTTATCATTTATCTGATTGTATTCAGATGTTTTTTTGTAATTTGTTGATCATATTGAGTAGATAGAGGTATTATAAAAGTATGTATCAAATATGATACGATGGGCTTTATAGGGTTAAAATAACCAGAAACTGATGTTACACTCCTCCATGAATCTATCCTAGGCTTAGCAATGGTTGGTAGTTTATGATAAATCTATTTTTGCTTACTCTTGCATGCACAAGTGTGTTTTATGAATTAATATATTTGTTTTTGTTTGAAATGTTGAATTTTTATGATTTCTTTTGTTTAAGTTCATGACGAATTAAAAAATGTGGAAAATGCGGTTCTGCTTCTCAGTGGTTTCTAATTCTGATTCTGCAAAATTCTTAGCAAACAAAATAAGGAGAATGTGATGAGAACACGTAAGTAACCATCCATTATCTATAACGCTCATCCTTTTCGGGGTTATGGAAGGTGAAGTCACCTGACATTGGGTGAGAGGCAGAGTTCACATGGAGAGACAGGAAACCAAACTTTCGTACATTAACTCCTCAGTTCAATATGGAGTCACCAATCAACCAAATGTTTCTGGTCTGTGAAAGGAAGCCAGATTGCCAAGACAGAACCCAGGCATGCACTGGGTCAGTATGTAAACTCTACACAGAAAAGCTCTGACCAACATGGCGATTAAACCAGCAACCTTCTTGCTGTGAGGCACGTGCACTACTTGTGTCACCATATCAAAAACCTGCCTGTCAATATTTTTGGCCAAGTTAAAATCTCAAGGACTGACTGCTTCAGATATTTTTAAATTCCTCTACATATGTCAAAAAACTGCCCATATTATGAAGACATATTTACAAAAGTAACAATCAACCAAATCTGAACAACATCGACCACAAAAATACAAAAACCCCATGCAACAGAAATACAGTCGTCATGTGGCGATATTGTTTCGTGTTTTTTTCCTTTAAGCAACTTCAGATTGACAATGTTGATATGAAACCAGGTTAAACTCTTTTAATGTTCCTGTGGATATCCAGAAATAGGTTATGTGACCTAATAACTTTACCGCTGCTGTTTTAAAGAGGTTTAACCTCTTCATCATAAATCTTCTTTCTCACAGCACAGACACATCCCTCCCCTTCCCTCCTCTTCTTGTTCATTCATCACCACTGAGCTCTGCAGGGTCTTCACAATAAACAGGAGTGAATCGCTCTCTCTCTGGACTTGCATCTAAAGAATGTTTTTGAAATATTTGTCATCATTATTTGTTTACCTCAACAGAAATGTGAATGTGAGCTCTGCTGTGTGTTGTTGGAGCGGCTTACGTGGATAGAAGATCGTAAAGCAATGAACATGATGGTTCCTCACATTAACTCTGTGTAGATATGCTTTATCATGCCGTTTTAGATTAACTAGGTGCAGCAGCTGGATCAGCCTTATTTAATAACCAGGCAGATCCATCTTACCAAGCTCAACAATGTTATCAGCCCAAAGTGGGATGGCCCAATAAGAGCCCTTTGGAGCAGAAAGAGATGGGAGATAATGAGCATGATGACAGCAGGACGTGACTGCTCCGACTGTCTCACTTTGATCAATTCTCATGTTGATGCTGTTGTATTATTCATCATCACTCATCTCTACTTTATAATCAATATGGATGATCATGTAAATATTACAATATTACTCTTGATTGATGATTATTATTGATTATACTCCTATCAAAACTACCACTTAAATCATACAGACACGAGGACCCTCTGGAAAACGAGATGCTGCACTCAAGGGGCTAACCTCTGATAAATCTATTGATGCATTCCAGTTGTACTGGGAAGTTGGGATTTCCGAGTCAGAAACTGGAACGCCCCCTAAGGTCGTAATTTCCTGCTGGAAAACTTGGGAGATCTTCACCACTCCAGAGTTGACAATCAAAGATGGCTGCCCCAAGTCCAAACAGTTAATGAGCTCTCGTAATCATCTGATTACTAGTACTTCTTACTAGTGTGTGTCATACTAAATCAGCCAAATACATAGTATTGTTTGACTTTTTTTATAGAAATGCTGCCATAGTGTTATTTACATTCTTTGTGTGTTATTTGTGAACTACAACGGAGGGCGTGCAAACAACGGCTAACACAGCAGCTAACAACAGCCTGGTAGATTGGCATGTTAGCATTTAACAGCATATAGTCAGCAGAGACAAATATGATGAAGACAGATCTATTATTGCACCATGGATCTGTTACAAGCTTTAGTTCTTACTTTAGTCCACTTGTCTCCGCCCACCTCCCTTCCTCCACCCAAGGCAAGGCAAGTTTATTTGTAGAGCACAATTCATACACAAAGTAATTCAAAGTGCTTAACAGAACAAGAAAAATGCATTAACATACAAAAACAAAAAACAGAAATAATCAATATTAAACTAACTTTAAAAGAGATATGCATATGTCATATGCACAGTCAAGGGCGTAGGTTTGATTTTTACACTGTTGGGGACATAAAAGTGCACCAAGGTGGCACCCTGAAAGTTAATGTTGTTTTGCATTTATGACTGTTTTTTAATGTCATGTAGAGCTAATCAAACAAACAAGCAAACTATCACATTCAGAAAAAACTTTTCTACTGGTATATACTTTACCTCCAGCCTCTCCTCCTAATTCTCTACTGTCTGTAACTTGACAAAAATATATTGATGCATGACACATGAACAGTGGGACAATTTGGGATCAAACAGAGATTTTGATGGTATGGTTATAGTCTCATAAATAGATATATATATATATATATATATATATATATATATATATATATATATATATATATATATATATATATATATATATACATATATTTTATATATATATTTGTATTCTCCAGCAATATGAAGGTATAAAATCATGTTTTCAATCCAAGGTTTTATTGTATTTTTTTTTCCACACAAACTTTTATTGTTGGTCTTAAACAATAATATATGGAAAATAAATAAAATAGTCAAAACATGTATCTCTTAGGCATTAAATATAAGAATTTTTTAGTTATAACGTTATATACTATGCTTGGGGCGCAGTGGCGCAGTTGGATAGTGCACTTGGTCAGTGATCGGGAGGTTGCAGGTTCAAGCCCAGCTCCAGGTGACACATGGTGATGTGTCCTTGAGCAAGACGCTTAACCCCAAGTTGCTCCCACTGCTGCATCAGTGGCGTGTAAATGGGCATGAAAGGGCGGGAATGTGTTAGAGATACTGATGGATAACTAACATAGAAACTCTGAGAGTGTGAGAGTGAATGGGTAGGTGTGACCTGCAGTGTAAAGCAGCTTTGAGTAGTCAAAGACTAGAAAAGCGCTATATAAGCTCAAGTCCATTTACCATTAGCTTGTGTTTTATGTTAGGGACCATGCGGTAGTAGCATAATATTGATAGGGACGTGTCCTTAGCATCCCTACCCAATTCTACGCCCCTGTGCACAGTTATGTAGAGCTGATTTGAGCCTAGACTTGAACAGTGTAGGGACCAGAGCACAGGACTAATGTGCTCGTACTTCCTGCTTCTGGTCAGGACCCACGTCAGCATTCTGGATGTACTGAAGCTGCCTTAAAGCTCGTCTAGAGAGGCCAGTGAGCAGCCGTTACAGTAGTCTAACCTACTAGAGACAAATGCCAAGTCAGGTTTAGACAATATACCTTTGATTTTGGCAATGTTTTATTGATAGTAAAAGGCTGCTGATGTTATTGATTTGATGTGGCTGTTAAAGTTAAAGTCTGAGTCCATTATTACCCAACACACTCAACACAGCATAGTGTGGATGGCTGTTCATCATGAGACTGGGATCCACATTCAAGATTTCCTGCTCCTAAACAGAGTGGGTTTTGCTGCCATGATGGATTCATGTTGAGTTTTCGATGTATGCATGTACAGACTGTATGTGTCTATCCATGTATGTGTATCTATAAATTGAAGAGTTTGTCTTCATACTGCTCTATTGTAAAGTATCTTGAGATAAGACTTGTTATGAATTGGCACTTTACAAATAAAGACTGTTATTGATGTATTGGCAGAGGTTAGCATAGATGCTAACATCTTCAGTTGCAGTTATATTTGATCTGGACCACATTTTTGTTGATTACAATCCAAATACCAACACCACAAACTTATCTATATGAAAGATATCTTTGCTTCGCATCTAGCTGTAGTTCCCGCCTATTACATTACTACAATAAATGATTGGTTGCGTGATCATTGTAAATGCTTTGATAAGCTTCCGAAAGGTTCTGCCCTCTTAAAACTCTTTCAAGAGATCTTCCCAGATGGATGAGTGAAATTTATTGAACATTTGTAGGGAACCTCATGATCCCCTCTGGGGGGGACCCTAGTGAATGTTTCCATGATGGTTTTTAGTCCGACAGAGACCCTGAGTGGAGTTAAACAAAGTCTATCCAATACAGTACTTATATACAGAGCAGGCATATTGAAATTATATATATATATTTCTTCATAGACAAAATATTGTCTATGATATATGAATATATCCTAGGGATAATGCCGCAGTGATATGAGATATTTTTCCTGTTAAAGATATTGAAAGCCTTTTTTAATAAAGATTTCAATGGGTTAAGTGCAGTTGTTCCAGATAGTGGCCACTTGTCAAAGCAATAATCTACATGAGACACAATCCTACAGAAAAACATCATGGCCGCTGTGCTTGCCAAAAATTGGCAAGGACCTGCTTGGTCCAGAAGGTGGGACACTGGAAGTAATTTAAAAGTCATGTCAACAGATGAACTGGTTTTAAATATTCATTCAACATGAATCAGATATCTCACAACCCTGCTTGACTCCTAATTATAAGAATTCATTCATGCTTCAAAGGCATGAAATACAAGGAGAGAGTTTGCAGAGTCACAAAGTATATATTTTTTTTATTTAACAGTAAAAATAAGCCTTCACACTGAAATTTGTTAAAATAAGAGGATGTTAGGTTTGGAAGAGGTCTCTTGATGTCAGGGTGGGCCCTGGATCATCTTCAGGCTGCATGTAACGAAGTTTGGGAAAAGGCAGGCTTCGTGTGTTTACAGCTTTAGACTCATGAAGTCTGAAAAGATTTTAACAGATTTTCATCCACCTGTCTGAAGTTATCACATTTATGACAAGCAAGACAGTGTAACAGTAACATTTTATTGGCCGAATGTCAGGAAAATAAGTTCAAACTTTGGTCAGATTATGGTCCTGTTTACACGGAGACACAGTCACTTAAAACGCAATGGTTTTTCCTTTGCATATTGAAACTCTATCCATTTTCAGATGGAGAAGCTACAAATACATGAAACAGTTGCACTGTGCATGCCAGTCCAGTAGATGGCAATGCAGGTTTGCAGAGAAACAGCGCTGCAACAACACACGTACAAAGACGGAAAATTTTTACAAACAACAATGGGCAAGTGGACACAAGAAGACGTAGGAGTTTCTTGTCTGGAAAACAAATATGTTTGTACAGCAAATCTGACTGGATAGTTTTGTCTGGATAACAAACTGAGCACAGTAAGCAGCACACGTGTTACCGGGTAGATGGCCGAAGCTGTTGTTGTTCCTGGTATGTGAGTGCAGCTTTTATGTGAAAGAGTACTGGGCATGATGTCAGCGTTTCACCCTGAAACGCTCTGACTCTGGTTTACACAGAGTTGCATGGAGGAGCATGTTGAAAACGCTCCACCCTGGACCCTGGTTCAAAAATGTGCAGATTCAAGCTCTCCATGTACTGCTCCCATGTAAAAGGGACGCCAAAATACAATAAAAACTCTTCAAAGGGCCTCTTTCACAATACATGTAATTTTGCCCACAGCCCAATTTTTTGTTTATTGTGTGGTATTTGTAGTACACCCAGAGACTCCCAAGCAGGGGCGGGCTGGCCATCTGGCCGTTCTGGAGAATACCAGAACGGCCGGTACTGCCGTCGGCCAGCGGCCGGTGCTGCCGGCCCACCGGCGGCAGTGGCCGTTCAGCAGCCGGCCGGCTGCTGCGCCCCCGTCATGTTTTTTCTCTCTCTTGCTTTACAATATAGGCCTACGGCTGTTCCAGGGGTGGCAGCAATGCGCTGGCTGGCACGCACTGAGCTGCAAGCTGACTCGCTACTTACATGTGTTGTGTGCAAGTGGAGATGGGAGAAATACACTAGCAGCGCTTGGCAACTAATGGCCCGCGGGCCAAAATTGGCCCGTCACCAATACTATCTGGCCCGCCAGATGAAATTGAAAAACTGATATAAAAGGGGCAGAGGCGTGCTGGCCATCGGGAAAGCTCAAAAACGATGGGCACACCTAGACGGCCAGTGGCCACAGCATGCACCACTGAAAATATCAGTCACAGCAGCTGCTCCCAGCCAGACAAACACAAGCCACCTCGATCACGAACATCACGGCCGCGGAGCTGACACAATTAGACGGCTGGCAGCCGCAGCGCAGTGGCTTGTGTTTGTCTGACTGGAAGTGCGGGTGTGTGCCTCCTAAAATCAATCATTATGCTCCTCTGCCCCTCTGCCCCAGGCGCGTTCAGCAGCACTCGGCTGCATGCTGCTCAACGGCGCGCTCCGTAACTGCACGCTCCTCGGCTGCTGCGCGCTCCTCTGCTGCACGCTCACCTGCAGCGCAGGTGAATGGAGTTTGTGAAATCAGCAGCATGTACCGAGTTCTAGAGACAATAGATGCCGAGTATCGGTCATTTGGCAGGTGAGGAGCGAAGCAGAGGACGCAAAAGTTTGGAAGCGCATGGAAAGAGGACATTTTAAACCATAAGAAGCCATCACTCTGGTTTCTCTGCTGAAAAGGGAACTTTTGTGTTGGATTTCTGGCATTGAGTTTCTCGATGTGTTTTTTAGAAGATTTAGAAGAGATTAAAGTTTGGTTTCTTCTGAGTTAATCAAATTTAAAAAAGTATTGATTTAAAATATCAAATTTTGCTTTATTTAAATGCAATTCAAAATATTCAATGTACAAAAATAGTTTCTGTTAAATAGAAGTATTAAAACCTACATTAAATCTGATTTAATAACTTGATGTCATGGTACTTAAAAATTATTTCATGTTAGTTAAAAAATGTGTTTATTGTTAAAAGCTTTATATAAGGTTGATTTCAGTTTAAAATCAGTGTAAAATCCTGCCTAAAATAAAAAGTTAATGTTTTTTCAAACAAATGGTTCAAAAATGAACAATATTTAATAATTTGTAAAGCAAATGTTTAATTAAATGTTCTTCTGCTTGTTTAAAAAATTGCTGAAATATTTAACATTGATTTATTTTGTGATTGTAGGTTTTTCACCTGCTTGATTCCTGATGAAAAATAAAAAAGGGATTGAGCGAAAATCTGAAGTCTGGTTCAGTTCTTCCTTTATCAAGTGTGGGAAGCCATGTCACAGTAAAATAAAATGCTTTTTTTTTCCAGTTAAAATTCAATAACTTCTTTCAATTGTAATACTTAGCTTTACATTTGATTTCAAAAGATGCACCAGACTTCAGTGAAGGTGATTTGACCCAATTTGATGATTTATTATTTGTGTTTGAGTAAGTTTTGGGTAAAGTGTGCACCCTGGCTCACACCTATGGCAATGATCATAAAATAGGTCATAGTACAGGCCCTGGATGACTTTTGGATTTTCTAAAGGTATATTCTTGGGAGTCTCTGGGTGTACTACAAATACCACACAATAAACAAACATTGGGCTGTGGGCAAAATTACATGTATTGTGAAAGAGGTCCTTTCGCCATATCCAGCCTCATGTAAATGATCCCTAAGAAAGAATCTAACACCTACTACCTTTAGTGAAAAGTCTCTCTAAGTCACATGAATAGAAATACAGGATAAGATGGCCAAGGTCAAAAGTTTATTTCTAGCAAACAATGAAGAGGCCTGATGAATTCCCCCAACCTCTTCTGCTCATAGATTTTTGTGTTTCTAAAGGTCAAAACTGAATGTGTAAACCTATCAGCAAACAGATACCTCCATACATAATACTGTAACGTGTGAGAACATGCCAGACATATAAACAGTGCTCATGTCCCTTTCTCATGGGTATGCCTGCATACACAGTGTGACCGTGAATAGATTTTCTCTCTCCTGGGACTTATGCAGACACTCTTTTCTCCTCCACCGGTTGACTTCTCACCCACACCACACCATCCTGAAGAGCACTGACTTATGTAACCTTTAAAATCTCCTTCATTGGCAGAACTGTTTTATCAACAAGTGTTTTCCCCTGATTATTAAAACTTCTGAGTCACTTATTTCAAACATTACTCCAGAGAAAAATAATTACATAGTTTAATACAAACTGAAACTACAACGACAAATAAACTGAGGGTTATAGAACTGAGAATGCAGCATGACTTCCTCTGTTTTTGGTGGATGTTAACCTTAGGTGTGCTTTTACAATAACATGGTTGGGGCGGTGTGAGCTCCCACAAATTCTGGTGTGGACTGAATAACTGAACTCTGATCCACCTGAAAACAAGGGGTCTTGGTTTGTTACTAAGCGGGCCAGAGATCAGTTTGCAGTAGGTTTGAAAGCCTATTTAAAGCCTATGGGATTCTTCAGTGTTTGGGGTCATTACTGATAATAGCTCCCTGGAGAACAAAAATAATGAAACTTCTGTTGGGTTAGTTTCATACTAAAACTATTTACAACAGCTTTGGTGTTGAATGTTACCTGCGGGATGGCTACTGTGTTGAACTGCAATGGACCAATAAGGTTTGACTGTAGGGAGTCGTGTTATGTTTGGGGGCTGCAGAGAGGCTAATCAATACAGTCACGTTAACACACAGTTTTGCCTCATGCGCTTACATCAAACAGTATTTAAGTACACAGCATGGTGTCAGAAGTGCTGGGTAGCTGTAACGTGAAGCACAAATGGTCTACCACAGTGGAAAGAAAAAGTGAGGTGCTGTGTCTTCCTGGAAAGAAAAAGGTAGGACATTGGGCGAGTACATAAATGGCGAGGACAAGCAGAGCAGGGAAGGAGTTGGTATGACTGCTTGCCCACCCAGGGCAAAGTTTAGCATCTGGTCCCTTTGATTTTTCCAAGCAGCATGAGTTGACAAAATGGATACAGAGATTTGAGAGGTTTTGTCAGGCAAGCAATATGTCTAAAGTTCTAAAGAAAACTAGAAGAATATCTTAACCTTCTTTATTAGAGACAAAGCAGATGACGTCTTGAGAGGGCTAAAGCTCAGGAATGCAGACCATGAATACTGTATGCAAAAGTGAAGGATGGATTCTAAAATTTCTATCATCAAAAGAATATTGTTTATTATGCCCCAGTCACATACGTATGTCCGTTTCTCATGGCGACTGTACACGATCGAGGAGGCTGGTGTGATCGCTATGATACAGAATGAAATGACTGTCTCACCCCTGGACACACCCCGTAAATACACCATCAGTAGCGCTTCTACAGCGCTTCAGGGGGCATTTGTCCCTCTCCAGCTAGGTTAATACAAGGATATGACGAAGACTCCTTGAATTTCCATCACGCTGACACGATGTCAACCCCGCTTAAGCTCAGTTCGCGTCACGTAAGCCCCGACTGAGCCCCGTCACTTGCGCCGTCTTGAACGGGACACAGTCAGGGCACAAATGGATACATCCTTGTCAGTTGTCCTTATAAAGCTTTCAGGATTGAAAGCTATACTGAGAGCGGCGAACAGTTCAAAACTGTCGGGACGCTTCCACGTTCCCTGCCGTTCATCCATGACTGTACAAGGCTGATCCAGACCAAGTAGCACATGCACCACGACCAAAGCACGTTTTATCAGGATTATGACAATTGCGCACAATCGCCAAGAGAAACAGGAATGTGTGACTGGGGCTTTAGCATGCATTGCTTTTGTTACTGCCCTACGTGCATTTGCAGAACACTAATTATGGACTACTGCATGATGAACTGATAACAGGATACTAGTAAAGCTAGCCAACACAAGACTCTTATCAACATAACAAGACAATCAGAGGAGATAAAAAAGCAACAAACCACAGTGAAGAACAATGCCATCAGTGTCATGCAGATAGATGAGAGTTCTGTGAATTTTAAGAGCAGGCGAGCTAAGTCACACTTCCACATCAGGAGTAAAAATCCTTGTAGCTCTCAGTGTTATAAATGTGGAGGCCAACCTCATCTTAAACATGAGTGCCCTGCTAATGATGCTAAATGCCATTCCTGTGGATAGAAAGGTCACTATCAGTGTGTTGGTCACACAGGCATGACTGTTTAATGTAGTGAGGAAGAGGAGGTGAAAAGTTTCTTGTGAGTGAGTTTAGGAGTGTTTTGGCCATGGTCAACCAAATGGGTAAATTCATCTCTCAGCTTCCAGAAAAAGACAAAGCTCTCTATGACCTTCTCTCTGGAAAGAACTGTTGGATATGGGTCATGGACCAGGAGATGGTGTTTAAAGAGCTGAAAAGTTGCTCCTGTACTGGCCATTTATGATCCAAAGAGACACTGAAGTATCAGTAGATGCATCTTCATGTGACTTGGGAAGTGTTCTTTTCCAGAATTAGGATGACTGCAGCCTGTGATTTATGCATCATGGTCAATTTCTCTTACTGACCAACGCTACGAACAGGTTGAAATTGAGGCTCTGGGCCTCACATGGGATCCAGGGTTTCCTCTTAAAAACACTTTTGTGAGCAGGTTGACCATAAACCCCTCCTTTCTCCTCTTAGAGCACAAGCAATGGATCTCCTGCCACCAAGAATCTAGTGCTTCAGGATGAGGCTGATGCACTACTCTTATGCAATAGTGCATGTGCCAGGAAAGTCACTCTACACAGCAGATGCACTGTCACACTGGGAAAACAAATATACATTGACTGCATCACTGTAGACCTACCAGTCATATCAGTCATTACATCTGCCATATGTGGAAAATCTGAAAGAGCAGCTGAAAGCTGGCAGTGAACAGTGTCTGCTCATGTTATGAAGCTGTGCATAGATCTGTGCGCTTTATGGGGCAGTAACGTTCAGTGTGTCTGGTGTTTGTTTGCCTGATTGTTGATGCTTTGTTGTGTTTCTGTCTTTGTGCATTTGGTGTGTGCTGCTACTCCTGTGCCTTATAAATTCCTCCTTGGGGATAAATAAAATGGTTGAGTTAAATTGAATTGATACAGACAGTTGGCCAATGCTGAAGAATTACAGGCCAGAGAGGGCTACACTTACAGTGCAGGATGGTTTGTTGTTGAAAGACATAAAAGTTGTTTTACCATCAGCAATGCGGAACGACGTGCTAGCCAAACTGCACAAAGGTCACCAATGTGTTGTAAAATGTAAAACACACACTCGCCAGTCTGTGTGGTGACCAGGAATCAGCCAACAACTGTCTGAACTGGTGCTGAAATACAGAACACACATCTGCAAGAGAGACACAATCATAATGAGCCACTCATACCAACAGACTGTCCTGATTGACCGTGGCAAACTTGGGGCAGACCTCTTTCAACTTGAAAATAAAACTTACCTGCTGGTTGTTGACTATTTATCCAGATGTGATGAGGTTGCAAATAAGATTTGCTGATGTCATTGCACATAGAGTCAATCTTTGCTCACCTCTTTGCTAATATGTAACAATGACCCAAAATGTAACCAAGACCCCAAATTCTGTAAAAAAAAAAAATTGTAATGTGAGAATCGGTCAGTAATGTAACAATAATGTTGAACCCACAATATAATAAAACAAATGTGATAAAAACCCAAATGTAATAACAGGTCGATATTGTATGAAGATGATGTGTCCAAATATAATAGCTTTATTACATTATGGGGCATAATGTACTAGCTGACCCAAAATGTAACAAGTTATTCCGTTTTGGGCTCAGTATCCTGCTACATCACCAACCAGTTACTACATTGTGGGTTTTTTCACATTTTTTTAAAAAACATTTTGGGTCTTTGTTACATAATGGGCACTAGCACAGCCTTATAAAGTTTTTAAGAATGTTACCAGCTTCATGCTTAAAGGGACAGTTCATTATTTTTGAAGTGGGGTTGTATGAGCTCCATATGGTCACTAAGGACAGTAGATACTGTAGAAAGTTCTCTCCTCTCCACCAGAAAGCCACAGTCTGTGACCATCGGTGACGAAGAAAAAGACGCTAATAGAAAAGTATCGTACCGGAGTTAAAGGCTATTTTTTCCGCCTACAAGAACTCAAATCAAAAAGTAATACCACAGTTTAGGAGTACGCTACATAGACAATTTTTGAAGTGCATTAATCTTTCGGAAATATAAAGTTTATCCGGACCTAAGCCGACTCACGCCGTGTGTCCCTCCACTAAATCACTCCGCCGTAGTTAGCAAGCTGCTTTTAATGGCTGTTTTAGACTAATTAAAAGCACATTATAGGACAAATATTGCTGAGATGGGTTTTTGTGATGCTTCCCATGATTCAGAAACAGATGTGCATCATGGAAAACTCAGCTTTCACCGTATTCCTCTGCGTAACGAGGGCATTCGGTTACACAGTATAGTGGATGCAGCACTGTTATGATCAACAAACAGCCTCCTCTACTCTGCTTATTTGTCTCTGACAGATCATTATTACTTACTTTGAGCAGAAAAAGTCATTAGGTCCTTCAAGTCTGGGATGTTTTTCCAGTTTATCTTCGGGAGGTGAAAGTATGTCCACAAAACTTCGGGAAAGGAAAGTCCGTTTGCAAGTAATACCGCCATCCATATCACATATTCCCAGGTCAAACATTGGCCCCACTGTTTATTTACGTCTCTATCTTGATGTCCAGGCTCCATGGATGTTTCCTCTATATTCCTCTTTAGCGACTCGTCCTCTGTAAAGTCCTGTTACAGGTGTCCTCTTGACTCCAAACTGAATGAGACTTCATCGGCGCTGTCATAATAATCCCTTTTTTAATTTCCTGCATAGTCTCTTCCTCACGCCGCTGACAGTCAAAACAGAAGAGTTATGATACTTGATAAAAGTTATACGAAGCATCAGCAGCCGTTAGTGTGCTAATGTTTTGATCAGCTGAGAGAGGAAGGGGCAGAATCCCTACTAACAATTTTACGTTCCCAGAACGTTCTGGGAACGAAAGCTCTAAGTTGTAGTAACGTTCCCGGAAGGTTATATTTTGGTTGTGATTTGGTTGCCCCGTGGTTCCCTATGGAAAGTTTTTTTTACGTTCTCTAAACGTTAGGTGTTGGTTAGATGTTTGGTTCCCTTAACGTTCCCCTAACTTTATTTGGAACCTTCCCCTAACCTTTGGGGAACATTACTTTTTGGTTAGCTTTTGTTAGATAAAAATCCCCCTACAACCTTTAATTATTATCCCTGTATTAATGCCCATAAAAATAAACTGATTCACTTTACCTAACTGTACATGAGCACATTGTAAGTAATGAATGAGCAGGCAAATGTGATTGGACACTTTTTATTTCAATATGAAATACAAACAACAAAACGAAAAAAACACAATTACAATTTAAAGCAATTGAAAAATAGAAAGGTTTATTATATACAATAAAAAATATGTGCAAAAAATGTCTCGGTTGAGACCAAAAATAAACTAGAAAAGCACTCGGAGAGTGCAGACCGCTGCCAGCGCCACAGTCATTTCAGTTCAGTTTATTTCAGACAAAGAAAACAGTTGAAAATAAAAACAGTCAAATCAAGGGTACATAATGCCACAATTGCTCATAAGTACTAAATAAAGCATTTAATATGTCCAAAAAGGAGCAGTAAGAAGCAAAAGCTTTTCATGTCCTGTCCCACTTACTCTCCCTCTATATTAACCAAAATATGTTCAGTACCCCAAACCCCCTGCACTCACCCCTCACTCATCCACCCATGCATTCATTCATAGGTGTGGTGAATTACAGGTGTGGAGTATATGCTGACTGGATATTAGAAGTTTCACTTTCAAAACAAATCACAGTCATAAGCACATATACCTGTCTGCATTCAAATATTATACTCATATACATAGACACACACATACAGATATACAAATACACACACTTGCCTGTGTTATGCATAGTTTAACAGTCATGACAAGAATAAGTCCTCAGCAATATTGTCATTTTGACCATAAATATTACTCCTACCTTTATTTCATCAAAATATTTAGATTCCTTGTCCATGAAAGCATACCA
The DNA here is from genome assembly GCA_036419115.1 of Scarus forsteni. Classification (NCBI taxonomy): domain Eukaryota; kingdom Metazoa; phylum Chordata; class Actinopteri; order Labriformes; family Labridae; genus Scarus; species Scarus forsteni. Next base: position 18,161,254 of record JAZDUH010000040.1, read on the forward strand.
TTAACAACTGGATTCATAATTATATCTATTTTAGTTCAGTAGTTATTCACAGAAATCAAATTTTTCCTAATGGCGGCCAGATGCTGATCTGGATCAACACCAAAATCAAATCAGTTCTTCCTTTTCCCATGCTGAACATTTCCTGAAAATTTCATCAAAATCCATCCATTACTTTTTCAGTTACTTTGTTCACAGACAGACAGACAAATCTCCCGAAAACATAACCTCCTTGGTGCAGGTAAAAAGGGAAAAAAGCACTAATTGGTCACTGGTCAGGTGGGAGGCGGTCTCCTTCTTTGTCAGCTGGCCTAAAAAGATGAAAAAAAAATCTTTGAGCACAAGTTCACAAAAGCATGACCAATCACACTCCCATCCCTGGTTTTCCGATCACCACAGGTTATTTTTAAATCATTTCAGTATTTTGAACATTCACCAACAAGATAAATATAAGAAGGATTCCAATTTACCGTCTGTGGGGGGCGAACTGGAGCACCTGCCCGATACAGTCCTCTATTTGTGCCACCTTCTAGTCGGGAAAGTTATTTCTACAGGCTGCTAGGGTAGAAATAAAAGGAGATGTCAAGTAACACATCATTACCATGTCAGTCTAGCTGAGTAAAAAAGTAATATGAACAAAGTAATAACACCTGCCTGTTATATTTCTGCAGAGATTAAGCTGCTGGAAGGCCTTCTTTGCACTTCTTCCCAACAGACTGTACTGGGCCAGTACATTATTTGTCGCCACCCGACGCAGTATACGGCGGATGTCTGACCAAATGTTTGAACCGCCTAAGATCCCCAGGAATTCTTGCTGAAATAACAAATATACAATTCACACAATGTAGAGAGCCTTTACAATTTTGTAGGATATATCTGTTCAGTATCAGTAGGGACATCTAATTACCATTTTATGCTTCATGTCTGGTTGAGCGAGACTTCGGTCCAGCTCCTCCAGTTCCCTGACTGTCCTACATGGAGAAGTCAAGACTCATTCTTGAGGAACAGTGGGTGTAGGTTTGGCTGGCTGGCAGTTGATGAAGGAGGTGCTGGCTCATCTAAAAAGGATTTGGATATGAGTGTTAGTCAGTTCATTTGTGTTGAGCTTCATAAACATGGCTTTTAGAGACAAATGAACTTACTTTGTTGCATTACACAATTCCAAAACAATCAATTTTACAGAGCAGAAGTGTGAAAATACCCCAGCTGCATGGGTTTAGATACACCAAGGTTAGAAATTGAGCTACAGCCTAAAACACAGCAAAAGTTGTTTCGTACAACTAATGACTTTTATACAAAATGTACGCCACTAAGCCTTTTGGAGTTCAGTAGGGATTCAATATTAGTACGGACAGATAAATACCTTGTCGAGTTGTATCACATTGTTATACCACAAAGAAACGTTAAGTTAGAAAGAACACCGCATTTTCATTCATTGCCTCGCTTCAAAGCAGGTATGTATGCAGTACGGGGCAAGGGCTTGTGGGAAACGGAGTCTCTATCGCTAAACAACTTTCCGAGAGTCTCCACACAGCCATCCATTCTCTTAACACATATCAAGGAACAACATGAAACAAAAACAATGTGTTCTAGAGTTTCTTGAACTGTAGTCAGACACTCAGCGTTTCAATTTTCAGCCACCGAAGAAAGTAATCTTACCTTTTCGTTCGCGTAGCTCCGGTGATTTCCAGCCAAAACTTCCGGATACTGTCCACTGCCCCATATCTTCCAGCCAATGAGGAGCGTCCGTGATGCGTCATTCAGTATGACGTCATGTATGCCGGCCAATCAGTATTTTGGTCGGCTAATTCAAGCTAGACAAAGGAATTCAAGGAAAAGTTCGTTTCTCTGTCCGCCTTTTCATGTTTTACATTTAATTATGCTGTGCAAGTACTCTTATCATGTTTAAAAACTTCTTAGAAAAGAAATACACTTACTGTATTGATGCTCTACACGAGCAGAGGCAGAAACACATGAACACAAAACGCAACGCATCCGTTTGCTCCGTTTGCTCCAGTCATCTCCCTCTTCTTCACTGGAGACTTTTGGCATTAGTCAAACCAGCTGTAACTCACAACAGCGCCACCTATTGTACTGGAGTGTGGTTCTGGTAAATAAAACCTAAATAAATAAAACATAACCAACCCAGGTGAAATATGAGGCATTTAATTTTATTTATAGGGTGCCTGAGCTAGACTTAAATTTTAAAGTAAAGATGTGTGTAATTTCAGAAACTGGAAATATCAGTTTCTAAAGCCACACTCATTAGGGTCACACTTGTGTGTAAATATCTGGAATTTCTCATCTAGTATTGAATAGCACTCCCAACAGCTTTCAGTTGTCACCTAAACGGGCAATTTGCGTAGTCTGCATGCAAATTAGTAGCCCAAGTGTAAAATATCAAAGAAAAAGGAGCCTCATTATTACACACAATGACCACAAAAACAAGCCTTTTTTTTGTGGAGCACAGCTGTGCTGCAGCTGCTTTTTCTTTGTGAGCTAACCAAAAAACAACCAAAAGAAAACCAACCCAAAGTTGTATAAAGGTAACAGTGCAACCACACCACAACGTTTCAGTTGGTTGGTTCCTGTAACGTTTAGGGAACGTTAGGCTTTGATAAGTTTCAGTGTAACCAATGGGGAACGTTCTCCTAACGTTAGATCTTGGTTTGGTTCTAACTAACCTATAGAGAACCAAAGACTAACGTTCCCTTTACGTTCTGTGTTACTAGGGATGTCCCTCCGTTAAATCAGTCCCCCCCCTCTCAGCTGATCAAAACAAAGAATACAGTTGATAAAGTAGGAGTGGCATTTACAGTACCAGAGTTTCAGATTAAAGTGGGAAAGAGAATAAGTGAGGGTTTATCAGTTTACACAAGGGAAATGGTTGCAATTTTACTAGCAACACAGTGGGTAGAAGAAACAAGACCATTAAGATCAGTCATTTTCTCATATTCCAGTTCATCCCTTATCAGTCTACAACACAATCATTCAGACAGTCGACCAGATATTTTAACAGAAATTAAACAAACATTGTACAGGATTCATATGATGGGAATTACAGTCATGTTTTTATGGATACCTGCACATATAGGAATTGAAGGAAATGAGCAGGTAGACAGGGAGGCAAAGAAGGCCACACACAACAGTCAAGTTGACATGGCAGTGGATTACAGCAGGATGGAGGTGAAGGGTATGGTGACAATGAGAATGAAAGAAAGGTGGCAAAAACAGTGGGAGCAAGAAAAAACTGGAAGGTGGTACTATAGAATACAAGGGAGAATTGGAAAAATGAGAAGAGCTAGTTTGAATAGAAAAAATGAAACAATTATATCAAGATTAAGATTTGGACATTATGGGTTAAATAGTACGTTATTTAAAATTGCAAAGCATGCAAGTGGTCGATGTGACAACTGTGAACAACAGGAAACAGTAGAACATGTTATCATGGAGTGTCAGAAATTTGAAACAGAAAGAAGACAGTTAATTAGTGGTCTCAGGAGAGAAAATGTGTGTTTTGACATAATAGAAATTTTACAGAATGAGTCAGAGAGTAAGTGCTACAAAATTTTATTACAGTATCTCAAACAAACACAGTTGATAGAAAGAATCTGAACTTTCCTTTTTTTTTTTTTTGTTTTTTTTTTTTACACATTCAAGTAAGTTTAGATATTCTGATCCACACTCCTTACCAGTAGGTGGCGGAAATGCACCATTTCGATGTTTGCCAACCGCCAAAAAAAACAAAAAAGAAGAAGAAGAAGCTGATCAAAACATTAGCACACTAACGGCTGCTGATGCTTCGTACAACTTTTATCAAGTATCATAACTCTTCTGTTTTGACTGTCAGCGGCGTGAGGAAGAGACAATGCAGGAAATTAAAAAAGGGATTATTATGACAGCGCAGATGAAGTCTCATTCAGTTTGGAGTCAACCTGTCACCTGTAACCGGACTTCACAGAGGACGAGTCGCTAAAGAGGAATATAGAGGAAACATCCATGGAGCCTGGACATCAAGATAGAGACGTAAATAAACAGTTGGGCGAATGTTTGACCTGGGAATATGTGATATGGATGGCGGTATTACTTGCAAACGGACTTTCCTTTCCCGAAGTTTTGTGGACATACTTTCACCTCCCGAAGATAAACTGGAAAAACATCCCAGACTTGAAGGACCTAATGACTTTTTCTGCTCAAAGTAAGTAATAATGATCTGTCAGAGACAAATAAGCAGAGTAGAGGAGGCTGTTTGTTGATCATAACAATCTGTCAGGTAACAGGTAACAGAGATGCATTCACTATACTGTGTAACCGAATGCCCTCGTTACGCAGAGGAATACGGTGAAAGCTGAGTTCTCCATGATGCACATCTGTTTCTGAATCAAGGGAAGCATCACAAAAACCCATCTCAGCAATATTTGTCTTATAATGTGCTTTTAATTAGTCTAAAACAGCCATTAAAAGCAGCTAGCTAACTACGGTGGAGTGATTTAGCGGAGGGACACACGGCGTGAGTCGGCTTAGGTCCGGATAAACTTTATATTTCCGAAAGATTAATGCACTTCAAAAATTGTAGCGTACTCTTAAACTGTGGTATTACTTTTTGATTTGAGTTCTTGTAGGCGGAAAAAATAGCCTTTAACTCCGGTACGGTACTTTTCTATTAGCGTCTTTTTCTTCGTCACCGATGGTCACAGACTGTGGCTTTCTGGTGGAGAGGAGAGAACTTTCTACTGTATCTACTGTCCTTAGTGACCATATGGAGCTCATACAACCCCACTTCAAAAATAATTAACTGTCCCTTTAAAGCAGGACGAGTTGTTCAAATGATTTTAGGTGTGAAAGTGACCAAAGTGCGTTCCTAAACCAATGTCTCACATGTCGCGCCTTATCACGGCCCTCTAAAGCTGCATTTCCACTAAGCAGGTTTAATGGTGTTCCCATTGTTGGATTTGGAGAAAAGCTACCCAAATGTCCAACCTGTGCTGTCTCACTTTTTGGCACTCCTCTAAAGAGATGCTTGGCACACCAAACTGATTTTAAAAAGTGGGGCTGAAAGTGTTGCAGTCTGTTGACTGCTCACAAAAAACATCAATTTTCATGCAACAGCAGCGAAAACGGAGGTCATCTGTTGCTGCAGTTTGTCACTTTACTGTCTGTGCACAGTGTCCCACAGCTGTGACATCACCCATTATTATCAAAGGTGACCCCTCCTCACGGCTCATATCATATGTCAAGTGAAAGTACAGCCGGCAGTGGAAACACAAACAAGATCTGGTCTGACTTCTCTGAACTGTGCTAAACCAAACCAGACCACTCAGTGGAAACCGAGCATAAAAAAAACTCACAGTTTTGCCCCCCACTCTACCAGTTGTACCTCAAAGTGTGGGTTTTGGGGTCTTCCCTGGGACCAACACTAAAAAACTGATTTTTGTGCAAATTTACATCAGTGTTGAAAGTGTTGATGGTGATTGAACTGTACAGAAAGTATGTGTGAGTCTATTTTTAGATATTTAGGCGACCTTTGCAACTGTCAAGTTAAAGACATCTTTTTTTTCAGGCAACCAAGACTATTACAATGTTTATACTGTAACAATGTCAGATTAATATAGTTGCATTACTTCAGGAATAAAAGAAAATACAATACAAATTTCAAAACAATTGAAATTAAAAATTATTACATAAATCATTTGTGTTTTGGCACATTTATTTTCAGACAGAGTTCTTTCTCCGTGGAGTTATTTGCGCCACTCTTGGATGAAAGTTCTTTCTCAAATGTTAAAAAATGCTTGATCCAATGCTCTTACTGTCTTTTTAATTCTTTTGGGATCTGACAGATAAATATCTTGACTCTTGTTGACCTGCGGGTGCTCCGACCATACTAAGAAGTGAAGAAAAAGAAATTAGGCACATGTGATTGGTCAGTTGACTGACAAGAACCTGTAACTTTCCCTTGAGGTTGAAATTAAGATCTAACTAAACAACACTGTCACATTCTTCATCAGGAACTCTGATAAATGTTACTAATTAAGCATTAATTACCATTAACAAATGCAAAATTTGTGGCAAACAATTCAATTCATATCCAAATAAAATATTCATTAATGAAATTATCTTTTAAAGGGGATAAAGATAGAAAAATGTATGAGCTTCTGACACAGTTTTTCTCATAAAGATCCACCATAAGCTTCCAGACATTTACGTAAATATTTTGAGTATAACTGTTATGGGGTGACAGTGAATTTGGGAGGGTTAAGACATGCAAGCCAAGTTTCGACATCCTTAAATCTCACAGAACCAAAGTCTTACAAAATTGTTTGGGTAGAAAAGATCAATAATAGCATGGTTCATGCAGTCTGGTTTTATTAAAACGAAATTATGTATCACTGTTCATCCCCATGTTGAACATGACAAACCCGCTTTCCCAATAGAAATATGCAATGGAGTGTACAGAAATCTGACAGAGAAAATTTGTATAACATCATGGCTCAGTGACTCTAACATGTCCAGAGATAATGATACAGCATGAGAGTAAAATACATCAGTGCAGTCAATCTGTGTAAAAATGTTGAATTAATGAGGTTTTCCCATCTTATACGTAATGTTACTTTAACCATATAAAGGTAGGTAAGACATGGAGGCATGGAAATCAGGTGCTGATGCATTTACATAATGGAGAAAACAACTATTAAATTAAGACTCTGAAATCCACAAGTTATCGACAGACAGTTACCGTGGATACAGGTGATGGAGGTAACACGTCTTGAAGCAGGCAGTGAAAACCTCACTAATGCTAATTATTAATGTGAGGATGGATGGACTGGGTTATTATGGGTGCAGAGTCTGATAAAATAGGATGATGAAATTCTTATTATACCATCAGTGCAGGTCTTAATTTGTGCGGCTCCTGCTGGTACAGGAGCAAATTCAGGGAAATTCATTGGTTCATTTGTCAGATGAAACACACAGAGAAACTTAAAGTTGACACCACCTCCAAATGTCTAACTTTTTGTAGCGGTTGCTGATTTACAGTTCTTTGCAGGGCTTTAGTGAAACTGAAACATTATAACACTTCATCAGTATGACATCCCATTTTTTTGGCATACTGCAGATATTACTGCATCCTGTATTATTGTGATTCTTGAATAGGACTGATAGCTGTGCTGTAATGGTACTATTTTATGTGTAAGGATATGCAAGTGACATCAACACAGAGAGTGATAGACAGGAAGAGGGTGTGAGTTGTGTTACTACAGGACAGAGGAAGGTTGTATTGGTCCGTTCAGTCTCAGTCCACAGTTATATTAGGACTCATGTCAGTAAAGTCAACAAAGACACACACTGCCTCCTGATGATAATTCTGCATAACAGTCCAATAACCATGATGTAAGTCTGGATTTCAATACATTTCAGTTTGTGATGTGTTTGAGCAACACATATTCTCTGTTAAAACAGAGAACAACTGTCATTATGAGGTGTCACAAAATCATGTCCAAAGAAACAATAGAAATAATTAGGCAATTAGAAAATCCTTTTTTAAAGGGACTGTGAGGAGTTTCCAAGTAATTACAAAAAAGTCTCACTTTTAGATATATGCCTGATTGAAATACACACTTTAAGATGAGTTTTATAGCATCAAAACAGGTTATCTATAAATGCTATTCTCTGGCATCGCAATCTGGTCGGACAGGGCTGGACTGGCCTGGATACTCAACTTCGGAAACAAGACAGTTAAAACTAGAGCAAATTTATATTATTCAGACACGTCTTAGAGCACCGGGCTGTAAGTAGTGATATATAGCCAGCTACAAAACTACAATACTAAGTTTTCCAAAAATTGCTTGTTGTCACACATCAAAAACTACCGCTACATAACTAGAAAGAGATACATTACCTCGCTTTGCATCTTGTAATTTGTTGAAAAAGAAGTTGTAAAGCAATGCAGAGTTCTGAGGAAGGTCTGAGCTGCATTCATTAGCATCACAACAAACACACGCTTTGGCTTGGGTCACGTCTTTTGGTGCGCTCCAGTAGTAGTCAGAAGTAGGAATTTCCTACTGGGAACTTGGTGAAACCTCACCACTCGAGTTGACAATCAAAGATGGGTGCCCCCAGTGTGAACCGTTATTTAGCTCCTGTAATAATCAATTTATTAGCACTTCTGACTGGGGTGTGTCGCTCTAGATCAGCTGTATACATAGTATTGTTAGACTTATATTCACAAAAATACTGCCATAGTGATAATCACATTCTTCATGTGATATTTGTGAACAACAACGCAGGGCGTGCTAACAACAGCTAACAATAGCCTGGTAGATCGGCATGTTTTTTCTGACTTCAACTGGAACGCCGATAAGTCGGAGATGATGTCACTCCCAGTTCCGAGGTTACTTGAACGCAGCATTACGATGGTCGCCGTGCATGCTCATGGGTAGCAGAGTCTTTATGTCGCCAGAAAGAGATTCTCCTCATAGCACCTTTAAACCCAATCGTCTTGAATGCAAAAATGTTTGTATGAAAATACAACAGATCATCACATTCTTTTGTCTTTTTAAAGTATTTTTTTTTTGGCTTTTTTATGTCTTTCTTGAAAGATTAAGGTCCTGTCTACGATGGTGTCACCAAACAGAAAGGTTTTTTCTCCACATTGCATTTTCAAAAATGCTCCGCCTTCACACAGAGACAAAAAGAACGAATGAAAACACTGCAGTGTGCATGCCAGGCCAGTAGTGGTGTTAGAACAAGCATACACTTTCTAGTGAAGACAAACTTTTTACTAACAGTTAGAGCATGACACGGGAGCGGATTTTCACTCCTGTCCCGTCCCATTCCCGGGCCGGAGTAAAAAAATTAATCCTGTCCCGTCCCACTCCCGTAAAATTACTCCCACTCCCGTCCCATTCCCACTCAAAATGACTCCCACTCCTGTCCCGTTCCCGTTTGAATAAAACCAAACATGTTGAAATTATGTTGCATTTTTTATTTAAAGTAAAGTGCAGTGCTTATAAAAGGCACTGACATTAAGTGTCAGATATACATATATATATATATGCATATATATATATAGATGTATATATATATATATATATATATATATATGTGTATATATATATATATATATATATATATATATATATATATATATATATATATATATATATATATATGTATATATATATATATATATATGGAAGAACTACATCAGTTAAGGGACAAAACAGATTTTCAACCTATTTAAGAATAGGCAAATAACGACTAAGACAACCCTCTTCCGAATTTGTGAACATATATGTGAGCCCAAGTCAAGACTGAACAGAAACCTAGTGCTTACTGGGATTACTCCTAGGAGGCACAAACTTAAACTTTAAATGTTGCCATGTAGGAACAAAATTGCATTGACGTTGTCTGGGTCGAGGGAGGTACGCCTCTCCTCAATTAGTCTTCCCGCAACACTGAAAGAACGCTCTGATGGAGTGCTTGTTGCTGGGATTGCCAGCACCTTCCTAGCAACTGGCACTAGACCATCAGACATCTTCTGCCAGAAGCCGAGTAGAGACTGACCGTGGGACATCGTATGATTGTTCTGTAGCATGTACTCTAGCACAAACTGTCTGCAGGATGTCCCCTCTTCACCATCACTGTCCTCCACCCTCTCCTCCTCTTCAACACAACTTGAAAAGAAGCTGTGGACCTCTGTGATGCTCTCTGCCACTGGTGGTGTACCTGCAGGGAAGAAAAGACAGATTGTTATAGAACAATGCCATTTGCAGAGTGTGTGTGTGTTTGTGTGTGAGAGAGTGAGTGAGAATATTCAGTGAGTGCTGCTTTGCTGGTGCTATTCACCCTCTTCCTCATCCTCACGGGCCCTCACACTCTCTCTTCTGGCCCTGTGGTCATGAGCGCTGCCAGGGTGTCGATGACCTCCTCATACTCCCGGGCGCTGAGGGTTTTCCTGAGGAAGCTCCTCGGGCTAGGAGAGAGAGCTGTAGCTACCTTGTGATACAGTTGGATTCTGAACTTCACCTCCACTGCCTGGGCTAACTTTCCTTTCAGCTAGGGGGAGAGGTGAAATCACATACAGTACAAGTTCCTCATTCATTCATTCATTCATTCAATATCTTCCGCTTATTCCCTTATGGGGTCATGGTGGGTGCTGGAGCCTATCCCAGCTGTCATAGGGCGGAGGCAGGGTTCACCCTGGACAGGTCGCCAGTCCATCGCAGGGCAATACAAGTTCCTGTTAATACCAATTTATATATTACCTCTTTCATAATTGCACTGTCGTCATCCTGGATTAACAGCCCCTTCAGCAGGGTGGCCTTGGTCGGGAGGATGAGGTGAAGGGTAGGTGTCTTGTCGGTGGAGAGGTGCCTGGTAGCCTCATCAAATGGAGATAGGAGTTTGATGATGTCCTCCAGAAGTTCAGAATCGATATTGTTAAGGACACGGAGCTCTCTTCGGGGAAGGAGGACATTGTGTAGCTGACCAGACTTCAGAGCATTGTTGATGGACTGGAACATTCGAAGTTTGGAATTCCACCTCGTCTCTACTGCTTGTTTCAGTGTCTGGTCCAGCTCCTTTTGTAATCTGAAGTACATTAAAAGAGGAACATAGAGCAACAGTAATTACAAATTCCACTTCCCAAAATAATTATTCAATAAGAATTATATTGCTAAAATTAAGCTGTGAATTGCAGTAGCTCATTTTTTTTTTAATTCACTTATACATTTATTTTAAGGGACCTTAAGAGGTAGGCCAGGCGTGACAGGATGTTGCGTCATCTTATATTACCCTGCTTTTTTAAAGTGTGACACAAGGGTCTTGCACTCCTTTAACAGCTTGATGACTGCGCTGTGTGTTGGATCATCTTCTTCCAAGACATATTTGAGGACCAAATTAATGTTATGGCCGGCACAGGAGAGTTGGATGTAATCTTTGAACACTGCCACCACGTTTGACCCATTGTCTGTCACAAAAACGTTGCCCTGGCTCTGGATACCAAACTTCTGTTTGCAATCTCCCAGTTGACTGTGATGTAATGGACTGTGACCGTGATGTAATGTGTGTTTGTTTTCTCTTCTGTCCACAGGTCAGTAGTGACAGCATAGTCTGTACGCTAATATAAATAAGTAGGCTATATTAATGATTGGATCAAAAATATGCCATTTAATACAATGACCAATTTCAAATAACATAGCATACAGGCTTTAATAATACAGATATTAACCTAAGCACATCATACCTTAATTATTTTGGCATTTCTAGATTGCATCTACAAACTAATCATAACAGACCCTTCAGAAAGCTATTTTAAAGCTATTTAAAATACCTAAATAAGATGGTGCAGGTAATACAGTATGCCTTTAGAATATAAATGAAATTTTATCAGTATTTCATTCATATTGCACGACAGCAACACACTTTTATCATGATTTATTTTTTTTCAAAATAGTGCAGCATAATGTGAACGTACCTGTTTAAGGTCTTCCAGAATGAGTGCTTTTGACTTCTGGTACTCTCCATTCTCATGTCTGGAGACAGTGCGAGCACACGGCAGTAGGTCCTCTGCCAGAATGCTGCCTCTGTACTGGGATCTGATATCCAGCAGCTCCTGGGCGACGGACAAAAACCCCTCTCCCTCCACCACAGCAAAAGGTCTCAAGTCTTTACAGCAGAACTGAGCGATTTTGTCTGTGACACGGGTCTTCACACCGCCAGGCAATTTACGTTTGATAAAAGCTGATATTTTTGGCTGGTTCTTTGTAGGCTGTGCTGTGCATGTGTGCCGCTTGAGACCACTTGTCCCCGAGTCGCTGGAGTACTTCACAAGCACTGAGCATGTTTTACACGCTGCAAAAACAGTGTTTTTTCCATCATGTTCCACTCTCAAAAACCTTTGCACTACTTCCGACTACAAGCCCTCTGAGCCTCACCGATGCATCCTTGCTTTTTACTTTGTACTGCAGCTCTCTTTTTGACGCTTTCTTCTCCCTCCATGTTGATTTGTTTCGGTAGCCGCCTCCGTGTCTTTTCACTTCCGGTGGAGACAGGAAGTCAAACCACTTGTAGTTCTTTTGTGTTGCTAGCGCGATCCAGAGTGTGGGCTCTCACTGAGATATGACTACAAAAAAGGACACATCTGTTCATCTGGTTGTTTAACACGGCTGAAAATGATCATCAATAAATGTCGCTCCCGCTCCCGCTGGTTTTTTTCCCGTCCCGTCCCAATCACGGGATTGATAAAAAAATGACTCCCATCCCGCGGGATTCGTGCGGGAATCACGTGACCCACGGGAATTCCCGAAAAATGTCATCCTCTACTAACAATGAAGAGTGGATGCACGAAGATATAGGAGTTTTTTGTCTGGACAGCAAATATGGCTGTATACTTTTGTCTGGATAACAAACCTGGTTAGCAGCTCATGTTTCTCCATAGACAACCTAAGCTGTTGTTGCCGTTGTTCCTTGCAGGAGAAAGGGTACTGTGCATGAGTCACACATTTTCCCTGGAAATTCTGATTCCTGGACAAAGGTACAAAAACGTTTCCAAACCTATCACTCTAAGTCCTGGTTTCAAAAGTTTGCAGATTTTCGTATAAGCCCAAGGTGAAAACGCAATGAAACCTCTCCGTTTTCAGTCTTTTGTATTGTCGTGTAAACAGCCCTAAAACAGTCAGTATGCTTTTGAAAGAAGATGAGAGAGAGAAGGAGAGGCCAGTCTACCATTAGATTCAGGCTGGATTTCAACCAAGGCTGGCAGAAGCCTGATTGCTCACCACTCCACCAAACCAGCACCCCTGAGATCTTCTCATTCTTAAAGGTACAGTGTGTATTATTAAATGCTAAAATAAAACAAATAACAGACTTGGTAAAAATGGAATAGATTACTTAAAATTATATTTAAATTAGTTTCTAATCAGCCTTAAATAATTAATGTTTTGTTTTCGTTACCTTAGAAAAAGTCATATCTACATAGGAACGGGTCCTCTCTTATGGTGGCTTCCATCTTGCATCGCCATCTTTTCTACCGTAAAACAAAACACTTTTGCTTTTTTTTGTTGACGTCTACCGGAAATGCACAGTTGTGAAATAGACGAAGAAGAAGAAGAGAGTGATTACCAAGCAGCTGTGCTAAACAAACAAACATGGAAGACCACACGTACAATTTGCCATCAGTGGAGCGTGAATCATTGTCAAAGAAACGAAAACACGACGAAGCCAAACGCAATCGGGACAGGCTACGACTAAAAAACAGGGTCAACATCGACACTGCCTTTCCCAGATGGAAGTCCCTGAAGGCAAGGATAAGTTTGCAAACAGACGCCGAAGTTGCCTGTTTTTTGCTGGACAGGTAAGACTAAAGCCCAAATTCCACTGCATGCGTATCCGGTCCATCTCCGCTCCGCTGCGGCAGCGGAGCCAATCCATTTCCATTATAAGCAATGCGTGTACTTCCACCAGCTGCGGCACGGCTCCGTCACGGCTGCTAGCTGCTCCACCGGCCTCCGGCTCTCGCAGCTTGAGGCGGCACACGGGAAGGAGAAAGAGAGAGTGGAGAGGAGACGCATTACAGTTGCCGTGGTGATGGGCTAGCATGCATTACGTTGCTAATGTTAGCATGTATTACCAAAACAATAAAACACTTACTATTGCTCTGTTACTTGTAAGCTGCAACCCTAACCAAGTAAAAAAATACATCTGCACCTCATCACTTGAGTTTTGCGATACACTGGAAGCACTTGTTGATGATGCCATGTTGAAAAAACACTTCTTGTCCTTGGAAGGCCACCGTAGCTCCGGAGGTTCTCTGACAGGGAGGGGGGAGTGCTGCAATCTCAAACCTCACCTTTAGATGCCGCTAAAAACTACACACTGTACCTTTAAGAGCGGGAGGTAACAATCAAACTGACAAAGGGAGGGTTGGACCAAGATTGTAACAGCTAGGGATGTCCTTGGAAGGTTACCCTTATCCACATTTAATCTTGACCCTCCTGCTGTTGTCCCTATGGGTGTTAGGGATAAAGTAGCATCAACTGAAGGCGAGTACAAGCTGTGAGAGTGGAGAAAATGGCTGCTACTGAGAGAGTCTTTGTGAGAGTGTGGTGGTCTTGGTTGATCATCTCATTGCTCTACACAGACTTTAAAAACCAAACTGCTAATCTCATGGTTCATCCTCGTGTGGAGCCTCTGAGTTTGGAACATCAGCTTAGACTGTAAAAACGTGAGAGCCAGGATTTATACATAGTTGCTTTTAACATAAGACATAGGAGCACCCTGTTTGCTGAAATGTCCAGACTGAGAGTTCATGGCTGCTGTATTTTTTTTAGAATAACTGAAAAGATAAGTAGCTACAATGTAGATATTCTGAATCCAGAGACATTTAACAGTTAATGTTTGATAACCATGGTATTAAATGTGCTCTCAATTAGCATTTCATCACCTCCTGAGGTGCAGCAGATTGCTTTAATAACACCTCTGCTGTGTCAAAGAGTCTCATTAAGACAAGTCAGAGTGCACGAGTAGCCTGAGTCTGAACAAGCTGAGAGGAATTCAGCCATTATGAAGATTACAATGTTAATAAGGTCGACTGCATTCCTCCACTGTCATGTAGAATTATTCTGTTTTATAATTAAAAAATAAATTAACAATCACTTTACTATTTCTTACAGGATTCAGACCGACGTACATTTAAAAAAAATCAGATTTATTTTGATCAAAGTTCTTATGCCAGAGATTCTTATCATATAAAAAAGCCAACTAGAGTCGAATGTGAGAGTCTAATGTTGTGTCACTATGGTTTGCTTGCATTTCAATAAAATGCATTTTTCCTCTCCGCTCTGCCAAACGTCTCTTCCCTGCTCCTCTTGCACAACACTGCTGGTCCGAGACGAGCGGTGATTCGCTAACGCCAGAACAGGGGCCGCCTAAAAGTGTCCCACAACACTGCCTTGCCTCAAACCAATTCAGTAGAAATGCTCTCCGAAGCGGCAACCGCTTCTGGGTCCTAACGCCGCAGTTAAAACCGCTTGCTGTCTGCCGCCTGTCCTCACTGAAATGACTGGAGGTGGCGCAGCAGTGTGAAGGGGAGTAAAGACACAGACACACACATACACACTCAGGCGGCCGAGGAAGGAGCGACCACAACGTTAAAAAAAAAAAAAAAAAAAAAAAAATGTAAACAAACATTAATGGATGACCAGAAGCTTACCAAACTATCTCCCCAAGCAAAAATCTCAGTGTTTTTAAGCCAGCTGCCCTTACTGAGAAGGAAGCCCAGCGAGCAGTGTAGGAAACTTTCAGCATGGAGTTTCTCCTTATTGTCAGTCACTTGCTATAACTTTATTAAGCATGATTCATCTTCTCTCCACCTGCTGAGCTTACATGGTTACATGAAATGTTACATTCTTCCTGTTTTTTTCAATACTTTTTACACTTTATGCAGTGTATTTTAAATATTTTTGAGAATGTAGTTGTATGAAAAAGGGCTCCATTGCCAAAAAAAGTGAACAAAAATCAGTGTTTTTAATATTTATTCAGATCTAAATGCTCTGTAACTATGATATTATGGAGCATTTTTGGCGGACTACGCTCCCTCAGCACCAGTACCCCCACCCCCAGTTTCTAAGCTTCAATCCTCATAATAAACAGATGAGTGCCACACTCCTTTGTTATTTAGAGTGGGCAAAAAAAAAAAAAAAAAAAATTAATTTAACTTTTAATTACTTTTAGTTTAATTTAACTAAAATTATTAAGTTTGGCATCATTTGTAAGACCAGCAGTAATTAAGAGTTTTATATGACACTAGTGAGTAAATTCTTTACCAGCTAACATTATTTTGAGCTGAACAATTTAGCAATTGGGAAACCCCCACAAAACCTGTTCTTGAGGTTTCAAATTTTGGTAGGAGCTGTTATATGGGTTTGTTGAAACGCAAGCTGTTATTAAAGGAGCAACCTCCAAATATGGCAGTTTTTGCAGCATAACTCATGCCTGATGTCCATAGCTTTGTAAATAAAGCAGAATTGGTCTGATGACTTATTTTCATCACGGCACACTTGTGTGGGCTTACAGAGCTGAATGTTTTTTAATTTCTCTGTTTGGATTGTATTAAGATACAGTATGTGTTATCCAAAGTTGGACGGGTAAAGCTGATATGATCAACGGGATTAACAAGTTATTCTCTATGCTATGAGAAAGTTTGATAAACCTCAGTGGCGTAGCTGGGATGTATTCCACATGGGTTTTCATATGTGTCAAAGGGGCCTGCATGTTTGGCATGCCGCCAATCACACAAGAATAGAGGACAGAAAAAATGTAATATTTAAAAAAAATGTAAAATACTGAATACAACCTCTCATTACTGCCACTATATGAGATGTGTTTTTCTTTTTTACATTCTTGTAAATGTATCAACAACCTTGTCCAAGTTAGTCCCCCCAGACATCTCTCTCTCAATGAAAAGTAATGTCAGGCTTGAGAGGCGAGACTCGCTCATTTTTGAGTGCAGATAAGTCTTGATCAGTTTAAGGTGACTGAAAGTGCGCTCTGCCTGTGCACCTAATGCTGCCTCACTTTCATGCTCTCCCTCAATATATCCTTAATAATAAATGTTATAATAAAGCCTTTAGATTTCATTTTTATTGACAAAGAAAATTCATGATTTATAATGTATGGCTTTTCTGTCTGTGCCCTGAACAATTATCTGGACTACGCATATATGGATTATTTTATGGATGTATTTAGTGGATATTTTCATCAGAGACAATTCTGTCCACACCACAGAATTATCTCTGTTCATACAGAATGGCAAAGCTGTAAACGATCACCAATGAGGCCTGAAATGTCATGCCCAGGAGGTGGTGGAGTTCAGAAAAAAATTAAAATAGCACAGAAGAGCATTATAAGCAAGCACAGTCAAATGGTCCAGAAGAAGCAAATGCAGATTTGAAACTAAATAATAATAATAAAAAATAATAATCTCGAGTTAACAAATGTATAATTACTGCCACTATATGCAAGCATATGTTACATGTGGACCATTATTGTTTACAACCACTTTTTATCGGTTTAAAATAGCCGTTAATCTCCATTTATATGGGAGAAATCGCTGCGCTTTGTGTGGTTGAGATGATGTAGCACCATGTCGCTGCAGTAGACAGTGCATGTTTACCTGCATGTCTAAGGTGACTGAAAGTGCGCTTGCCTGTGCAGTCTAATGCTGCCTCACTTTCATGCTCTCCTCAATATATCCTTAATAATAAATGTTATAATAAAGCCTTTAGATTTCATTTCATAAGAAAATTCATGATTTATAATGTATGGCTTTTCTTCATCTTTTTTCATCTCTTGTTTTCGGTCTGGCTCAATACGCTGCTGAGCCAATCACATTTCAATGGGCCAATGGATCTACAGAATGCGATCACCAATGATATTAACCAAGACAGAAGAGGCATGCCCACAGAATTGGTGGAGTTCGTCAGAAACAGAATAAAATAAGAGAAGAGCATTATAAGCAAGCACAGTCAAATGGTCCAGAAGAAGCAAATGCAAAGATTTAATGAAATAAATAATAATAATAAATAATATAATAACTCAAAGTTAACAAATGTATGAATATACTAAAATCTTGGCACAGTGTGTGTTCGTGTGTGTGTGTGACATACTCTTCTGTCTCTCCCTCATCTTCCCTGCTCTCCTCTCCCTCCACCGGACCTTCATCAAGGTTGGAGGTGGAAGGACACTCCTCCAAGAATGGGTCCAAAACCCATCACGGAGGCATACTGCCACACACGGCCCACACCTCCAGCAGACCCACTTCTCCTCCTGTCTTTCTCTCCTCCTTCCTGTAGTGGTCCCTCAGACCTATCCATTTTTCTGCATTCTTCCGCTAATAGAGAGAGACAGACGATTTTTGCTCTTTTAAATGGCGCTGCTTTTCAAATTCTGCTGATAAATGTTTTTTTTTTCAAGCAATACGTTTTTCCGCTCCACTAGCATTTTTTTCTGGTGGCATCTGTCTTTTCTTCATCTTTTTTCATCTCTTGTTTTCGGTCTGGCTCAACGCGCTGAGCCAATCACATTTCAATGGGCCAATGGATCAGCTCAAATCGGCAGGGGTATCCCCCCTTAATATGCAACATAATGTGACCCAGTCGGTCTGACGTCACGTTACACTAACCTGCTGCTGCAAAGAAGGCAGCTGCTGCGCTCATTCCGCCTCGTATTTAAACAAACATACAAAAAATCCTCGGAAGTGTGGTGAAGAGGGCCCGTGGGTTTTCATAACCCACCAACCCTATGTAAACTACGCCGCTGATGAACCTATAAGAACCATCACACTCATTTAAAACCAAATCTTTGATCAAATTGAAAATGTGGAAGTTTCTGTTTAACCTTGAAAAGTTTACCTTTTTGCAGAAGGCTTTTGTATGACAGCAGCAATACTTAATACATAGCTGTATGTATGCTGAATTACAACAAAGAGACAGTTTGAGACAACAGTTTTATTATTTTCCTGACATAATTAGTTATAGTTTAAAAATATCACATATCAACATGGTGTTTAGAACATGACATGCAAGTAAGTAATTTTTTTATTAATGGGTTCAGAAAAATAGCTTTGTTCTCAATTTTACTCGAGGAAGTGCATGAGCAGCAAGGTGAAGTATTATGCTAGAAGTCACACTTAAAAACTGCAAATAGACATCTCAAAGCTAGGGTCAGCGATTTTGGAAAACTAGCATGAATTTGAATGTAGCACCTCCTCAGGACTCTGTCTAGCCCCTCCCACCCCTCCAAAATCACCCCCGGCCACATGCACGATGTGGCTGATATATCCAGAAGACTGATTGAACTCCAAACCCTCAGCACGTTTTTGTTTTACACTACACCAAGTCATGTCTCAGTCAACAGTAAGAAAACACCAAAACATTATTATAGTAAAGTTAAAAACAAACATGTAAAGTTAGTTAGTGCTCACAGCCGATGTTGATCTGGGTATAGGTAATTCCTCTGCCATTCTTCACACAGCTGTCAAGTCTCCTGTTTTGGCCATGGAACTACCGATTTTTACATATTTTCTCCTCTTTCCCACCCTCCTCCTGTATTAGTATTCTCCTGTAAATCTCCCGTGTGACGATATAATAATAAAAACATTACTCTGCCTCTCCAAACTGAGCTCTGTCACTAGCCTGAATGGGGCGGTAAAGCTCCAAAATGATGGATGCCAACTGCCATAAAACCAAGGAAGAAGAAAAAGCCTTGCGAGAACGTCCACCTGCAGTAGCCTGGGTGACAGCTGTTGTGAGATTAGAGTAGCAGAACAAACTTAGAAAAACAAAGTGTTTATTTTAGATTTCTTGTACAATGGTCTTAAAATGTGAGGGATACTGGAGCTTGGTTGGGGCTCGTAATGAGCTTCCCTTATTTTCAAAGACAAAACTTGAAAGGTAAACATTCTCCAGCGGACTCTGATCTGTCTGAGCTCGGCTACACGCACTGAGTCTGTGCAGGCCGGGAAAATGGCAGAATGGCCACAGGAATTGATTGTTGTAAAAACAGGTGTCCCGGCATGATTATTGGTTGTTGTTTTCCCTGTTTTACTCCTGCTGTAGATAGTGGATATTTTTCAACAGTGATTTTGTTAAGGTTTGAAATAACAGCTCCTTGCTGTGTTTATAAAAACAGAAGCAAAGTTACTGCTGTTGATAAAAGTAAATTTCAGCAACAGCAATATACTATTGTTTTTACAGTAACTTACTGGTAACCCTAATGCCAGTTATTTACTGTTTTTTTTAACAGGGGGGATTTCTAAGAGTGCAGAGTTGGTGGAAGCTTTCACGCCTCCCCATATCAACCAAGCTTTCCACAAACTGACTTGTTTGGTCTGAATAAAATGTCTCAAAGTGCCGACAACTCTAGATGTAGGCACTTTAAAAGTTGAAATCAGAGGACATCTAGAGCAACTGTTTCTCCTGGTTTGTGCAACAGATTAGAATTTCCGTGACTGCTTCCCTTGTGGAGGTCTGGAGAATTTGGGTCAGACTCAGGATCAGTACACTGAATATTATGATGCTTGTAAGCTGGTGTCCTTCCCTTTGTCATGAACCACTGTCCATTTACTCCACGAGCCGGGCATGTCAGGGAATCTGCTGGGAGACAGAAGAAACACTGCAGTGGAAAGAGATGTGACCTGCTGCAGCCACTCGGTCCTGCATGGATGGATGGAGGGATTTCTCTGCTGTTATTACAGCCCTAGTGTTATATAATAGGGTTCTTAAATATAATCTTCTTACATAATTTGGGTGCAACAACTGGGTATACATTTGAATACAGAAATATCATGTCTGTTTCAGCCATTAATGAAGAACACACGGATTTATTATGTAAGCTTATTTTCAGCCTTCAGATAATGTTCTTGAATACTCTTGGTCAAACATGTCACTTAGCACTTGAACTGAAGAGTCTGTCTTGGACCATCATAATTTTCTGAATAAAGAAAGTAATTAGAGTAAGAGCACTTGTCTGACTCAAGCATCTGCTCTTCACGGGTCAGAGTGAGAGGTATTTCCCAAAGGAGTGCTGTTTGGTGGAGAGAGAAAAGGGCAGAGAGGAGCCAGACTGTGAATGATGGGGCAGCTCCTCTTGCTGACCTGCAGACTCTGAGGGGGATTTGATCCTAGGCACTGACCCTTTTTCATCTCCTGCAGACAGAACATCCTCTGTTGATTAAACACAAGTCGTTCTCGGCTTGACTTCAGTGAGCGAGACAGTGAGTCCAGTCTGAGGAAGAAAATGAGGTGAGATCTCGGATCACAGGCAGCCTCCTTCACTCAGTGCCGCCTGTGAGTCAGTTTTTAAATTACTATACTGTAAGCTTTACGAAAACTCTAAAACCCCCAGTTCCAGTGAAGTTGGAACATTGTGTAAAATGTAGGTTAAAAAAGTCCTTTCTTACCCACACTAATTGAGTACACTAGAAAGACAAGATACTGTATTTAATTTTCAAAGTAATAAACTTTTTTTTTCAAATATTAAATTTTAATTTAATGCCTGCACCATGCTTCTAAAAAAAGACACGACCTGTTGAAGCTTTGCTGTTAGAATGCTGTCTCATACTTGCTTGATGTACGACTCTATCAATCAATCAATCAATCAATCAAACTTAATTTGAATAGCACTTTTCATACAGGACTTTGTAATACAAAGTGTGTTACATGAGAAAAAGATAAAATAAAATAATAAGTGGCATAAAAAGCAGAACACTGCATAATTGCATAAAATAAAAACATAAGACCCCCACAATCCCCCCTCCCCCAAACACCATTCAATATACACACTCACTTACTCAAACATACAAAGACATAAAAAGGACATTCTGACAGAAAACAGAATTAAGACCGAGGAAATGCCATCTTGAATTGAAAATGAGGAAACGCAGGAGCTAAACTTAAAAAAATACTTAAAAATACTTGAAAATACTAGAGGGTAAGATAAATTAAAAAATACATCAATAAATAAAGTAATATAACAGTATAGAATAAATGTTGGATAAATAATATGGTAAAATGAGAAAGTGTAACATCAGGTACATGATAAAATCAGCTAAAATAGGATAATAAAAGGAAAAGCATAAAATTCCAAATAAAAAAATGTGTACTGAAATGTTGTAATAAAACAAAATAAAAGGGTCAAAATAAGTTAAAAATATAATGTAAAATAATAAAAAAATACAATCAGCTAAAAGCCAGATTAAAAAGGTAGGTCTTGAGTTTTCTTTTAAAAATATGAACAGTGCTGCTCTCAGGTCTTCAGGTAGACTGCTCCACAGACAGGGGCCATAATGACAAAAAGAGACTTCCCCGTATGTTTTAGTTCTTACTCTGGGAACAGTTAAAAGACCCCTACCTGAGGACCTGGGGGCTCTAAAAGATACAGGCAGCCAATGCAGAGACTTTAAAATCGGGGTGATGTGGGCTCTCCTTCTGGTCTTTGTCAGCATACGAGCAGCTGAGTTTTGGAGGAGCTGAAGCTGTAAGATGTTCTTTGTAGGTAGACCAGAGAGGAGAGCATCACAGTAGTCAATTCTGCAAGTGATAAAAGCATGAATAAGACTGTCTGCATTGGCCTGAGAGACAACAGTTGATCTTCAGGTGTCTATATTCACTTCTTCGCGCTTCCCAATGAGCCACACATTTTCAAAGGTCGACAGGTTTAGTACCTACACTCTTAAAATGAAGCCATGCTGTTGTAACACATGCCGAATGTGTCTTAGCAGTGTCTTGCTGAAATAAGCAGGAATGTCCCTGAAACACACTTTGAATGGATGGCAGCAAAAGTTTTAAAACCTGTATGTATCTTTCAGTATTAATGGTGACTTCACAGATGTTCAAATTACTTGTCAGACCACAGAAAACTTTACCAT
Source organism: Scarus forsteni (assembly GCA_036419115.1). NCBI lineage: Eukaryota > Metazoa > Chordata > Actinopteri > Labriformes > Labridae > Scarus > Scarus forsteni. Next base: position 18,183,674 of record JAZDUH010000040.1, read on the forward strand.
TTTATGTCAGTCCATCTAAGATGAGCTCAGTCCCAGTTTCTGGGCATTGCTGATATTTGGCTCTTGCTTTGCTAGAACAGTTTTAGCTTGCACTTGAAGTGTTCTAACAGACTGCGTTAACTGACAGAGGTATTCTGAAGTGTTCCTGAGCCCATATAAAATCCTGTTCTGAATTATATTGGTTTCATCTGTGGGACCCACGGTAATGTCAGGCATGTGGGAGGACACAATTGGACGTGTTTATGGACACAGACACCACCATACTCTCATGTTGCATTATTTTTGTATGTTTGTGTTTCGTACATCCCTTGTTAATTGTTACAGTGATAAACATTTTGGCACTGAAGCAAGGTTAATATTTGTAATTAGGTATATTTGGGGTCAGGCACTTTGGGCAGCTTAGCAGAGGGGGGTCTTGAGGATGTGTGGGTGCACTCGCCATCTCAGTCGACTGAGTTTGCAGCCACGCTAAGCTGAAATGCTGTGCTTCTGTGTTTAAAGCTGAGCAAAAGTGTTAAAACAATGTAAAGAAGTAGCGACACAGGTATACAGAAGACTTTAAAAGTGTAACGATCTATACCCTACTATGTTGTGATATTGACAGTGTGAATGTGCAGAATATTTCGGCGATACATGTTGAATTATATGCTGTGTGAGGATGTGCAGGTGCACGTGCCATCTAAGTAGACTGAGTTTGCAGCCACGCTAAGCTGAAACGCTGTGTATCTGCATTTAAAGCTGGAGTAACAGGGAGCTTTAAACCCCATGCACGCCTGGAAATTCTATTATTGTGTCAAAGCGTGCAACACATCTTTGGGATCAAAGGTCACTGGCATTCAGTGTTAGATTTCTCCAGATTCTCTCAATCTTTGATATTGTGGATTGTAGATGGTGAAAGCCAAACATTTCTCACAAACATCTGTTGAGAAACATTCTCAAATTGTTGGACTATATCAGGAATCATCAACCACATTTGTGATGATAATTATAAAACAATTAAGTTAAATATTTTGGTCTGTTACAATATTTGTTATGAGCCCCATTCCCCAGTCCTGAAGCATAAACATGAGGTCTGAAACAGTTTGGGGTATACAGAGACAAAATCTACTATTAAAACAATGTATTTTTGTCATGCACATGTTCTCATTTTGGTAACGGGGAAGATCATAAGGGCTTAAAAGGAAGAAAGACTCCAGGTTGAACCTTTTTTTAAGTCTGAGAAAAAAGTCTAAATTTTGACATTAATGTTTAGAAGTAAGAAAAAAAAGTGGAGAAAATGTAGAAGTCTGAAAATTAAGTCATACTTTGAGAATCAAAAATTAGACTCTTAAGATTCTGGGCTCTAATTTCGTAGACTAGGCGCAAACGCAGGCGCACCTGCCCTTTGCAAGTTTCCTTCAGTGCCAAGAGAGGCGCACTCAGGGGTGCAGAGGAGCGCAGAGAGGCACAGAGAGGCGCATCCACGCCTCCGTTCCTGCCCCTCAGCGCAAGTGCCAGAGAGGGGAAGAAAAGGCTCGAGTGGGTTTAACACAGCTGTGTGTTGTCTTCACCAATCAAATGACCGCCTGTCCCCGCCTTTAAATGCGCCGCTGCTGAGGCGCAGCATCTGATTGGTCTGAATGATTCCCGCCACCACGGAAACAGTGTGCTGGAAAGACCCAGTAGGAGAGACGATCAGAGCCGCTGTCACTTCAGCAGGGAGAATGGACTGGCCATCGGGGCGCGCATCAACGGACATGAAGCGCGTCACCGTGTGGGCCAGCTCCCGGGTCAGGACAGATGTAATCTGTCCTTTTGTTATTAATAGGAGTAAAGAATTAAGAGACAGTTTCACACAGGCTGACTTATCCATTCATGCTTGTGATCCACCTGCACTCCTGGTTTGTCATTGCCAAATAGCAGAGCCTTTAGTGATATACTGTATACTCTCCCGGTGTCTCCGCCTCATCCTCCTTATAATAATGTATTCCAACCTTTTTAGATCACGTTAAAAATAAAGACTAAAATAGAGGAATATGGGAAATCACAGGTAAATCCTGAGTGACATGCATTTATTTTATCTCCTTTCTCTTCGTCTTTTTTCTCCCTCTTTTCTTTGAATTTAATGAAATGAGAGAAGCCAGATATATGCTCAGTATCAGATGTTAAGGCTGTTTATTGTTGACTTGTAAGATGTGCATCAAACTTCCAGCTGCTGTCAGGTTAAGTTTCCATGATGACAAACGGCTTTAATCCGACATCAGATGTGACGGGACAGTTATTATAGATATAAATCTATATGCTGGTTCAGACGGTTACATTAAATAGTGATTGCTGTGATTGTCTATTGCATTAAAATGTGCCTAACACTCTGGAAACCTGCCTCTGAGGCTTTGTTGATGTGTGCACACATGTGTGCCTGTCACCAAATTACAGCTGCGGAGGGTGCGTTCCGCTTGCGCAAAAAATAGACCAGGTTGGCGCTGGCAAGCTTTCAGCGCACTTTCTGCACGGTCTTTGGCACGAAATTGTCACTGCGCCAACATGAATCTGCCGACACCTCCCCCCGGTGTGCCCTCACCTCCCTCTTGTGCGCCGTCACACCCATCTCTGCGCAGACGGTCTACCAAATTATCAAATTGGCAGCGCACGGCGGTGCGCCGGACGAAATTAACACTGCGCGGGGTGCGCCAGCTCTGCGCCCCCTGTGCTGCGCCACGAAATTAGGGCCCTCTGTTTTCTTTCAGTCGTAAGAAAAGTTTGATCCTTAAAAGATAATCATAATAATCAGGGGGCCAGATGGAAAGCTTTGAGGGCCTGATGTGGCCCCTGGGTTGCCAGTTGGTAATCACTGGACTATGTGTTCAGTTGTTCACTTAGTGATCAACGCTGCCTCATTCTTGTCTGTGAACAAAGAGCCTTTTGAGGATGCTTCTTCTATACCTAAACATGACTCCCTTTTTCCAATTAACCTTTAAAATGATCGAAACAGTTCCAAATCTCAACTTAAGAGTATTTTGTTGCCCCTGTACCAGCTTTGTTGGAACATCATGCAGTCTTCAAATTCAAAATTAATCAATATTTGCATCAAAATAATAAAGTTAATAAATTTAAAAGTGAAATGTGTTGTCCTTGAAGTGTATTTGATTAAATATGGGTCAAAACGGATTCTCAAATCATGCTATTCTGTTATTTTCCATTTTATGTCCCATAACAATATGATTAGAGGCCATAGAATAATTAAAGCACTTATCTCGGATGCTATGGCAAACCATATAAGAGACATACTTTCATAAGTTATTGAAGATATGAATTATTGTCATACTCAAGCATGTGTTTTGCTCTTAATGAATGAATTATAAGTTAGAATTAACTATAACTGTTGCTGTAAAAGTATTTAAAGTGCAATAAAACCATGAAAATGAAATACATGTTAAAAACAGCATCACACCTGTGTTATTGCAACCAGATAGTAGCTTAAACTTGGCTTTATTTCTGTGTTTCTGACTGATGTGAGCAATAAAATAGCAAACAGACTTGAACTTAACAGCCCTTTGCTTACTCCTCTGAAAACTCAAAGTACTTTTACAATGCTGGTGACATCAACCCTTTCATATCCATTCACTCTCTTTCACCCACTGATTGCTTTTTTTTAAGGGTTTTCAAAAATTAAATGCATCATCCCAGTCAACACATACCAAAACTAGATGTATATATAAATTACATATACCTGCTTGCACCCAGTTTACACTCACATATCCATTTAAAAAAGATAAAAAAAATTACAGCGACAACAACTGACTGAGACGGTAAAATAAGTCAGCTATTTCATAAAAAAATAAAAGATGTGGTCCTGGATATGAGACTTACATATTAAATATAACTCAGAAGTATAACATCCCTGCTGAGTAAAACATCAAAATCCACATAATTGATATAAAACAAACTAAACATAGAAATCATAATTTTGAGAGGGTTACTGTTCCTGTTGCCCAACCCCAAGAGCAGTTGTGATTTACTGATGTCTTTCTATTTGTTTTTTTTATTCTCACCCTTTACTTCTTCATTTTATTTATTTATTTTTTCAGAGAAACTTTTCAGTACGCATACATTTTGTCTTTATGTGGACAGCGTGTCAGACTTCACTGTAAAACCCAAGAGGACAGCCTTAGAGAAAGTGACAACTTTCTGTCAGTCTGCTGAACGATCAGATGTGCTCAGGTGCAGCAGTAGCCTCTGATCAGGAGCAGTCCAAGGTCAACAAGAGACATCATAGGTACCTATATCAGTTCCTAAGCTATAAAATGGGAAATATGAGATATCTGATGTGGCATTTTGTAGCATTTTGGATAATTTTGGAATCCAAGAATGGCACAAAAAACTTTGTGTAGCAAAAAGTCTGGAGATACTGTAAGTGAATATATGTCTATAGCTTTTGTTTGTTTGCACAGTTTTATTTTTTTCATTTATGGTCTTAACAAAACACTTTTCAGATGTGAAAAGTCTGATCTGTGTGAGTTTTTTAAGTTTAATTTGCAGTTATCTGACATCACTACAGCGAGGAAAAGCCTTAGCACTCAGGTTCTCTGAAATACCCTTAACTTGACTGTGCTTGAACTCAACTGTGTTGAGGTTTTACAAGTACTTTTACAAAAAATAAAAATCAGGCTGACAATAGCAGAAAATAGCTTGTAATATATGACATTCTGTGCAGCTTGATAGACTGCGGTGGTAAAGCAGCAAACATGAACGAATGCTGCACTCTAGTGGGAGGATGTTGAATCTGCAGGACAATTGATCACAGCTTCAAAACTGGAGTTTAAATATTTGCTCCTGACTGCATTTGAAGCAGCATTATAGATAAGGCTTAATAAGAAACATTATCTTAATATTTAGCTGATTAATTTACCACCTTAATGTAGTGTTTTAACATTGGTCTTACACTTAGAAGACTCTTTAACACAGAGAATGGCAACCAATATAATGGACCTGTTGCATTTAGTGTGAAAAACAAGAGAAACATTTAAATCTTGATTTCTAATGTATTCATGCAGAGACGGTATTTGTTTGTGTTATGGTTGATTTATTTATTCATGAAGAAAAAGGACTTTCCTACTTACTACAACGTAGGTGTATAACTCATATATATGGATATATATATATGTATATATATGTGTGTGTGTGTGTGTGTGTGTGTGTGTGTGTGTGTGTGTGTGTGTGTGTGTGTGTGTGTGTGTGTGTGTGTGGATATATATATGTATATGTATATATATATATATATGTGTGTGTGTGTGTGTATGTATGTATGTATGTATGTATATATATACAGTTAAGCCCAAAATTATTCATACCCCTGGTAAATTTTCACTTAAAGTTACTTTAATTCAACCAGCAAGTTTTTTTTTGACAGGAAATGACACAGGCTTCTCCCAAAAGATAATAACAGTGTACAAGAGGCATCAGTGTGGAAAAAAAACACTTCTTAGCTTTTATTTACATTTGTACAAAAAGTGGAATGTCCAAAATTATTCATACCCTTTGCAAACTGTCACAGTCTTTGGGAATTCATAGTAATATCCAAAGTTCTAAAACATTCCAAAAAGTCCAAGCTGTTCTAAAGCATCCTTATTACTCTGATTCATTTGGAACAGCTGTTTTAATCAACTCAGCAGGTGAAAAACAGCAGCTCTCTGCAGCTGGTTTGTGGACAGTCATGGCTAAGACAAAGGAGCTCAGTGAGGACCTGCAGCTGCACATTGTTGCTACTCACAAATCAGGAAAGGGCTACAAAACCATCTCAAAATGTTTTGAATTTCCAGTGGCAACAGTGCAAAGTATTATTAAAAAATACAAGACGTACCACACTATGGAAAATCTCAAAGGACGCGGTCGGAAGCCAAAAGTGACACCTGTGCTGGCCAGGAGGATAGCTAGAGAGGTGAAGAAGAACCCAAGGATCACCACCAAGGCTATTCTGGTGAATCTGGGCCCTGCTGATGGCAACATCTCAAGGCAGACAGTCCAACGGACACTGCACACTGCTGGGTTCCATGGACGCAGACCAAGGAGGATACCACTTCTCCAGAAAAGGCACACAAAAGCCCGCTTGGCCTTTGCAAATGCTTATCTGGACAAAGAAGAAGACTTCTGGTCTTCTGTTTTATGGTCAGATGAAACTAAAATTGAATTGTTTGGCCACAATGATGTAGCCTTCATTTGGCGTAAGAAAGGAGAAGCCTTCAACCCAAAGAACACCATCCCCACTGTCAAACATGGTGGTGGGAACCTCATGTTCTGGGGTGTTTTTCAGCCAGTGGACCAGGGAAACTAATTGCAGTGAACGGCACCATGAACAAGGAGCAATACATAAGAATTCTGAACAACAACATCGGACAGTGTGCAGAGAAACTTGGCCTTGGTCACCAGTGGACATTTCAGCACGACAATGCCCCAAAACACACGGCAAAAGTGGTGCAGAAATGGATGGCGGACAAAAACATTAATGTTTTGCAGTGGCCTAGCCAGAGTCCAGATTTGAATCCAATTGAAAATTTGTGGAGGGAGCTAAAGATCAGGGTGATGGCAAGGAGACCCTCCAACCTGAAAGAGTTGGAGGTCATTGCTAAAGATGAATGGACAAAAATACGATTGGAGACATGCAAAAAGCTGGTCAGCAATTACAGTAAACGTTTGATTGCTGTAATAGCCAATAAAGGCTTTTCTATTGATTATTGAGAAGGGTATGAATAATTTTGGACATGTCACTTTTTGTTTAAATGGGAATAAAAGCTGAGATTTTTTTTTCCACACAATGACGCCTCTTGTACATCATCTTACTATCTTCTTGGAGAAGCCTGTGTCACTTCTAGTAGAAAAAAACCTTTTTAGCTGAATAAAAGTAACTTTAAGTGAAAATTTACCCAGGGTATGAATAATTTGGGGCCTAAGTGTATATATATATATATATATATATATATATATATATATATATATATTTTTTTTTTTTTTTTTTTTTTTTTTTTTTTACAAGGACGCCTTCAGTAAGTTCAGCTGTTAACATACATAACACATTTTTATGTTGTTTTAAGGTTTTAAACCCTTCATTGCCAGTTTTTGTGAAAAAAGTAGACTTTTATAAAAAACAAAGACACACAAAAAGTGATTTTTTTTCATTGAATTGAATTAGAAATGTCATTTTTGGATGATTTTATCAGAGCCTGGGAGTGTCAAAATTGGCACTAAAATTAATTCTAATGCATGTTTATTTTTTTCATGCAGGGTCGATGTTGTATAAAATAACCTGAATAAGGGGCCACATGCTGTGTCCTCTGGTCCACATCATCCTCTGTGTCTCCATCTGAGCTGACTTCATCAGAGGGTCTTCCTCATCTCCCAGTCTAAGGAGGTCGAGGACTTCAGCAGGGCTGTTGCTGTGTCTGCTCAGCTTGACCAGGCAGAATGAAATTAGACCATAACTGATGGAACACAAAAACACCCTTGCACACACATACCAGCATAAGCTTCAACTATATTGTAAACACTGAAGAAACTGATTTTATAATTTTACATTAAACTGACCATAATTGGAGGGCTGCATTTTGGCTCCTCCCATATTCACACATATACACAGAATTTTGTCAGCATACACATGCACACATCCCTAGAACCTATATGGACCCTATGACATCCCTAGAACACAACCAAATCAAAATAATTGTAAATATTTATTGAATTGGCTTTTCAGTGCATGATTTTGTACAGTAAGGGAAATATGCTGTCATGAGCTCTCAGTCTTTGATATACAATATCTGAGAAAATAACACTATCTCGTGTGAAACAAAAAGATATATATTTTGAAGGGTTTTCAACACCAAGGAATGAAAATAACACTAATGATAAAATATCACACTGCAATTGCAGTGTATTAAAAAACTGTGGTTTGAATGGGAGTCAGAGCAATAAAAAATACCCTTAGGGACTTCCGTGGGGCTTTTTTAATTTTTAAAGGGTATTAAAGACTTTAAAAAAAAAAACAACTGAAATATCAAAAACCTTCAGAAAATACACGTCATTTGCATTAACACAACCAAAGTCATCCACAAAAGACTGTCCAAAAAGGTATATATATATGTATACAGTATATATATATATATATATATATATATATATATATATATATATATATATATATATATATATATATATATATATATATACATACATATATATATATATATATATATATATATATATATATATATATATATATATACAGTCATGGAAAAAATTATTAGACCACCCTTGTTTTCTTCTTCAATTTCTTGTTCATTCTAATATCTGGTACCACTAAACGATAATACAATGAACACAACAAAAAATGCAGCTGGTCACATAATACTTTATGTCCTATTTGACATTCTTAAGCTTAATTGATTCCCAGGGTATATAAGAGGCCATTTCATGTCACAAGCAGCACTGCACATGCAAAGGCCTAGAGTGGTTTCCTGCTTACATTCAAGCCGTAGCACAACTCAGAAGTTGTCAGCTCTCACATAATGCCTAAAACAAAAGAATTATGTGAAGCCACAAAGGCAGCCATCTTGGCACTGCTGGAAATTGGCATGAGTGAGAGACAGGTAGCTTAAAAAACTGAAGATCTCCAAGACAGCCGCTCATTACAACAAAAAAACAAGCTGAACATGGCACTACCAAATTGCTACCTGGCCGTGGCAGGAAACGCCTTTTCTACTCCCACGAGATGACTGCACTCATCCGCTCCTGTGTCAGGAATCGCCAGACCTCCAGGGACCTTAAAAATGAGTGGGCACTGTCGAGAAATGTGACTTGTTCAGCAAGGACAGTTCAAACCGACTTGTTGAAGCTGGTTTGAAGTCACACAGAGCACGCAAGAAGCCCTTCATCAATGAAAGGCAGAGGAAGGCCCGGTTACTCTTGCTCGAGACCACAAGGATTGGACTGTTGATGATTGGGCTAAGGTTCTTCAGTGATGAATCCAATTTTGAATTGATGCCCACTCCAGCCAACTTACTGGTTAGGAGGAAGCCTGGAGAAGCTTACAACCCAGACTGTCTTGCCCCTACAGTAAAACATGGGGGTGGATCAGTCATGATCTGGGGTTGTTTCAGTCTGAGGAACAGGGCAAATGCAATTGTGTGAAGGCCGAATGAACCAGGTCATGTACAGGACTACCCTTGAAAACAGTCTTCTTCCATCAGCTGGAAAACTCTTTCCTGCCTCAATGACTGGATTTTCCAACAAGATAATGCCCCTTGCCACACGGCAAGGTCAGTTAAAGCCTGGATGGAGAACCACAACATTCGCACCATGCCTTGGCCTGCTCAATCACCAGATCTTAATCCAATTGAAAACCTGTGGAAAATCATCAAACTCAAAATGGAGAACCACAAGCCCAAAAACAAAGAAAATTTGTTTGAATTTGTCCAACAGGAATGGGCTGCTGTGACAGCAGAACAATGTCAGAAGCTGGTGGAGAGCATGCCAAGACGCATGGCTGCAGTCATCAAAAACAATGGTTATGCAATCAAGTATTAACTCTTGTGTGTATCATGTGTTTAAAGCAAACAGAAAAGAAAACATGGAATGCTTAAAAGTAGTGTTTTTATGTACAATGCCATAGCTATTGATGTAAGAATTTAAGTAATTTTGGTTATTATCAAGAAAACCATGGAAAATGAATAGTTCTTAGTTCTTAAATTAAACTCTCATGAGCTATTTTTGTTGTTATCATTATAATTGTCCTAACAAATGTACCTTTAGTTGAGCCAGGCATTAAAATTAACAAGAAATTGAAGAAAACAAGGGTGGTCTAATAATTTTTTCCATGACTGTATATATATATAACTCTTCTCTCACCAACCCCCCCTCTCCCCTGGTGGGGGTGGGTGGCTGTTCATCCTCTTCAGCTCGGGTCCTCTACCAGCGGCCTGGGAGCTCGAGGGTCCTGCGCAGTATCTTAGCTGTTCCTAGGACTGCAGTCTTCTGGAGTGAGATGTCTGATGTTTCTCCAGGGATCTGTTGGAGCCACTTCTCCAGTGTGGGGCTCACTGCCCCAAGTGCCACGATGACCACAGGCACCACTGTTGCCTTCACCTTCCAGGATTTCTCCAGCTCCTCTTTGAGCCCTTGGTATTTCTCCAGTTTCTCGTGTTCCTTTTTCTTGATGTTGCTATCACTTGGGATGGCTACATCTCTCACAACGGCTTTCCTCTGCTGCTTATCTATGATCACAATGTCCGGTTGGTTGGTCATTTCCATTTTATATATATGTTTTAGGACCTGACCGACTGATGTGGATTTTTTGAGGCCAATGTCAATATTTGGCAGAAAAAATACAGATTACAAATTGATCTAAAATATATTTTTATTAAAATACATTCAAAAAAATGATCCCAAAAACACTTACAAGAATGCATGACCTACAGGCAGAACATTTTACAGCTTTACAATACATTTTCTCTAAGTATTTGTTTAACTTTACAACAGAGTTGTCAAGTACAAAATCATCACAGAAAAGCATTAAACCTCTGAGAAGTTTATTTTAAAACCTTAAAAAAGATTCACTCTATCTTGTACTTTTGCTGATGAAAATAATAAGACTGGTTATAGTACAGGTAGAACAGCTTTTAAAACATTGTACACAGGTCATGTGTGAGGGAAGCAACAACATTCTTTTCATAAGCCTCTTATTTCTCTATTCTGCAACTTTCAAGAACAAAAAACTTTGAAGTACAAAATATAATAGTGGGCAAAACTGCAGTCAATTTCCAGCAAATAGATTAAATAACTTTTACATAAAATGTAAATATACAGTATATATGATATATTATGAACTCTATTTCGTCTCATCTGCCTTTCAGTCCCAGAGTCCTCATTGGTGCATCAGAAGTAGATTTTAGCGTAGATAGCCACATTTTTTATTGTACACATGAGGTAATATGTGGTCCTGGTATGTCCAGCAGTATATTGTGCAAGTGGCTTGCTATGTCGGAATTGCAGGTAAAGAGATTGAGCAGCTCTGTCTGAGTGAAGGTGAGTTTTGCCCCAAACACTCCATCATCCTTTCATACATACAGCATCAGTGCTGAGCTCAGAGGTGCTACAACACGCGCCCCCATCTTTCCCAATGTCATCAATTCTTACTTTTTTATGAGTAACTAAGAATATATCATCAAATTTCTCTGTTTCCATAATCTACTTGACAGTAAACAAGATGAAGGTTTTGTGGATTTCATGTCTCTAATGTTCTTTATGTTGGCATCTCCCAGTCTTTTCTCGGTTACTTTCAACTTGTGCAAAATGCTGTGGCCCATCTTTTATTCAACACTAACAGACAAGATCACATCACTCCTGTTCTTAAATGAAGCTATAGCGTAAGTTCAGTCAGGAAGACTGCCTGGCTGCTCCTGATATTCATTTTCTCTCTCATCAGCTGTCTGGGAGGGAGGCGTGCCAGTTCTTTTTTGGGGGCTTTGCCCAAATACCAGGTTGTTGCATTGCTATGGGTAAAACCAGTTTTGAAGGTTGCTTCATTGTTCAGGGACATGTGAGAGTGGTCAGGAACGGTCAGGAAAGTTGTGGTGTTAAGTATTCCTTTTTAAGATGATAAGTAGAGAGCAAAATAGGCTGTGTAAGGAGGATTTTGCATTACTATAGGTTAATCTATGGGTTAATGTTTTTTTTTTTTTTTATTTATTTATTTGTTTGAACATAACAAAAATGCTTGAACATAAAAAAGTAAAAACAGCAACCAAAGTGCAAAACAACAAAATGTGTCATTTGCATGTTCAAAGGGAGTAGGAGGAAGTCGAAACATGTCTAGTCCCACCTAGGGATGTATTGATCCATCGATATATATCGATACATCGATTGTTTAAGCAATGATCCAATCACAGCGATGGAAACTCAAAACATCGATCAACATCGTGGTCTTTCATGAACGCCTTTATTTTGAAATCCCGACAGGACATGCGTGTCCGTTTCTGTGCGTTGTTCTGAAGTTTCCTCTTAAGTCTTACGCGTAGCGTATGAGACACACATTTGAACCTGTTCACTCTCTGACATGCCACGCCTGATATTTCTCCTGCTGTAAAATGTATTGTGAAGCGCCCACCGAGTAACACCGCTGTAGGCGAACGTGTAGCAAGACGCTGTTAGCATCAGAGCTAAACGGGAGCCAGACATATCAGCCAACCATAAAATAGCTCTGCTGCATCCGGGTAAGATACGGTCGACCTGACAGCAGAGGATGCATGCTGCACGCACGACAGGAGAGTATCATCACACAACTGCAGTGAGGTATCTCATTTGATTTTGTAGTGCACTGATTAAAGAAATTTCATAGTTAGAAAGTAAAACAGCGAGAGCTTTAAGTCATTCCTCCTCAACATCGACCATTAAACAGTTAAAGTCTGATCACATTGACAAACAATCTGTGGTTACCTGTCATCACAATAAAACAAAGTCATCAACGGTGAGTTAGTTACGTTAATAGCTCTTATTTTGAACATGAGAAATGTTTTGATTTAATTAAAATCAAACTACACATTTTTGGTTTGATAGAGCATGGTTAAGTGTTGGAGGTCAATATAATGAAATTTAAATATTAATTCAATAATTTTTATTAAAGTGTTGCATCATTACTTGATATAATAAACAAACATTTCAATGTAACAATCAGACCCATAAGGTAATAGTTGGGGCAAAAAAGCACCTTACCTGCATTAAACCAGTTTTAATTTTAAACATGACTGGATCAGACAGATGGTTATAATCCTCTATAAACTATCATACCCAAAGGTCAGCACATTGTTTCACATTTCAGTAATAAAACTATCAAAACTGTTTTGTATTTATTTCTTGCTTCAGGTGAAATGTAGCTGATTGTGTTCAGTGAGGACATAATATAGTCTTAAATAGATCGAAGGTTCCTGAATCATATCGAATCGTGACGGACTTTGTGATATCAGCAAATATCGTATCTTTGTCCAAAGAATCGATATCGTATCGTATCGTCATGAAACTGGTGATTTACACCCCTAGGCCCACCCCTTCACCTTACACAGTCAGTAATTTACCCACTTCCAAGTCACAAAGACAGTACTGACAAAATAATCACACATAACCAAATACACAAAATATTACTAATATAACACAAATCATAATTAAAAAAAATAAAATAAAAATAAGTAAACAAACAAAGGAACAACAGAAGCTAAATCCACCTGCAGTGATCTTTATACAATCTCATCCTTGTACCTTTTCCAAATCATGGTTTTATACTTTTTCTGAAACTGCTCAATATTTGGACATTGTTTTAATTCATCACTGAGACCATTCCAAAGTTTTACCCACACACCGACACACAAAAGCTCTTCCTGGTAGTTCTCACTTTTACAGTCTTAAGATGAAACGATTCCCTTAAGTTATAATTCCCCTCTCTTTGCTTGAACATGCCCTGAATATTTCCAGGTAGTTGATTATTTTTTGCTTTAAGTATAATTTGTGCTTTTTGAAATTCTATTTGATTTGTGAATCTCAACAGTTTTGACTTCAAAAACAATGAATGTGTGTGGTCTCTAGAAGCTGCTCTGTTTATGACCCTAACTGCTCTTTTTTGGAGAATGAATAGAGATTGGAGTGGGCTCTTGTAGGTGTTGCCCCAAATCTCAGCACAGTAGGTTAAATATGGTGAAACTAGAGAGCTATACAGAATGTGAAGTGACTTATGGTTCAGAACCTGTTTTGCTTTATTTCATATGGCAATCATTTTTTTGACTTTGGACTGTAGATGTTTTATGTGTGGTTTCCAGTTAAGATTTTCATCGATTGTTATCCCAAGAAATTTGGTTTCTGTTACCCTTTCAATGTTCACCCCATTAATCAGAAATTTTGTTTGTGTACTTTTCCTGCAATTCCCAAACAACATTATTTTTGTTTTGCTGAGATTTAATGATAGCTAGTTTATGTTAAACCATGACATTAATTTAGCCATTTCTGAGTTCACCATTGGAAGAACCTCCTTTAAACTATTACCTGAACAGAATACATGTGTATCATCGGCAAACAAAACTGGTTTTAAGACATCTGAAACATTGCATAGATGATGTATATAATACACAGTTTGGGGCCCAACACTGACCCCTGGGGGACACCACAAACAATGTCCAAACATGATGAGCAGCTGTCTCCTAGCTGGACATACTGTGTTCTCTTATTTAGATAGCTGCTAACCCAGTCCAGAACCACACCTCTGATACCATATATTGCAAGTTTTTTGATTAATATGTTATGATCAGTTGTGTCAAATGCTTTCTTTAAATCAATAAATACTTCTATGGTATCTGCTTTTTGTTCTGCAACACTTGTGACATGCTCAATTGAATCTAAGATTGCAAGTGATGTAGACATTCTTTGCCTAAATCCATACTGTCACTATGTAGATGATGTTTCTCTATGAATTTTTCTAATCTGCTATTAAATAGTTTCTCCAGAATCGAGACCGGGTCTGTAGTTTGTGAATAAATGTTTGTTGCCCATTTTGTACAAAGGAACAACTTTTGCCATTTTCATTTTATGTGGAAATGTACCAGTTTGAAATGATAAATTACAAATGTATGCTACTGGTTTAGCAGTGAATGCGATTATCTTTTTTAGTATGATCATATTAATGTCATCACAATCTGTAGACTTTTTATTTTTACATTTTGTAGTTATTTCAATTATTTCCCTTTCATCTACTGCTGTGAGGAACATTGAGTGCTGATTTTAATAAACCTCCCCACATCTTCCGGACCACCCTGATCAGGAATCTCTCTTGAAAGGTCTGGTCCAACATTTACAAATAATTTATTCATGTTATTTGCTGCAATATTCATGTCATATTCTTCCTTATCATTGTCCTGAAAAAAGGGGGGATAGCTTGTCCTTCCTGACCCATTTTTGATTACTCTATTTAAAATGCTCCACATTCCTTTTATATCATTTCTATTGTCATTTAACATTTTCTTATAATATTCTTTCGGTAACACTTTCTATGAAGGTCTCGTTTATAATGCATTAGAAGCACATGCATAAGACGTTATAATGCATGTATAATGCTTCATAAGTGTCATTATAATGGTGTATAACCATGTATAAGAACTTGTACCAAGGTTTATAAAGTATTACAAGTGTGGACGTAATGTATTATAATCAAGCCTTTATAATGTTTTATACCTGCATCCTCTATGCAGGCATAAAACATTAAAAAGCATATAGCCTTATAAAGCCTACATTATAAAGCCTTTATAAAACATTATAAAGGCTTGATTATAATACATTATGTCCACACTTGTAATACTTTATAAACCTTGGTACAAGTTCTTATACATGGTTATACACCATTATAATGACACTTATGAAGCATTATACATGCATTATAATGTCTTATCCATGTGCTTCTAATGCATTATAAATTAGACCTTTAAGTAAAGTGTTACCGAATATTCTTTCTCAATGCATGCAAGAAAAAAATCCTTAGTAATGTTTTGCATGGTGGTTGTTCTTTGAAGATTCAAACAGCTAGACTTTGGTCCGTGGTTGGAACACAAAGTAGTTGCAGCGGAAGTGCTGGGTACTTAGAGGGAAAGTAGTGAGTAGTTACACAGTAATTAAAGCTAACAAGTTTGCACTTTATTATCCAGCCTGGTTCCAGATGTTGACCAGTAGTTACAGGTAAAGTAGTGGATAGTTACACAGTAAGTAAAGCCAATAAGTGTGCACATTATTATCCAGCTCGGTACCAGATGTTGACCAGTAGTTACAGGTAAAGTAGTGGGTAGTTACACAGTAATTAAAGCTAACAAGTTTGCACTTTA
This sequence comes from Scarus forsteni, assembly GCA_036419115.1. Taxonomy (NCBI): domain Eukaryota; kingdom Metazoa; phylum Chordata; class Actinopteri; order Labriformes; family Labridae; genus Scarus; species Scarus forsteni. The sequence continues at coordinate 18,199,549 of JAZDUH010000040.1, forward strand.
TTATCCAGCCTGGTTCCAGATGTTGACCAGTAGTTACAGGTAAAGTAGTGGGTAGTTACACAGTAAGTAAAGCCAACAAGTTTGCACTTTATAATCCAGCCCGGTTCCAGATGTTGACCAGTAGTTACAGTAAAGTAGTGGGTAGTTACACAGTAAGTAAAGCCAACAAGTGTGCACTTTATTATCCAGCCCGGTTCCAGATGTTGACCAGTAGTTACAGGTAAAGTAGTGGGTAGTTACACAGTAAGTAAAGCCAACAAGTTTGCACTTTATTATCCAGCCCGGTTCCAGATGTTGATCAGTAGTTACAGGTAAAGTGGGTAGTTAAAGCCAACAAGTTTGCACTTTGTAATCCAGCCCGGTTCCAGATGTTGATCAGTAGTTACAGTAAAGTAGTGGGTAGTTACACAGTAAGTAAAGCCAACAAGTTTGCACTTTATTATCCACCCCTGTTCCAGATGTTGACCAGTACTTACAGGTAAAGTAGTGGGTAGTTACACAGTAAGTAAAGCCAACAAGTGTTCACTTTATAATCCAGCCCGGTTCCAGATGTTGACCAGTACTTACAGGTTAAGTGCTGGGTTGTCACAGTGAAAGTACTGGACAGTTACACAGTAAGCAAAGACAAGTGTGATCTTAATGGCCAGGTTAATTAAAAGGTAACTACCCCATAGATACCGCAAAATGTCATGGTACATGTGTGAGAGTTACCCCAACAGTTGAGGAAACTACACTGTAAGAGACAGGAAACTACACTGTAAACCGCGGGCCGTAAACCAAAGTGCTACCAAAAACGGTCTTGTTTTTTTGTTTTTCTGTTTTAAAACCAAAACAGAAAACAGTTAAATCAGGAGAGACCAAAATTGAAAGTATTGAAAGCATTTATTGACAGGTAGATATGAATGAAAATGTGCAAAGTCTCTGGTTGTATCTCTTTTGGCGCTTAGACTCCATCGCGCTGCCTTTGTGTACTTCAGGGGTACTGAGGGCGAATTAGAGTTAGGATACCCCCCGGAGTCTGGACACTGGTGGTGGTGGTGAGGATAAAGGATGAGTTGTAGACTTCTGCTGCTGGGACCCTGATGCGATCTCGGTTGCTGCTGAGGTGAAAGAACCACTATTCTAAGGAGTTGGACCTGGACACTGGTGAGATTAATGGAGGTGCCTGGGGTGGAGGAGGGTTGCCGCGATCATCAGCACGGCGCCACCGCACTGACTGTGAAGGAGCAAAGACATGGTTTAAAATAAGGCTGGTCCAGAATGATTGGCCAAGCAGTTGTGTGTGGCAGGATCTGGTTGGCTCAGTGGTTGAGTGAGAGCACACCCCTCATCAGCTGAGATTTGGATCACCTGTGCAGGTAGGCAGATTGAAGCATGACAGGAGATTGAATGAGCATACAGGTCTCTCTGACTGAACTTTCGCTAAGCTTCATTTCAATCAGGAGAGACCAAAATTGAAAGTATTGAAAGTATTTATTGACAGGTAGATATGAATGAAAATGTGCAAAGTCTCTGGTTGTATCTCTTTTGGCGCTTAGACTCCATTCCGTGTCTTTGTGTACTTCAGGGGTACTGAGGGCGAATTAGAGATAGGATACCCCCCCAAAAAATAATGAGACGATAGATGGTCAAGATGAAGCCTGACCTTAACAGATGATGCAGACTTCTAAGAAATGATAGCTTTACCTTGGCATGAGAGGATTCCAAGAAAAACTGCATTAGACACAAACAAAGTTAATATGTATTCTATAAGATGCAGAGATGATTTCTTTTAACCCAACATATCTGTCCTAAGAACTATGGCATAAGTGACGTCCTTCATGTGAACCCTGCAGGTAAGAGACCGAGTTCAAAAACTGACCTGAGACATGAACCTGTATGACTGACCCTCAGCCATGAAATTCCAGAATCTGGACTTATATCCTGACGTGGGGTCCGACCTGATAACTTGTTTTACGTGACGAATAGCATGAGGAAGCTGACCCTAAACAAACACCAGTTATCTGTCATGATATTGGCAAACGAAACAAATTGCGTATAACCAGATTTATGCGGCAGGAATTGGCACTCAGTTTGAAGACCTGATAACTAGAATAACTTTTAAAGAATTCGGAAAGGACCTGAACTGAACGAGCACCTTAGCTAAGAATTTGACCGTTGGTATTCAAACTATTTAGCCCAGAGCTGAAATTAACCCTGTTCCCGGAAGAATACAGATGTACAGCATTAGAGCAGGTGATGATGATCACCTTAGTGCTGAAGCAGCATGTGTAGCATTTAGCCCGCTTGGGTTTAGCTGAAGCTTAAGATCACACGTTTGTTAAAATGGATGCATTGAGAGACTGTGCAGAATGCTTGAGTAATCATTTATTGGCCAGTACAGGTGTTAACATAGCACAGACGTAATGGAAAATGGAAATGCCGAAGCATAGTAGGGCTGGACGATCATGATAAAAGAGTCCCGATTATTTTAAGTGATATTGAATCACGATTAAGATACGATTATTCATTTAATTAAAATCTCCAGTATTGATTTAAAGCTTTAAAGAATCGAGTGGCACATACAGTATTATTGATCCACATAAATCACACACGCTGTGGCTGCACGTGAAACATAGAAGCGCAGGAACTTGCGTACAATGCACTCCACACTGTGAGCATATTAATTGTTTTCTTCGATTAATGTTTTCATGATTGTCAGAGGGCAATTGATTTGAGATGGCAATTTATCTTACTGGGCCATAGATCCAAGCTGACTGACCTGACCATGCTGCCCTGCAGTCTTAAACTTGCTCTCTGACAGAGCATCATTGGTGTAGCTGGACAGCGTGCCCCACCAGCCAGCCCCTGCAATGGGAATAAGGAGCGCAGAGAGTCCATTGATGCTGATTGACGACTATAGAACTCTGAGCCAGAAGGGTGTAAATGCAAGAGTAGAGGGTGTGAATGGACAAGTGTGACCCGTGATAGAGCGGCCCAGAGCAGAGCAAGACTAGAGTTCTGGGGAAGCGCCGGGCTGTTACTGACCCTCAGTAGAGTCAGCAGGATGACAGAATGTGATTAGTTTAGGAGGAAGATGAGAAGTGGAGCATGAAGATAGTAGGAAATGTTGTAACTAGAGGACATGTGCAGGAGGACTTCATGATTACTTTGCAATCTAAATTTCAATCAGAATAGACTATAGAGAAAAGAGGACAGATGTGCAATGAATCAGACTGAAGTACAGAACAGACTTTGTCACTATACCCCACAGGAAGTAGATAAATAGGCAGGAGGAAGGATAAATGCTCCTGTATTAGAAGACTTCCCCCCCAAATGAAGGTATATCATACCTGATCGGTGGACCTAAATAATCAGAGAAGCAAAGACAGCAATTAGGCAAACGTAACACAATCTGTATGCAAGGTAATACCAATATGCCGACTCCTTGAGATGAAGAGGAGGCATCAGAATGGGCTGGGGCTCGTAATAAAACAAACTGCTAAAATAAGACAGCTGAGCAGAGAAACAGCATGCAACAATAATTAAATGAATGGCATGATGCGCATAGAGAACCCATGGAGCATGGTTGACTGTATATGCAGAGAGAGGCATACACAGGAGAGAAATGATGCGAATAGAGAACCCATGAAGCAGGTTTTACTGTATATGCAGAGAGAAGCATACACAGGAGAGAAATGATACGTATAGAGAACCCATGAAGCAGAGTTTGCTGTATATGCAGGGAGAGAGGCATATACGGGAGAGAAATTATGTGTATAGAGAACCCATGAGCAGGGTTTGCTGTATATGCAGGGAGAGAGGCATATACACAGGAGAGAAATATAGCGTATAGAGAACCCATGAAGCAGGGTTTGCTGTATATGCAGGGAGAGAGGCATATACGGGAGAGAAATTATGTGTATAGAGAACCCATGAGCAGAGTTTGCTGTATATGCGGGGAGAGAGGCATATACGGGAGAGAAATGATGTGTATAGAGAACCCATGAGCAGGGTTTGCTGTATATGCAGGGAGAGAGGCATACACGGGAGAGAAATATAGCGTATAGAGAACCCATGAAGCAGGGTTTGCTGTATATGCGGGGAGAGAGGCATATACAGGAGAGAAAAGACGCAATGATGCACATAGGAGAACCCATGAAAAGAACTGGAAGTTAGAAAATAATGAAAATGAGAGCCAGAGAATATTTATACACCACCACCAGAGATATGCAAACTTACTTGCATCAAGAGTTTGAAATGAGCCTCAGGTATGAGGCAGAGCCAGGACGAATAAATGATTAGTATGCTGAAAAGAAGCTGGAAGCTGAGTGCAGCACCTATCTTAAGTGGCTAAAACATTGCTTAAGATAGCATGATTCAGGTAGAGAGCACCTATAGAATAAAATTGCTGAATGAGCAGAATTATTATTTCATTTATTATATTTTAATATAATAAAATTTAAGCATATATAAAATTTATAATAATTGCCTCTAAACATACTTAATTCTACCTACTTTTTTTTTTTTTTTTTTAATTATATATATATATATATATATATATATATATACATATATATATATATATATATATATATATATATATATATATATATATATATATATATATATATATATACATATATTTGTTGTCGTGTGACTGAACATTATTTTATCTATGCATTTGTTTATTTGACAATGAGGATTATTATCCATAAGGCATAGCCGAAACTACCCAGCTGCTAAGCCAGAGAGATTGAGCGAATACTCTGATGTTCTCGTGCCAGCCGAGGCATCGTTATCACCTGGGACCAGAATCAGCCTGTTGGCAACTAACTTGATGGAACTGATAATGATAGCAACGAAAACCTGATGGCTAAACTTCAGCTGAGTGAGAACAGCCTGGATGGAAAAAGAATGCATTAGCTAGCAAAGGTATGGTGACTGACTAAGTAGTTAATGGTTAAAGATGGCAATTATTTTGCTTATAATTTACCCAACTGAAACACCACCTAGGTTATGATGATGCTACTGCTAAAGATAGGTTCATTTAATTGAGTTGTTGCAGATTGACTTGTTACTGATTGACATCAGCAAGTTGCTGTTGCTGATAAAGTAATTAGACATGTCATTTAAGCTGAGTGATTAAACAACGTTATTACTGCTTGGCTTTTGAACATCACATTTGAGCCGTTGAAAAAGCCATATATCCGAACACATGAAAAAGAAACAGTTCGGTAGAGTGCTGAGTCACATTACCAGTTGGTGGCTTCAGTGAATGTTGATGATTTATAGCTGATTCCTTGAGATAGTATGATAGGCTGCATTAGGGCGCATGAGATAGTCGGGACTGCTATTAATGAAGCAGGGGCATTACGACACATTATGAGCAAATGCAATGCATATGAGTGACTCCCTTTAATTTAGCCCACTTAAAACACAAAGCCTCGACAGGCTGCTTAAGTGCCGAATGTTCATTTTGATAGTAAAGCAGTCCTCTGGACCACTTACAAATTGAGACATGCTGCCCAGCCCTATCACGGACTAATTGGTGAAAACACCTGAGAAATTGAGCAGCTCAGGGATGATTCTCGAGTTTTGAGTGGATACTGACTTTAGGCGGTGTGAAGGCAGCAGGTCAGCCTCGGTGAGGCCGCAGGAGTGCTCTCTGAGCGGATCAACACCTGAGGGGGAAACGCGGTGATCCTCGGATGAGTTTCGTGGTGAACCTGCAGCTCGGCTCGAGCAGGGTGGAGACAAACAGAACCTGTAGATACGGAGATGAAACAAACAACATGTGAACGATCCAGCGGCTGCTGGAAAATACTTAATGAGCTGCATGTGGCTTCCTTGACTTTGCATGACTGTGCGACTGATAATCTGAGAAAGGGGACTCGTTACCTGAGCGAGCAGTGATCATGCAGTGAATGATTACACCTGGGTCGAGGTGAGGCAGCAGAGGTTTCCGTGATTGGCTTGAATGACCACGGCGAGGTGGAGGACAGCAGCTGCACTCGCATTTGGAGCTCTGATCAACAACAAAGTCTTTGATGATTACCGGACACTCAGTAACATCGGAATGGAACTGACGACGGAGAGCCGAGATGTAGGAGAGTTGAGCGGGAATGAAAGAGCTGAAGGAAGTTATCTTTGAGAATTAATCAGGTACACTTAATGATGTAAAGTGTGTTTAAGCCTGCAGCAAGATTGCCGAGATCATCAGCACAACACCACCGCACTGACTGTGAAGGAGCAAAGACATGGTTTAAAATAAGGCTGCTCCAGAATGATTGGCCAAGCAGTTGAGTGTGGCAGGATCTGGTTGGCTCAGTGATTGAGTGAGAGCATGCCCCTCATCAGCTGAGATTTGGATCACCTGAGCAGGTAGGCAGATTGAAGCATGACAGGAGATTGAATGAGCATACAGGTCTCTCTGACTGAACTTTCGCTAAGCTTCATAAAAACAACGTCTTATAAACATATAAGATTTTGTTTAAATTCTTTGTGGGATATTGTGATTTTAAACATGGATGAGTTTTTTTTCTTTAAGTTATGAAACTAATCAGTGCACATCTGATTAACCAAAGTGCTTCTGTGGTGGTGAAAGAGTTTCAAGGCTGACGTGAACAGAGTCTAGATAACACGAAGAAACCAAAAACATGCTGCGCAATGTTGGAGAAGTTCCCATAGTACAATCTGGTGTTTTTGCACCTGATGTAACATTAAGTGAGCCGACACTGAAGTAATTATGGGGAAAGGCTATTTTATTTCTGATAATTCTAAATGCCTCTTTACTGATGAGAGAGCGCTGCGGGAGAAAGAGAAAGGCGCAAAGCTGTTACGCATGAAATGAGTCATAACGCGCGAAACAGGTGAAAAGCGAGAGGAAAAAAGCTTATTTTCATCATCTGTTCTGATGTTTCTTGGTTTATCTGTGAGCAGATCAGACAGCAGCAGACTGTGCACTGACTGATGCTGTCTCATACACTCACGAGAGTGCACAAATGCATGCGGATGAGATGGAGTGCAGTGGATCGTCAGCGACCTGTTTCTTATAAAAAAGCTCAGGAACATGTCTGTATAAACCTTCAGTGTGAGTTATTTGTCTTATTTTTATATAAAGCTGTTAAAAGCCGCCTTCATTAATTTTCCTCAATACTGCAATAGCCAAAATTCACAAAAAGAAAGAATATAAACAAAATCTTTTTTTTTTTAATTTTTTGTTTTTCCGTTGTTTTTCTGTTTTTCTGTTATTCCGTTTTTCTGTTTTAGTTTTAAAACAGAGAAACAAAAAAACAAGTCAGTTTTTTCGTTTTTTGGATTTTGTTTTGAAACAGAATAACGAAAGAACGAACCATACACGGATTCAATCAGAAGCCTCATATTGACGACAACGAATAACAAGTGACTTCCTGTTCCTTTTGAGGGCTCAGGGCTCAGGGTTCAGGGTGGAGATTGACATTCAGCCTGTATTTCTCCGTTTTTCTCAGTTTAGATGCATACGCAAAACCGGAGTTTTCCTAAATCTCCACTTTGGCAGGAGTTTTTAGAAAGATTCGTTTTCCAAGGCGAATTCACAGTTTGCGTGTAAATGAAAGGCACAAACGAAATGTCTCCGTTTTTAAAAATACCCGTGTATGTGTAAACGTAGCCTGATTCTTCAAGGTTAATTAAAGGATGAATGAAGGTATAAATATTTTGCATAGTTTTTTTTTCTCTGTTTTGGTAAATGCATTAAAAGGACTTTGATAGAAATGGTTGCATCCAATTGTAACTTCAGTTTTTGGAAATATAGCTATTTTAATGCTGCCATGTCAGGATTTCTTCATAAACATACACATTTTTTATATTTCATAGCTCCACTCACAATTGTTGTAGGTGGGAGCTTGGCAAATGGACCTGCCTGATTACAGACATTGAATCAGGTCATCTAGCTGCTGTGCATGGTTACTCATGTAGTGCACATGTTATTATTAATATTTTACTTATAATGTCCATTCATTTCAGATTCATTGTGTTTAGCTTTCACAGTGGATTTGGGGGGGGGGGGCTTTCAAACTAGGAGCTAGAAAGCTATTTGTGCCTGCCTGTGTTCTGAGAGGATGACAATGTCATTGTATTTTTGATTTATATTAAAAAAGAAGACTACAGTGTGCATGGTATGAGGACAGTTGTTCTGAGGTATTCCAATGATTGGATGTGTCCATGAGGTCACTGATTCACTGCATATTTAACAGAGGGGTCATTGTTCTTTACCTCAAGCACCCAGGGTCTGAGCTGATGGTCCAGTAGCACGTCAAAGACGAGGATCTCAAAGCACGTGCTGCCTGTGGTGTGATTTGGGAAGCAGGTGTGATAATTATGCTTCAGGATGGGGTGAGCAGAGATCAGAGCCTTTATGATGATGTCCTCAATGCCGTTCCACATTTTGTCAGTGTTGCACCTGTTTTGCTCTAAGAGTTTGTTCAGGGTGGACAACTTTCTGCAGGAGGATATATCATATAATTTTATTTGAAGGCAAGGTGCACATAAATATTCAAAGGGCTTTGAATAGAAACATCAGAGAAACATCAGCAGGATTCAAACAGATTTAGAAATTAAGATACAACGTATATTATAATATACAGAAATGAAATTTAAAAAAATAACAACATTGTGCATTTACCTTTTGCTCTCTTTGTCCTCATCACGGAGAAAGTTCCTACTGTTCTAGTTGATGTAGTAGTTTGTGAGATGCATGTGCACATCATGACATGAGAATGACAAAAGATGTGGTTCACCTTTAATTGTAATATTTACTCCCTCACTAAGCTTTGTCTTTTGCTACTGAATCAAAAATACTAATATTTAAGAACAATTGATCAGTGTAATCATGGAAAACGATTCTTGTTTTTGTTTTACCAGCAGAGGGAAGCATCTGATTTGGGCTTGTAACCTAAAGGTGTTTAAGGTAAAACTGGAACACAACCATGTTCCTGCTTTGAGAAACTTAACCAAGCATAAGGACCAGGGGCTACAGTTTACTCCCAAACAGTTCTTACTACTTAAACTAAACTAAAGAAAGAATAAAAAGCAATTTTAATCAGGCCAGCAAAGGCAACCATTTCTGATTTGTAATCATTCTGCAGCCCTGAAGTGGTTTATTTCACTTATATAAATAAAGAGTCTCCCCACGTTCCTGTGCGTTGGCTCCTTGTATTCGGTGGTGCAGAAGTGAGCCAGTCCCTCTTTAAACATGAATATGCTGAATGGATCACAAGATGTCACCAGCACATAGATACGCAGGTCAAACTTGTATCTGTCGATAATGAGAGGCTGTGGAAGACATGAAAAACAGAATCGAGCATCAGTCTGTGCATGTGTCCTTTTCTCACTGATTTTATTAGATGTCAAACATTTTCATAGACATAGTCAAAAGAAGTAATATAGAAGAAGAAATAATTTGAACTGGGAAGAGATAAGGAAAGGTCTGACAGTTAAGATAATAAAAATAATACTACTGTAGCAACCAAGACATAGTTTATGTTGGCATTTTTCGCAGTATACAGCATAGGCAAAATTAAGCCGTGTGTGAGCCTGTAACTTTTCAAGTTATTGAGAAGTGTGTGTTAAACTATTGTATTTTATGTTTGTTTGGAACATTTATGCAACCAAAAGTTAAAAAAAAATCAATAATTCCTTGAAAGTTTAAAAAAAAAAACAATCAGAAAGTTGCCAATGTGCAGGTTCCCATGACAAAAAAACACCTTTTCTGTTTAAAACTGAGCTCTGATGAATAAAGTCATTTGGGAACATTTTGCTCATCTATTAAGGCAATCAAAATAAACTATTGCCTCAGAAGAAATTAACTTTAGTACCATGTAAAGGTTTTAGGAAGATGTAAAAAATTCTTGACAATAAGAATTCTGTAACAAATACAGTCTTTATAGTTTTTTTTTTTATATCAATTAAAAGATCCAATGAACAGGAGAGAAATCCTTATCAAATTAATAAACGGTGTGATCACCTGGGGAGATGGGTCCACGATCATATTCTACTTTTTATTGTGTAACTGTGCTAATCATCTTCTTCTTTGTTTGTCTGCAACACTATCTTAATTTTTTGTGCTAAGCCAAACCTTGCAAGTCAGTGAGTTTTCCCACAACACCTTCCTGGAAATGATTCACAATAAAATCACTGTTGAGAAATGAATGGTGTATGTCAACTGAAACAGTAGGGAGCTCATATTTTGAAAAGGATCCAGATCGTGTTAAGTTTGTATTATACAACCTTAAAGCTATGGTCTACGATTTGGAAGCTTTGTACATCTTAATAACACCGTTCATAAGGCTGTTATGGTCCTATGGTCCTATCTACACAGTATAAAGACCAAAAAGAACGAAAAAATCCGTTCAGTATATCCGCTGAAAAGCTGCATACTAGCTGACCAATCAAACCTAGAAGCCTGTAAGGTTCAATTGGTCCGTGAGTTGGTCCGTGAATCCATCCAATCCCCTGTCTCCCTCACTATGCAGCGTCATGCCCATGGTCCCGCCTCCTCCCTTCTACCTCCGGTGAGCAGCTAGCAGCGTTAGCTACTGAACTAGCCGGAAAAGCCTAGCGCCGAAACCAGGAAGCCACTTCCCTCTCCCGCGGGGCCCAACGGAGCTCTGCCCGCTGGTTGAGGCCTGTTAGCGGCTAACGAATTGCCTCAGCTGGCTGTCAGACCTTCAGCATCGGCCGCTTTCGCCGTGGTTGATCAGGTAATGGCTTTGTTTACTGCAGTTGCAGATGTCTGCGGAGTAACTGTTGTTAGGCTGTGCCTGTCGTGGCTCATGACTTGTAGGCCAGAGGGTTAGCCTGTTAGCCGCTAATCATTAGCATTGTAAGCTGAGCTGGGAGGACAGGCCGAGAAAGATAAATCCTCCCCCACAATCGGCTCCGCTCTGGCGGCGCCAGACCCGCATTGCCGCCGGTCCAATTGAAATGGCTACTGCTGTGTGTTACAAGGGGGATGTCTGTCGTGTTTGATACTTTCAGTTGAGCTGAGCTGTTTTTGATTGAGTTTGCTGCTGATATATTATGGTAGTCGCTCGTAGTTCTGTCCGAGGGGGCTTGTTAAGAGGCGAGGCGACACGAGCTGGGGGCGGGATCTTGGAACACGGAGGGGAGAGGTGAGGGAAGGGGGGGCAGGCTGCGGTTTCAAATTGTAGACCACAGCTTTAAATAAATAAATAAATAGCACATGTGAAACAGATGTGCTTCGAGAAAGAAGTCCTATTACCCACTGTATTTCAGATAGATAAAGGTCTCAGTCACATTTAAGTAAAATAATCCATTTTTTAAAAATGTGATAGATTCTTTTTAAAAAAATATATATATATACTATATATTGTATAGTTTTTAAGAACATCTTGCAATTACAACACTGACCACTAGGGGTCCGTAGACCCCTGGTTGAGAAACTCTGCTGTGCCACCCCATCCATGACTATTCCCTTTACAAAAAGCTGTTCCCACCTCTTTAGATGTTGTAGATGATAGGTCCCTCACCTTAGAGATGTAAACCTGGCAGATCATGTGTTCTCCTGGCTGGATGTCTTTACTTGATTTGGTGATGAAAATGCCGTTGCCTTGGCAAACAGTGTACGGCTTACAGATGGATGTTTTACTCTTTTTGGTCCTGGTGAAAGCTTTGAAGTCACTGTAACTGCAGAGCATTTTGAGAAAAGAAGGCCATGCATAAATGAGGCATTGAGAAAATAGAATAAGAAGCAAAATTACAATAAAAAAACAAACTGACTCTGCAGGAAGGCACCACGTTCTGGGAAAGATATTGTAGTCTTTAGGAAAAAGCTTGAGCATCCGGTTTATGTTTCTGGCCAGTGAATCTTTGCGGCAGATCTCACTCATCCCTGGGAAATGGTTGATTTTCTGTAAAGACACAAACAAACATGTTCAAGGGAAAATGATCTGTATGCATGTAAGGAATGTTGCCACAGGTATAAAATCTGCCAAGTTAATATTTAGTCTAAACTGTCTACAAGAGAAATGTCTAAATAAAGGGATCACCTTTTAATGCTCAGAGGGACATCATTGGTGCTGAAAAGTTCCTGAACTGAATTACCCAATTAGATTATAAACTGATTACCTGAGCTGAAGAGCAGTTATGAGCCATGAATACTGTGCCCTGAAGAAAAAACACCCAGCCTCATAATCTCAGTGGAAATCTACATTTATTATTAGTCAGTGAGTGGGCATATTGAGCAGAATGATTTGAATTACAATTTAGGATATAACAAATAGACGGAGCAGAATGACGAGCCCCTCCACGCTTCATTTTCAGCTTAATTTGTAGATTTGGTATCCGCTTAATTAGCAGTCAGTGGTGATAGAGGTAATGTGTTGGCTGTGTTTTTGTGCGAGTAAATTGAGTGGAATACCTGGTAGCGCTTCATGCCCTTAACATGGTCTAAAGATACAGAGCAGTCTGTCCAGAAAAGCGTCCAATCTTCACCCTCCACTGCCTCCCTCAGGCCGACGCACTGACACAAATAACAAGCAGTGTTTGGACTGAGATCAGAGTGTGTGTTAAGTTATTAAACTTACATTTTCTGCATATATAACACCCTAAAAGGTAAACAGTGTGACTCTTTTACAAATGAATGAAAATACATTTTCTATTATATTTGGGCTACTTTTATATGTGGCATGTCTACAGGTCTGATCTTTAACTGTGTAACACTCACCAGCCACTGAACCATAAATTATTTGTGAATGTCTCTTAATAGGATTACTTAACACTGGTGGACCCTAGACACAATAAATGCTGCACAATATATTGCTTTGTATTGTAATTGCAATGTGCATGCATGCAATAGTCATACTACAGGAATTGTAATGTCAGTCACATGACTCACAGCACATCATGCTGTCATTTGTAAGTTTTTTAAGGAAAATCAAAACTAGAACTTGTCTGATTTCCTTAACCATGTGCAGTAACAGCAGTAGCAGTTGTGTAACACTTCAATGACCATGTCAAATAGACCATTTATTAAACTGTTATTTCTGTCCTTCTTCTTTTTAATTGGGATTTTATTAACACTGTAAATATATACTTTAGTGAATATCAAACCAATGATACATTTGTTTGGACACTGTTACACATAAAATATCAGTCACCTAGAAATTGTCTTTAAATGACAAAATCTCTTACTGGAGTAAAAACATTGCAATATATTTTTGATTCTATATCTTTCAGCCCTAATGGATGCCTTCTATATCAAAAGGCTTATTTGATTTGATTACTTGACAGAGGCATGCCTATCTTCACAAGGGACAGTTAGATTAGGCTTTGCTACAGGACTGAACCTCTTCAGACTGAGTGCAGCGAGTATCTCACAGTGAGGACAACTTCATTACACAGCATGATGGGTCATTAGTGACAAGGGGCCAATTACACATGTAACTAATGACTCATAATTCTATCTTTTATTACTGACAGAATAAAATAACCTTAAGAAGCTTATTCAAAAGGCTAAATAGTAAAAAATAGCACACAAATAGCAAACAAAAGACAAAATATCTGTTACATTATCTAACTGATGTATTTCATGTTGCTATATAAAAGGGAACGTAATTAACTGTGGGCACTCGAGCTGAAATGTAAGTTTCTCTCTTGACATTACATTTAAACACATCATGTACTAACTCCCATCTATTCAAATCAATAAACACAGGAATAAATAGGTAATATAGTCAAATAAATACAAATACATAAAGTCTTAAATTAATTAAGTCAGTCCAGCTCGTCCTTTTACTGAGACAGCATAAATGCATCATAACATTACAGACTGGACCTTCAATGCATTTTAATAAGCTGACTACAAATACAATAATGCATAGAGTATTAACCACAGATGATCATACTTGAGGCTATATGCTTTAATTCTGATCAGCTGATCATGTGTCCTCAACAAATATTGTCCAAGTATGGCAGGCTCTAAACTCTTCATACACACTCTAAGATTTCCTTTTGGTACAAATCAGATAAACACTGTTGTGATTGTGGGGAAATTGGAAGGTAGACAACAATGAGATGTCTGCTATGCTTGGCATTTATGCCGTTTGTGCACGTTGAAGCCTCGCAGAGAGACTGTGTAGTGTGCATAGCACAGGTTCTGGACTGGTCCTAATCACAATCAAGTATAACCTTAAAATCAAGTGTGTTAATCTGACTCTGTGATTTGTTTAATGCATTTAAAAATCAGTTCTAGTTGCACTAATATTACGCTTCAACTTTCTCTAACTGCACATGAACACAAATCACTGGGGACTGCAGTTTCTATATACTCCCTATCTAATATTTCCCATTTCACAATATATTCCCTGCTGTACTTCCAGAATTCAATCTGAATGAGTCAAGAGCAGAATATTTTAGCTAAGTACAGAATAAAGGGAATTATGATCAGTCATGTTCTAAGCAAACGTCCCACTTTCATACTTGCAGCTGGTGAGGTTAATCCACAGTCATCTGAAAGAGAAGAGAGACAGAGAGGACAGACATCTGCTTTGCTGTGAGGTCCTATAAGTGCCTCATTATACTCCCATCTTTATGCTCAGAATGATGAGGTCAAGTGAGGAAAGAAAAACTAAAGAGCCTCTAGGACAAAATTATAAAATCATAACTAACTTGGTGCTTAGACATAATGTACCTGCTGCAGGAAGTGACTAAATGTAAGAGATCTAGAAGTAAAGTACCTCTTTTTGCCTCTGCTTTTCTTCTTTGGGGTGATGGGAGCGTGGTTGGGAGTGCAGACTTCAGTTTGACTTTCTCCCCTCTCCGCCTCTGCATGCTGCTCGTATTTAAGTGCATCATCGTTTTTGTCCGGGCTGATGATAGCTGGACCCATCCTGGATATGCACAAACACAAACAGATGCCAAAAGCTTGAATGCAACTATAGGAGGAAAACATTTTGGTGCTATTCCTCTGTGACTCTCATTTCAGTGTTTTGTTTTTATTGTAATGTGCACAGCTAAGTGCACGTTGTTGGTGCTTGGATGGACTCTCGTGTTTCCATTTCTCTCATCGGGTGAGTGCTTCTGCTTTCAGCACATCAACGCAAAGCCACATCAGAAATTATCGCAGCAGCACGGGTACAAACAATGCAACTATGGAAATGGGAAATTAAGTCCTGCAACAGACAGGTTTGACTTTATTAAGACCAGTCTTTAAAATGTGGTTGATTTCGTAGAGTTTTCAAAGCCTTATACTGGCCTTGAAAGGAAACCTTACAAATGTAAACATGAACGAACTCAAGTAACACGCGCGTGTGCCCCTCAGATGGAACAGCCCGAGTTCTGCCGTCAGCCAATCAGGGGCAAGCAGTGCGAGAGTTCTGCTCTCTGATTGGACGACTGACAATGCTCATGCAGAATGATGAACAGGTGCACTTACAGTTTAGGCAGTTTTCAGATATTGTAACCCATCAGGTCAAGGAAATTTCAACTTCTAGTGTTGCTATACAACACAGATCCGGCTTAAAATGTTGATGTACTTGGAAGAGATGTTTTGCATGATATGAGATGTATAACTTACAAAGATTTTTCGAGATACATTGCCAAATCACCTTAAAAGTATCACATTATAGTACTGAACTGAGTCCTTTTTAAAGTCAAATGGCTGAGTCAAAAAATAATTTTTGGGGGTGCTGGTTTGGCGGAGTGGTTAGCACCCCATGTACTTGCTTCTGCCGGTCCAGGTTCAAATCCCGCCTGTGACCAGTTTGCAGAGTGTCTTCCCCTACTCTCTCTCCCCCTTTCACAAGCCTATCCACTGTCTCTCTACTATCAATAAAGGCATAAAATGCCCAAAAAATACATAAAAAAATAATAATAATAAAAATAATTTTTGTGTAAAAAGTGTTTGTTATTCTACATCAAAAGACAGCACGGTGACGAGGTTAATTTTAAAAATAAGATCATAAGAGCTGGTAATTCTTTATTGTTTTTTTTCGTACAAAAGATCACTTTGAAATGAAAATATTCAACATTTTTGTGTTTAAAAGTGTTTAAAATGCAGTTTTTATTTATAACATAGGGTTTCATACAATTAAAGTTACACTGATATCTTATAAAAGTTTTATTTTGCTTGGATTCTTTTCACTAGTAAGGTAAATTCATGATTTCTAAAAAAAAAAAAAGTGTATCGTATAACTTCTAAAGATATTGCAAATAGTGCTTTTTTGTTGAATTTGTATATTTGTTTTACTGATATGTGTGCCTGGGTGATATTAGTAGTAAAATAAACAAGAAGAATTGTTTAACTTCATAATTAAATGACATTCATAATTATTTTGATTTCTTAGTAAGAAGCCTTGTAACTGATACGTTTTCTCACTCTCAAGAGTTAAAGAGAAGAGTGTGGCTCCCCCTTGTGTATTCTTCTTACAATGCCGAAAAAATCAACCGGCGAATTTTTAATATCAGCCTACGTCTCCCATGATGCAACTTGAGGGCGCCGCTGACGAAACATTCAATGACAATCTGCAACACATACTGATTTTAACGCACTAAAAATAATAATGAGGGACAAGGTATATATGACAGAGTTTGTGCCCATAAACATGATTTGCTCTGTCTATGTTGCAGAGTACATATACACACTTTGGCAAAACCATTGCTCAGATGTTTCCTAACTTAAAATGCCACATTATGTTACAGTAAAGTTTATCTTGCTTGTTCATTTTAACCCAGTGTTGTTCAGCAAAGCAGCTCTTTACATCGATTAGGCATATACCGACACCTGTTGCTTAAAATACTTTGTATAAACATTTTTTCTCTTAAATTATATTATTAATTTCGGAAATCAATCATTTTTAACATGAGTAGACGTTAATCAATGAGATGAACATGAAAGAAGAACTTTAGCTTCTCTTTGACACGCTTTTCATGATTTAAAGGTAGCCCTGGATGTCATTTAATAGTTTCCTACATATTGATTTTTTTGGAAAGCTCTCAATTAACAAATGAGAATATTAACCTTAAGTAGTTCCGCTCTGAAGTTCGCCGGAAGTGCATTGACGTGTTTATCTCCTTCATAGTAAAAATCACCGAACAGCACCTGAAGGCAGCACAGCGCTTGTCCGGCCTGGCTGGAATACCCCTGACTGCAGTCTGCAGACCGGCGTGCCTCAACATGGGCGGGGTTAACGCATCAGCGTCGCTTCGGCGTACCTCAATGTGGGCGGGGTTAAACACGTCAGCGTCCCCCAAACCATACAAAAACAATGTAAGCGGTTACACAGAGGAGGAGAAAGATATATATGACAGTGAAGGTAAGATAGACTCACATTACGTGTAATGTTTAAGTTTGGCCTCAGAGTGATATTGAAAGCTTGTCTTGGAGGATAAGAGTGGTAGATCTTAAAGCTGTGGTCTACGATTTGAAACCGCAGCCTGCCCCCCCTTCCCTCACCTCTCCCCTCCGTGTTCCAAGATCCCGCCCCCAGCTCGTGTCGCCTCGCCTCTTAACAAGCCCCCTCCGGCAGAGCTACGAGCGACTAGCATAATATATCAGCAGCAAACTCAATCAAAAACAGCTCAGCTCAACTGAAAGTATCAAACACGACAGACATCTCCCTTGTAACACACAGCAGTAGCCATTTCAATTGGACCGGCGGCAATGCGGGTCTGGCGCCGCCAGAGCGGATTGTGGGGGAGGATTTATCTTTCTCGGCCAGTCCTTCCCAGCTCAGCTTACAATGCTAACGATTAGCGGCTAACAGGCTAACCCGCTCCGCTACAAGTCGTTAGCCAGGACAGGCACAGACTAACCAGAGTTATTCAGCAGACATCTCACACTGTAGTAAACAAAGCCATTACCTGATCAACCAGGGGCGAAACGGCCGATGCTGAAGGTCTGACGGCCGACTGAGGCCATTCGTTAGCCGTTAGCCCGCTAACAGGCCTCAACCCGCGGGCAGAGCTCCGTTGGGCCCCGCGGGAGAGGGAAGCGGCTTCCCGGTTTCGGCGCTAGGCTTTTCCGGCTAGTTCAGTAGCTAACGCTGCTAGCTGCTCACCGGAGGTAGATGGGAGGAGGCGGGACCATGGGCATGACGCTGCGTAGTGAGGGAGACAGGGGATTGGATGGACTCACGGACCAACTCACGGACCAATTGAACCTTACTGCCTTCAAGGCTTGATTGGTCAGCTAGTATGCAGCTTTGCAGCAGATATACTGAATGGATTTTTTTTCGTTCTTTTTGGTCTTTATACTGTGTAGATAGGACCATAGGACCATAACTGCCTTATAAATGGTGTTATTAAGATGTACAAAGCTTCCAAATCGTAGACCATAGCTTTAAGTTATATATGTATAAATTATGTATAACTGAGTAATAAGTAGTTTTTCAATTTCCTCTTTGATAGCATCTTGGAAAAGAAGTCTTTATACATACAGTATATATATATAAAGTAATTATTGATTGAGTCTAATGAATCAATGAGTTCTGTCAGCGACACTTTTATATTATGCATCCATCAGTTGATCCCTTATCTGTACCCCTTGACAACACCAGAGATTAACGATACTTTTAATGATTAAAGTTTGGCCTCAGAATTATATTGAATGCTTGTCTTGGAGGAGAAGGATGGCTGTAGATCAGAAATTTTATATATATAGGCGATATATATATACATATATATATATATATATACATATATATATATATATTTATATATATACATATATATATATATATATATATATATACATATACATATATACATATACATATATATATTAGGGGTGCAACGATACAGAAAATTCACGGTTCGATTCGATACGTTACTGTCACGGTTCGATACATTTTCGATACAAAATATGAGAAATTTCAATGCCTTTTTTACTTGTGGTTTATTAAAATAACCAACATTTGTTTTAACTCAGAATTTTTTTTTTTAATTGAATTAAATGTACCTCTTGCAGCTATAATGACATTCTTGTTGCTCTTATTATGAGAGATGGAATAATCTGAAGTAGAACTTTTGCTGCTTATACTAAAAGACAACAGGCTCTGCCGTGTACGTATTAAATTAACAGGTGACCGTCCAGGCAGAAGTGAGGCGTGTCTGAAGGACCTTTTGTTTACTATCTTAACACCTCCCGAATCAATTTTATACACAAAAATGAGCTCTTTACACCCATTTACTTAGTGGTGGAAGTGACTATCACAACATTGAGCGTGACAAAGGATTTTGAAGGAATGAAGTGTATTACAGACTTATTTAACAGCGTAAAAACGTAAGGTAATATATAGGTAAATATCTTAGATGTCTGATCAAAATGACAAATTTCCGACCGTGTCAGCTGGTGATATGGGCCAAACCCGCATTTTACCGTCGCCGGGTATCAACAAACAATTTGTTCATGTTCAACGCATAACAAGAGTCGGGAGGACTTGAAAATAGGTACAGAGGAGTAGGTTTTTACAATGTGGAGGAAATTTT
Source organism: Scarus forsteni (assembly GCA_036419115.1). Classification (NCBI taxonomy): domain Eukaryota; kingdom Metazoa; phylum Chordata; class Actinopteri; order Labriformes; family Labridae; genus Scarus; species Scarus forsteni. The sequence continues at coordinate 18,219,016 of JAZDUH010000040.1, forward strand.
CGCTTCATCTTGTGATCAAACTGATGGCATATGTGTCTGCATTAAGTGTAAGCACAAGAGTGCATTTCTGTAAGCATGCTGAATTTGAGGGATATATTCTACTGTAGTGTGTGGTTTTGTTGACAACAAAATGACTCGTCCTTGTAACCCATAGTAGAACATTAATCCCTGTTAAGATCTTCATAATGCGATTGTCGAATGATACTTTGTAAAGTTTGCAGCCTTTTAACAGTTTGACGATCACTGACTTTTGACATCAGATCGGGGCACGTGGCGTTGTTGAATGCTGTTTGAATCAAATGGTGATCTCAATAAATGTTTTAACTGTTAAACATTGGTGTGTTGTCTTTAATTTGCTGTCCTGTTGAAAATATATGTAATTACCTTTTTCTTACTGACATTGATAAACAGCAAATAAGTTGTGAGTGTGACTGGGAAATACAACTTTATTATAGTTTTGTGACCATGAAGGTTTTTGTGATATGTCAACATTTACAACTGCGGTCACGTCAGCCATCTCTCGATTTTGCGTGGTCAAGCCAGCAGCTCCAACATTTTAAGTCTTATTACAGACTGTATGGCAAGCGCACAAAAATAAGTGGAAAAGTCAGCACTAACTTACTTATAAAAGCGTGTGTTAAATTCAGGTTTACAAAATAAAAAGTGGTTGTGAAATACAATAAGATTTTCTAAAAAATATGAGAACTACATTAAAATGTCATTTTCATATTTACAGTATGGAATAAATTAAAATTTATTAAAACTATATTAAATGTGTCCAAATGCAATAAAAAGAGGTGTGTGTCATAGAGCAGGCTTAAGTCTACTGTCCAACACTGATTTTGAACCAACAGATCACATGACCTGGGAATTATTGAACTATAATGCCCATATTTACTTTATAAAAGACATTACAAATTCATACAAATATGAAACATGTCCAAATGCAAAAATAAGTGGTGTTTCTCATCAAGCAGGCTGAAGTCTACTGTCCTACATGATTCTGAGCCAACAGGTCACGTGACCTGGGAGGTATTTGGGCTCTAATGCTCATATTTACATTAAAAGATAAATTAAAAATTCATAAAAAAATATAAAGTGTGTTCAAATGCAATTAAAAAAATGATGTGTCTCATAGAACAGGCTTAGATCTATCATTCTGGGTTGATTCTGAGCCAACAAGTCACATGACCTGGGACTTATTGAGCTATAATGCTCATATTTACAGTATTAAATATATTAAAAATTCATAGAATGTTTTGTGTTCAACTGCAATAAAAAGTGGTGTGTGTCAAGGAGCAGCATTAGATCTACCATTCTGTCTTAATTTTTTAGCAATCAAATCTCATGGCCTGGACTTATCCATGGACTTATTGAGCTAAAATACTCATATTTACAGTATAAAATACATTAAAAATTCATAGCTCAATAAGTCTCAGGCTGTGTGACCTATTAGCTCAGAATCAGTGTAGGACAGTAAGCATGCTCAATGACACAATCCACTTTTTATTCCATTTGGGCATATTTCAAATTGTTTTTTTTTAATGAATTTTAATGTGTTTTATAATGCAAATCTGAGCACTATAGGTCAATGAGTCACAGGTCATGTGACCTATTGGCTCAAAATTAATAATACTGACTCTTTGACACATACCACTTTTTATCGCATTTGGACACACAAATTTCATATTTTTGGGGGGAATTTGTAATGTCTTTTATAAAGTAAATATGGGCATTATAGCTCAATAATTCCCAGGTCATGTGATCTGTTGGTTCAAAATCAGTGTTGGACAGTAGACTTAAGCCTGCTCTATGACACACACCTCTTTTTATTGCATTTGGACACATTTAATATAGTTTTAATAAATTTTAATGTATTCCATTCTGTAAATATGAAAATGACATTTTAATGTAGTTCTCATATTTTTTAGAAAATCTTATTGTATTTCACAACCACTTTTTATTTTGTAAACCTGAATTTAACACACGCTTTTATAAGTAAGTTAGTGCTGACTTTTTCCACTTATTTTGTGCGCTTGCCATAAAGTCTGTAATAAGACTTAAAATGTTGGAGCTGCTGGCTTGACCCACCAAAATCGAGAGACGGCTGGACGTGACCGCAGTTGTAAATGTTGACATATCAAAAAAACCTTCATGGTCACAAAACTATAATAAAGTTGTATTTCCCAGTCACACTCACAACTTATTTGCTGTTTATCAATGTCAGTAAGAAAAAGGTAATTACATATATTTTCAACAGGACAGCAAATTAAAGACAACACACCAATGTTTAACAGTTGAAACATTTATTGAGATCAACATTTGATTCAAACAGCATCAACAACGCCACGTGTCCCGATCTGATGTCAAAAGTCAGTGATCGAACTGTTAAAAGGCTGCAAACTTTACAAAGTATCATTTGACCATCACATTATGAAGATCTTAACAGGGATTAATGTTCTACTATGCTATACAAGGACGAAAGTCATTTTGTGGTCAACAAAACCACTAACTACAGTAGAATATATCCCTCAAATTCAGCATGCTTACAGAAATGCACTCTTGTGCTTACACTTAATGCAGACACATATGCCATCAGTTTGATCACAAGATGAAGCGAAAATTTCCTCCACATTGTAAAAACCTACTCCTCTGTACCTATTTTCAAGTCCTCCCGACTCTTGTTATGCGTTGAACATGAACAAATTGTTTGTTGATACCCCGTACGGTAAAATCACGGGTTTCGGGGCCATCACCAGCTGACACAGTCGGAAATTTGTCATTTTGATCAGACATCTAAGATATTTACCTATATATTACCTTACGTTTCTTTACGCTGTTAAATAAGTCTGTAATCCTTCAAAATCCTTCGTCGTCACGCTCAATGTTGTGAAGTCACTTCCACCACTAAGTAAATGGGTGTAAAGAGCTCATTTTTGTGTATAAAATTGATTCGGGAGGTGTTCAGATAGTAAACAAAAAGGTCCTTCAGACACGCCCCCCTCACTTCTGCCTGGACGGTCACCTGTTAATTTAATACGGTACACCGGCGGAGCCTGTTGTCTTTTAGTATAAGCAGCAAAGTTCTACTTCAGATTATTCCATCTCTCATAATAAGAGCAACAAGAATGTCATTATATGACAGTCCGAGGTGGAAGTGAAAGTTAACAGGCTCACTTCTTCTCTCCATTGTGTGTGTTTGTGAACGTCCGGCTTCTCTACGGGAAGCCGTAGCGGACAAGAATAAGGACAAGTCAAAACGCGATGAATAACTTTATTTCGAGCGCACGTTTTAGCTAAAACGTGCGCTCGAATAACTATTTCGTGCACACGTTTTAGTATCTCGTGCGCACGCTTTAGCTAAAATGTGCGCACGAATAAGTATTTCGAGCGCACGTTTTATTATGTCGTGCGCACGTTTTAATATATCGTGCGCACGAATAAGTATCTCGTGCGCACGAGTTATATATTTTGTCCTCTGTGGCACTTAAAGGAAAAGTTCGGTTCCTGCAGCTTTTACATTGTTTATAGAATGAAGAACAACAATATACTCACCCTGAAGGCTTTCCTGATGCAAACGGTGCTTCGGGAGATATTTAGATCCAAAATCGAGCAGCGGACACAGATATAATGGTAGCCTGTAGGGCATGTTAGCGCCGCTCCTAAAACTGCATTAATCGTCCAAAAACTCCTGTTTTTCACCAATATTCCATCATGATTTCCTCCGAATGGACCGCCATTGCTGCCTGTGTCTCTCCACACAGCGCTGTGTGGCTGAACTAACCTCTGAACTGACGAAGAAGACCGGGTACCTCTGCACATGCGCAGTACTCTCCGGAGCGTTCGTCGCTTCTTCATTTCTAAGAGCTCCTTATCTGTATACTGTGGCTCCAAACTGTAAGGACACCCATCATATTCAAAGTCCTCCTCCACAACATCTTCATCCCATAGATATTCGTCCATTTTGCACAAAACTGGAAGAAGAAAGTTGATTTGTAGCTGCCGGTCTTCCCCTGAAGCAATGAGCCGCACTGCGCATGCGCAAAGGGCATGTAAACAAAGCCGTCAGTTCAGAGGTTAGTTCAGCCACACAGCACTGTGTGGAGAGACACAGACTGCAATGGCGGTCCATTCGGAGGAAATCATGATGGAATATTGGTGAAAAACAGGAGTTTTTGGATGATTAATGCAGTTTTAGGAGCGGCACTAACATGCCCTACAGGCTACCATTATATCGGTGTCCGCTGCTCGACTTTGGATCTAAATATCTCCCGAAGCACCGTTTGCATCAGGAAAGCCTTCTGGGTGAGTAGATTGTTGTTCTTCATTCTATAAACAATGTAAAAGCTGCAGGAACCGAACTTTTCCTTTAAGGGGCTCCGTAGTATTGCACTGTTAGAGATTAAAAAAACAGTCATTATATACCATGTAAAAATAAGACTAAGTAAAAATTAAATGAATCTAATAGAGAAGTCACCCATCTTATGTGGTGCATTCTTAGCAGCAGAGTAAATATTACAAAGAACGAGCTCTAAGTTTATCGAGTGTCGTTATCCATAGCAGAAAAGGGTCTCATGTCGACAGCAATAAAAGTAGCTATGGCCCGGTTGATTTCCTTTGCCCTCTTTGAATCATGTGCTAAAGGCTGTCTAAATGACCCAGGGAAAGTCTGTAGCATGTGTGCTGCTTGTTGTTTCTCTGTTTCCACTTGTTTTAAACCCGGGATGATGGAGGGTTTTTTTTGTTTTCCCCCGACGTTGCTTAGCATCGTATTGCACTTCCAACATTCTGTTGTGTTTTTGTCCACGACACGCTCACCATCAGGGTCATACTTAACACGGAGGCCAAAGTAGTCCCAAACGGAGAGACAGCAAGCACGATCTGCGGCAGCTCGTAGTGGCATTGCTGGCCATGCGCCAGATCTGAATGATAGTGGAGGGTCTTCAGTTTCAGCTGAAGGTAATGCACTCTCCATGTAGCAGCGCCGTAGCGTCCCGTAGCCTCTTCTGTCTCAGTAGCTTAGCCGAATCAGAGCTATCTCTACAGCTCTGAGCCAAATGAAAGGGGAGGTGCTGCGCGTGCAGCTCAGCGGATCTGAGCTCGACAATGCAGCCCGGAGTAGTCGAACGCAGATTCACTGAACTTTCAGCACATAGCGCCTCGTCAGAAATTGATCAAATCAATACATAATAGCGTATCGTTCGGTTCAAAGGTGTATTGAACCGTGGCCACTGTATCGAACGGTTCAATACAGATACATGTATTGTTGCACCCCTATATATATATATATATATATATATATATATAGCCTATATATATAAATATACCTGACACTAATGGTAAAAGAACAAATTTTTCTGACAAAGACCAACAGTGGGACAGGGAAGAATGTATGTGGCCTCCTTACTTCACTTTTTTGTGCCATCTCCAGTATCTACTTTGAGACTGACCTTTTTTTCTGTACAGGAAAAAGATGCATTTCTGCATGACACCATAAAGGCAGCCAAATGGTGCCAAGCGCAGTCATTTCAAGGAAGATATTCCCTGCCTGATGTTGTAGAGATGGATGAAGGAGAGCAAAAGAAAACACTCAAAGACCTCCGATACAGTCACTTCATGAGTGAAGGTGAAGAGAGAGTCATGGAAATGAGGGACCCATTTAATTTAATCTGGATAGACATTATCTCTATGAGAGGGTCCCACAGTAGTGTCAGCATATTGGTGCCAATTATCGTAGTTGAAAGCTGTATATTGGGTCTAATTGCATGCTATTCTTGACATAGACAGTTACATTTTGTTCTTGATTAAGGAAAGAAGAATGACAGTCAGCTGGAGACACAAAGCATGTGTGTGGAGGGAGAGGAAGCGTCTAGCTCAGGCACTACACAAGTGACAGGCCTCAATCCTACAGCCCTAGGCCCCAGCAGCACTGGACCCCAGTCAGCCCCAGCAGCACTGGACCCCTAGCAGCACTGGACCCCAGTCAGTAGCAGCACTGGACCCCAGTCCTGTGCATGATGAGGCATGCAATAGATCTGATAAGTTCAAGCAGTAAAAACCAGCGTGTTGTGATGACAGTTAGTAATCCTCCATGTATAGTGATCAAACAGCTTGAATCATTTCTATACTCATGCTTATATTGTACTTATCTATTTATAGTGATCAATTTGACCTGTAAGGATGTGTTCACTGTAAAGAGGATTCCACTATATCATAACCTAATTATTCATATAGACCTGTAACTCTGTTTTTATAACAATAACACATTTACTTTTAACGAAAAAAAGACAGTCTTGGACACTTGACAGATGAATCTCCCTCAGCCAAAACAATAAGAAAGTATTAATGAATAGGTTGCTTTTCAACATTTGATGTGGTGTAACAGAGACTATAGAAAATACACACATCCATAATGTTTAGAGAAGTTTTCATCTGAAAGGCAGCTGATCCAATCAACTAAATGATAAACTCATTATGTGAGTTGGACATTGTAATAGTTAACATGATTTTCCTCTCACAGGAGCACCTGGAGTCTGATGGCAATGAGCTACCCCAGAACCTGCAGGAGCTCAATACCAGGATCAAGAGGGGAAAGGGGGCAAAAAAAAAGTTGTGGGAGGACATTGATGGGAGGCTGACTGCCAAATTTGGCCTGGTTTTCGGACCAGCCAAAGTGGCTAAATGGCAGACTCTTGTCGATGGCTACAAAGGTGTCAAGGACAATAACAATAGCACAGGGAGGGGGTGATTCGGTTCAAGCATTACGATCAAATGGATTCACTGTTAGGAGGGCAGCATGACATTGAATTTCCAGTTGTGGAGACAGTGAGGGGGCCTAAATGTCCGTGGGCGGAGGTGCTGGGTGCAGATGGTGGGCAGGGACTGCCACCAAGCACAGGAGGTAATGCAGGGACCAGCAGTGCAGGGGTACACCAACACCAAACACCACGTAGACTGAGGGGGACGAGGGGACCAGTACACTCACTTGTAGATGTTATCCGGGAGTCAGAACAAGCTAGCCAGAGGAGACACAATGAATTACTTGAGGAAATGAGAGCCCAGCGGATCTTTTTTGAGAATTTAATGAGAGTATCTCAGCAAGCAATAGACACTTGGTCACTGCTCAACTTGTCCTGTCTGTTCTGTTCAAAGTGGCAGCTGATTGCCTAGAATTACAATATAGTTTGAAGTTACAACTAATTTACACACCCTTTTCTGTTGCATGTGTGATTTCAAATTGACATTTAATAAAATGCTGTTAAATGTGCAGTTACCGTCTATTTTTGTGTTTAATAAATGCACAATGCCCTATAATAATGTTCGTGTGCCTTAATAACCCAGAGCATCATCCAACATTTTTTCTTGTACAGTGATTACTTCTGAATCCATTACTGCTGACCCAAACCCTAGACACTACTGCAACACTATATACACTGTATTCAATGGGTGAATATGAGAAAATGTTAAGTACATCATGTTAAAGAGAAGAACAGAATAGTAAATACAAGAAATGAAGTCATCAACCTCATGCAATAATTAAATACTTTATTGAAACAATCATTGCCTTGAATGTGTAGCAAAAAGGAAGACTGTGCAAAAAAAAAAAATCTGTTGTTGAAGATGAACTTTTACATGTTGTCATCCTCATGACGAGGGCAACCAGCAGGATGGTCCTCACACATGTCCAAAGGTCCTGAGCAGAGGTTGTGGAGCATGCAGGCTGACTTGATCAGCATGATTGCCACATCCAGCCTGGTGTTTTGCAGATCTCTGATTCGCCTCCACTTCATTTCATTTAATTTATTTAAAAAGGGACCATGTACAAATTCAACATAAATGTCGCCATTTGGTGCATTGTACCAGAGTTATCTTAAAGCTAATTTGCATCTGCAGTCCCTTGCATCACCCTGCCAAGACATCACATGTTGGAAGAGAACCAGCTCAGTGACTTTTTGGTTAGAGAGTCCACCTTGAGACTGGAAGGTTGTGAGTTTGATCCTCAGCTGTGCTATGGTATTAAATATCTTCCTGCTTGGGAGGTACTTGTACATGGAGTTGCCTCACACATCAAGGCCAATGTAGCCCTGTAGGCTACATTGGCCCGAGAACATGTTCTCAAAGGGGTGACTTACCTGCCAAACGATTGTTCCACCACAACACGTCCTTTGCAGATCTGCATGTCTCTCTGCTGGTCCTGAATGGTAAGGGCACCATTGTCCCGCTTTGGCGTGAGAATAAATGGGTATTCCCGACTGATGTAGGCACTGTCACCGAGTAGCATGTACCTTCAGATAAGAGGAGGGACAGGGTGGGAAATTTAGATTTTCAGAGCAGCAAGGTACAGGACAGGTAGAGATGGAGTGAGACATTCAAATAAAGTCGGCACCTGGATGTATTGTGGCCGGTTCTGTGCATGACTGCAACTTTGACAGAAAGGTGGGCAAATGATACAGGTGAAGACCAATTTGAGGACTAATTAGGACCTTTCTGTCAAGACTGCAGCTGTGCACAGTGACAATTACATACTTGTATACACATAGCATCAGTCTTCCCCAAAGATGTTTCAAAATACTCACCACCCCATTTTTTCTCCCCATCTCTCAAAGAAGGTGGATTTCCTGAGGATTCTGGAGTCATGTACCCTGCCTGAATCAATAATAGAATGTCAATTTTATTTATATAGCACAATTAATTACAGGTAAACTCAAAGTGCTTTGCATTAAATAACAAAGTACTGCACTGCATTACAACCCCCAAAAAACAACAAAATTACAGAGAAGCCCTGCCCTGTCACATAACCACATGACAGTACAAGAAAGAAACAGTGCAGCGATATGGTCACTCACTCACTTTAACTGTAAGCCTGGGAGAATAGAAAAGTTTTCTGTTTGGTAATGAATGTGGACACAGTTGTGATGGACCTCAGGTCAGCAGGAAGCTTGTTCCAGAAAACAGGACCAGTTACTAAAGGCCCATAAGTGGTTTCTTGCTGTGTATGCTATGCCTTGAAAGAATGTGCTTGGGGTATATAAGTGCATGACAGTTACAGGATTACCTGGGGCACCTACAAAGATGTCCTGGAACCTCCCTCTTCAATCCACAATCCCCTGGAGGACTACAGAATAGTAGCCTTTTCTGTTAAGATAGCTCCCGACTCTTATGCGTGGTCGTTGTAATTTTATGTGGCATCCATCTATGGCACCTGCAATGCACAATGCACACTTTGTCAGATATGTGCAATATGACCAGTGATATTAATTGATTGACTGATTTAACTTCCTTATCCCAATACTAATACAGTAGGTCTCTCACTGGGATTTTCCCTTAATACAGTGTATATTAATGATGTGAGTATTTAGATCTTACATGTATTTATTTATTTTTCAAGGACAGTGTGAGTTATGTCTGCCCTGTGTACCTCTATGTATTACTTTGGTTTGCACCTTGCAGCTGTGAAAACTTAAAACTACCCTGTCTCCTAGGGATAAGCAAAAGCTATCATTACGTACCGATGATGCCATCAATGCCACACATCATCCTGAAGGTGATAGAGTGTGCCATTTTTTCACAGTCTGTGAACCAGTTGATGAACGTTGGAATGATAGCGCAAAAGGTTCTCAGCACTTCAACCAAAAATCTGTACAATAGAATAGAATAGAATAGAATAGAACAGCACTACAAAACTTTTTGACCATAACACTAGTCATTCTTAACCAGGTTATTTAAGAAACTTTATTCTTTACAGTCTGTTAATCAATTTTCTAGCAGCAATGTAACACCTCAACCTTTTACCTGTGTGCAGTTGATTGGGACACATTGAACTTGTCTGAGATTTCTCTGAAGCTATTCTGGTTGGCCATGTACCAGAGGAAAATTGTAACCTGTAAATACATAAAGTATCCCAAACACTCAACATATTTTCACAAAAGAAGAAATTAATTTGATGGTATGGCTATTGTATTAAAGTGCCAGCATTAAAAAACAAACAAACAGAAAAACAGTCTTTGTTGAGGGCATAGGTCTACCTTTTGCTTCAGAAGAATCTCATGACCTTCGTTATGCTGGTCCCTATTCAGACCTTGCTGTTTCAGGACCTCGAAAAGGCAGTAGAATTGGTGGTGGGTGACCCGGAGATGGCGGTAAAATGTCTGCTCATCCATATTGAACAGAATCTGCCACTCTATGCCAGTCTTCCAAATCTTTGTCTGAGGCTGGACAAATTCAGCTACTGCATCTCTGAAAAGTAAGGTGAGACAGGCTTAATGAGGAAATAGCAAAATCCTCAGGATGTGATTCATCTTTTAAGAGATAAGCCATTTTCTCCACGAATATATTGTGTGTGTGTGTGTGTGTGTGTGTGTGTGTGAGAGTGAGGGGGGGGGGGGGGGGGGGGGGAGCTATCATCACTGGACTACAAGTGTAAACTTCTAGTCTGATGTTCACACATTGGCTCTTGGTCATGAGCCGGTGGTCAGATGCCTTCAGATGGCTGGCCTTGTCTCTCTAACGTTAGAAAAAGTTTATCATAGCAAGGTATTGCTCTAACTTTATGCATCTGCTAATGTTCACACATCATTGGCAGCAACTCTGGTGTTCAGTGCATTAAAGCTATGGTCTACGATTTGGAAGCTTTGTACATATTAATAACACCGTTTATAAGGCTGTTATGGTCCTATGGTCCTATCTACACAGTATAAAGACCAAAAAGACAGAAAAAAATCCATTCAGTAAATCCATGGATACTAGCTGACCAACCAAGCCTAAGAACCTGCAACTATTAATTGGTCCGTGAGTTAGTCCATGAGTCCATCAATCCTCGTCTCCCTCACTCGCAGTGCAGCATCTTGCCCATGGTCCCGCCTCCTCCCCTCTACCTCCGGTGAGCAGCTAGCAGCGTTAGCTACTGAACTATCATGGAGCCGGAAAAGCCTAGCGCCGAACCCGGGAATCCGCCTCCCTCTCCCAGGCCCAACAGAGCTCTGCCCGCGGGTTGAGGCCTGTTAGCAGGCTAACGGCTAACGAATAGCCTCAGCCGGCCGTCAGACCTTCAGCATCGGCCGTTTCGCCCATGGTTGATCAGGTAATGGCTTTGTTTACTACAGTGGGAGATGTCTGCTGAATTACTCTGGTTAGTTTGTGCCTGCACGGGCTAATAACTTGTAGGGGAGCGGGTTAGCCTGTTAGCATGTCGTTAGCACTGTAAGCTGAGCTGGGGAGGACAGGCTGAAAGATTAATCCTCCCCCACACTCGGCTCCGCTCTGGCGGCGCCAGACCCGCATTGCCGCCGGTCCAATTGAAATGGCTACTGCTGTGTGTTACAAGGGGGATGTCTGTCGTGTTTGATACTTTCAGTTGAGCTGAGCTGTTTATGATTGAGTTTGTTGCTGATATATTGTGCTAGTCGCTCGTAGCTCTGCCGGAGGGGGCTTATATGAGGCGACACGAGCTGGGGGCGGGATCTTGGAACACGGAGGGGAGAGGTGAGGGAAGGAGGGGCAGGCTGCGGTTTCAAATCATAGACACCAGCTTTAATCAACACAAAATACGCTTTAAAATAATGACATATACCGTGAAATATAAAGTAAATACCTCATGCGCCGTTTCCCCTCCTCCGTTTCACTTAAATAAAGTACTTGCAGGCTCCTTTGGTAATTGAAATGGCCAAGCATAAATCTTAGAATTTCTGCCATGTTGGTTTGTTTACATCCCAGAATTCCTTGCGCTTAAACCGAAGTCGTAAATTACCTGGAACGCTTTCAGGTCGGAACTCGGAGATATAAACTGGGAAATATACGAGTTACGGGTTGCCTCGAACGCACCATCACATACAGTGGGTGAATTTTACGCTGGACTAAAAGAGGCCAAGCCTCTTGCGGCCAATGGAGAGCAGAGGCAATGCGCTCAAACGCACTAAAATAACAATCAACCTCCGACTCTCTGAATGTGGGAACTAAGGTGACATACTTACTTATATCAAATGGGTTTTGATTTGAACTGGTGGAGGGAGGATACACACCTGCCAACACGCTGAGCGCGTGATTCTCCCTCTGGGACTCGAGCTTGAGCTGGTGTATCACGGACAGCCGTCTCTGCCTCAATCTCAAGCTTTCTGATCTCAGCTGGTGCTTGAGCTGTGCGTCTCTCCTCTCCGCCTTTTCTTGAGCTTCCAGTTTTAGGCCTTGCGAGCCTGACTTTAAAGCCGGGCTTCGCTCGCTGAGGAGGATGAGGAGGACCCGGAGCCTGCGCGGGGGCACGCACCCGGCCCTTTCAGGCGCGCAGCGCTCCCAGCTTCACTCTTAGGAGAAATCATAGCGAGAGGTTCACCCTCCACCTGGCCACTACCAGCCGCCTCACTCAGGGTGCCATTTGGTGGCACCGCAGGTGGTATGCAGATACAGTAAGGTAACAGTTTCTGATGGCTATCAGAATTAGTGACCTGGGCTCTGCTGGCCTTATAAGAGGTGACACATTTTTTTAATGGGTCTATAATAGAGGGGAGAGGTGGAGGAGTTACAAAATACACGTTTATTAGGGTCTGGGTTTATTATAATGCAGATACAGTAGGGTAACACTTTCTGTCGGCAATTAACTGGCCACATCAACTCTATGCACCCGTAAAAATGTGTAAAGCACCTACAAATTTATACACATACACACACACACACACACACACACACACACACACACACACACACACACACACACACATATTCGAGTTATACATTTTGATGCAGCACAAATAGGTGGCAATCACTTTATTGTTCATATCCATACAGTTAAGAGTCTCAAATAGGATACATTGGTAAGAACTCTCTGCTATCCCTGGGTAAGAAACCTCGTAAAGCTTAATCCCTCCGTAATTTGCGTAAATGCTCTTCTACTTCTTCTACTCCCCTGCCTACCAAGACGGCCATGCCGGAAAAGAACTCACTGTTGCCCCCTGCAGTCACAATTTCCGACGGGTCACAGATTTTGGTGTAACACCGGCGCCCCGTTGAACGTAACCTATGTATTCTGGCGTATTTACTACGTATAGTACGTATGTATAGTACGTAATATATTTTAAACCTCTCTTTATTGAATGGGGACAGGTCCTGCTTACAGATTTTAACTGTGTAGTAAAATAGAAGTTTTATTAGTTATTTTTTTTGTAATTTATTGACATACTATGTCAATATGTGTTTTGGTAGACTTTCTCTGAAGAATTTGGGGGGGGGGGCAGCGCCCCCTATTGACGAACCGTCATGCATATCAACTACACGCAAAATTTGACTTTGGCGTATACATCCCACGTATTTTGAAATTGTAAAACCGTGCAATATGTACACCGTTGAGTGAGAGTGGGTTGAACAGCTAACAACGTTTACAGCTTAAGATTCAACAAAGAGCATTAACTCAGCAGCAATTTTTCAACCAAAATGTTGTGAAATGGCTCAAGAGATTTCAATAAATGAACTCTTGGTAGTCTAATGTTAAAGATATCTTGTTAAAGATTATCTCCCACCATAGTAGTTGAGCCACATTTCCCTGGCCCGCAGGAACTCCTCCATCAAGAGTCCATAAAAAGACATGTTTTATGGCACTTGGTCGCTCTTCCTTTAATAAAGTCTCTTCTCGGGTCAAAATCTCTAAAAAGTTCTTCTCCAGCAGAATTTTCACTGATGATGTGTTCCTCAAAAGCTTATCTTCCAGGGGAGAGAATTTGCGAGTCCTCAAGTCAGGTCAAGTGCAAGCGGAACAGACCGAATGACCTCACGTCACTCTGTTGCCATGACAATTACCGGCGTCTTGTGGCGTCGTGAGATGACCAAGAGAAAAGGCGTTCATTCGTTTATTTATTAAAACACTGATGATGTGTGACTGTTTTATTCACAGACTGTGTACTCTTTAGTGCCTCTTTGCAGTTATAAAAACTTATTTAAGACTTATTTAACTTGACGTGATACTGCCATCTGAGTGACATTTACATATATGTATATATATATATATATATATATATATATATATATATATATATATATATATATATATATATATATATATGTACTCATTGATTTATTAGTCAACACAGTTCAATCGGACACTCCAATCAGGGTGTTAGACATAAGATCTATTTATGCCTTTACTTGTTTTTCGTCTGTTTTAATGCACTTTTTTATTTGTACATTAAGTAGGGTGACCTCGAGTGTCATGAAAAGAGTCCTTAAATAAAATGTATTATACTTACTATTATTTGGTTTATTGGATACAGTATTTGAAAAACTACTGTCATCAGTCTATTCATTCTTATTCAACTGCCATATTAAATTATCGCCACACATTTTTTTCTAGAAAAAGAGTGAAATAAGCTCTGCTTGATTCAGTTTGTTCAAACTCAAGCTCATGTGTTTAGACATTTAACAATAATTTGAATGCTATTTTACCCCGCCACCACCCCCCCTCATTGGAGGACAAATTCACTTTATTCTAAACTGCATTCAGACATTAAGCCTTTTTAAAGTCAAAGTATTTTTATTATATATATATATATATATATATATATATATATATATATATATATATATATATATATATATATGTACATGAGCTATGTATATATTATTCACAACAGTTGCAGTCTCCACTTAAGTCATCACCAGAGGACAGATAAACTTTAGTTGAAACTAACAATGTAATTTTATTTTATCTAGTCTCATATATTATGTTGTATTTTTATGTGTAATATTAGAACTGAACATGAGAAACTGTAACCTATTAAAGATGTTTTAGCCTGCCACCAGACCGACTCTTTGACTCTCACATTAACTTTTCATAGAGTGAATATTATGTACATCTTTTAATGTTTTATCGTTTTCAGTTTTAACTGACTTCTATGTGTTAAAAGACTGTTAAAAATGCCTGGATACATTTTTGAATACTATTTAACCTCGCCACCACCCCCCCATCACTGGAGGACAAAATGACTTTATTCTCGACTATAATCAGACATGTGATCTCTCTTCTTCAACTCAAACTACATTGTTCAGGCTTAAAGTTGTTATATGGCTGTTAAATGAGCACTACATATTTTACATTTTATCAAATAATTAAAATATTCCACCACTGTCTTCACCAAAGGAAGAAAAATATATTAAATGTTATACTTGTCACTTAATTCATTGTTAGACATTCTACTGTAACTCTGTTTTAATATCAGTAATGTTAAGTTTTGAATAAAGGTTTCATACATTGATCATTTAAATGCCATTTAAGAGGAGTTTGTATTTTCTAAGGAGATGTAGTCAACAAGGAGTTTTTCCAATACGTGATGTGTATGGAGTTCCGTGATTTCCAGTTCATGAGAATAGTTTTCTTGGCAACAGCTAGCGCCAGGAGAATGTAAGCGGTTGTGTGTATGGTCAAGTTTTGATGTAGATAGATCTCCTAATAAACAGAGGGTGGGGGAAAGTGGGATGTGGCAGCCCACGATTTGTGATAGGGTGTCTGTAATGTTTTTCCAGAAGTGTTGGACAGGTGTGCAGTGCCAAGTCGCATGTATATAAGTATCTGTGTGGTTCTGTGTGCAGTGAGAACAGTTTCCGGATGATGAGAAGCCCATTTTTTGCATTTTTTGTCCAGTCAGATGAGTTCTATGGATGGTTTTGTATTGAATGAGTTGTAAGTTGGCATTTGTTGTCATTAAGAAAATGTTCTTGCAGATTTGGGGCCAGAAGTCGGCATCAGGAGCAATTGTGAGATCTGTTTCCCATTTTTCTGAGGGTATAGATGATATTGTATCGGCCTGTGAAATTAATTTGGATATTTTAGATAAAAGTTTTTTTGAAGAAGAGATGTTAATGAGTGCAGAAGCTGAAGGGGGAGGGTCTAGGTTTATATTTCGGTTCTTCATTGCTGTTTGGATGGATGATGAAACCTGTAGGTATTGTAAAAACTGCTGGCTCCTGATGCCGAACTTCTGGGCCAGGAGTGGGAATGGAACCAGGGTGTTACTGCTGAAGATGTGTTTGAGGTGAGTTATCCCTTTTTCTGCCCAGGTGCGTAAGTGTAACGGTTGTTTATTGCTGGTGAAGTCCGGGTTGTGCCAAATGGGGGTGAAGAGTGAGGGTGCCGGAGTGGAGTTAGTCATGTTGTGAAATTTCCACCAGGCCGTCAGAGTTGATGATATTGTGGGGTTTGGAAACAGGGGTGTTTTTTGATAGACTGAGTGAGGAATGGTAAATCTGCTAAATGTATTTTGCTAAATGTCTGCTCTATGTCTAACCAGGTGCTGTTTGATTGGGTGGGGTGGGTCCATTTGTAGATATACTGAAGTTGACTTGCTAGTGAATAGTGGTGAAAATTTGGTGCATTGTGTCCGCCTAATGTTTTTGTTTTCTGAAGTGTAGTTAGTTTTATTCTTGGGGGTTTATTTTACCAATAGAATTTGTTGATGGATGAATCAAGAGAGTTAAACCAGGTGAGAGGTGGGTGAGTGGGGATCATTGAGAGGAGATAGTTAATTTTGGGGAGGATTGTCATTTTTATTGTTGCTATTCTGCCTAATAATGATGGTGGTATATTCATCCATCGTTGAAGATCATCATTTATTGTTTTGAGTAATGGAGTGAAATTTAAAGTAGTCAACTCTGACAGCCTGGGAGAAATGTGGATTCCTAAATACGTGATGTGGCCTGTGCAAAAGGGGATGGGTGTGGTAAGGGCTGCCACATCCAGACTGCTGGTTTTTAATGGGAGTATGGAGGATTTGTTCCAGCTTATGGAGTAGTCGGAGAGAGAGGAAAATAAGTTGATGACTTTTATTACTTCTGATAGTGATGATTGTGGGTTCTGAATGAATAGTAAAATATCATCTGCATAAAGACTGATTTTATGATGCATGTTGGGAGTTTGGATTCCGGTGATGAGGGGGTTCTGACGGATGGCTGCTGCTAGGGGTTCAATGAAAATGGTGAACAGAGAGGGAGAGAGTGGGCATCCTTGCCTGGTCCCCCTGTGAAGAGTGAATTTTTGTGAAGTTTGTCTGTTAGTTATGACTGTGGCTGTGAGTGAGGTGTACAGTGTTTTGACCCAGTTAATAAATGATTCCCCAAAGCCAAATCTGTTAAGGGTGTGGATGAAGAATGACCAGTTAACTCTATCAAAGGCTTTTTCTGCATCTAAAGTGGTGATGATGGTTGGATGGTTGTGTGTGGCTGAGTGGTGCATGATATTGAACAGTCTGCGTGTGTTATTGGATGCATGTCTTCCTTTGATGAATCCTGTTTGGTCTGGATGATTATGGATGGGATTATTTTTTCTAATCTGTGGGAGAGTGCTTTAGTGATGATCTTTATGTCGACATTGAGGAGTGAGATGGGACGGTAGCTTGAAGGCAGGGTGGGATCTTTGTTTGGTTTGAGGAGAAGTGAGATGGAAGCTGTGTCCATGTTGGGTGGAAATCTGGAGTTCTGTTGTATTTCAGATAACATGTTATGGAAAAGTGGGGCTAAGATGGACCAGAAGTGTTTGTAGTACTCAGTAGAGAAGCCACTGGGACTGGGAGCTTTATTGTTGGGCATTTTATTGAGGGCAGAGTGGATTTCTTCATTTGTTAAGGGGGAGTCTAGTGTGGTTTTTTGTTCAGGGGAGAGGTGGGGTAAGTTAAGGCTAGTGAGAAATGATGTAATGTCTTCATCTTTTAGGTTATTGTCTGAGGAGTAAAGGTTTGCATAAAATTCTCTGAATATTTGATTTATTTCATCTGGTGAGTTTGTTGGCTTCCCTGCTGAGTTCTTGATGGTGGAGATGGTGGATTTTTCCTTATTTCGTTTGATTTGATTTGCAAGGTATTTTCCTGATTTGTTATTGTAGTGGAAGTTTTCTTGCCGGAGTCTGCTGATTAAAAAGCTGGTTTTCTTATTCAAGATTTGGTTTATTTCTAATTTATACTGTCTTAATTTCTTCTCATTTTCTTCTGTTGGGTTAGTTGCATTTGAGATCTCAAGTTGTTTGATTTTTTCTTCTCACTCAGATTCTTGTTGTCTTTCTTTCTTTCTTTTTTTTATGGGCAGAGTATGAAATGATGATTCCTCTTATGACGGCTTTACCTGTTTCCCATAAAAGTGTGGGTGATGGCTTTGACAATCATTTATTTCCAGGAAGGATGCCCACTCTTTTTTGATGAGGTTGTTAAATTCAGGGTCTTTCAGGAGTGATGTGTTAAAGCGCCATCTGGGGGTTGGTTTGTGTGATATGAGGTAGTTCCATTTGAATGATACTGGGGCATGGTCGCTAATGATGATGGGGTGGATACGTTGTTCAGAAATGTTCGGGATCATTGAATTACTGGTGAGGAAGAGGTCAATGCGTGAGTATGAATGATTAATGGTGAGAAAAATGTGAATTCTTTTGCCGATGGATGTTGAAGGCGCCAACTGTCACCAAGACCAAAATCTCTCATGAACTGGATTATTGTTTCTGTAGATTGCCAAGTGCGTTTATTTCCTGATGTGTTTGATCAGTCTATTGATGGGTCTAATACTGTGTTAAAGTCGCCGCCAATTATTATTTGAGAGTCTGAAAAACTGGATATGGATGAAAAGAAGTTATAAAAAAAAGATGGGTCATCAATGTTTGGGCCGTATATATTACCTATTGTCAGGGAGCTGTTGTTGATTGATATGTTAATGATTACGAATCTTCCTTCTGGGTCAGTGATGGTGGAGTTATAGATGAATGATATTGATTTGCTGATTAAAATACAAACTCCTCTTTGTTTTTTATTGTAGTGAGATGAAAATGAATGGTTGAACTGGGATGATTGTAGTTTTGTATTGTCTAGTTCTGAGAGGTGTGTTTCCTGTAACAAACAGATATCTGCCTGGAGTGAGGTGAGGTGATTGAATATGTTATTTTCTTTAACTGTGTGCCCATACCCCGAATATTCCAAGTTACACATTTACAGATGACATGTAGGTGGGTTGGTTTCAAAGAAATAAAAGGGGACATTATGCTGAGTGTGTGTGTGTGTGTAAGTGTGGCTGTGGACATGTGTGCGTGCTTGTGTGAGTGCATGTGTGTGAGGGTCTCTGTTATGACAAAACAAGACAGGAAAAGAGCAAACATAGAAACAACAAGCAAAACAGAAACATTGAACAATAAAAAACAGTGATAGCGCCGTTTATCTGAGAGACGTAGGTGCTTACAGTAAATGTTAATGTTTCCATGGTTTATTGGATATAGCGTCGGAGTGATAGAAATGAGCTGGGAGGGGGGGCGGAGGTCTATGTAGCGGAAAGAGAGAGAGCATTAGTGGGGGTGGGGGGCTGTTGTTTACATGAGAGAAGGGGGGCTAGTATAACCAGGGAGTGATGTCCTTGCTGCGATATAACTGTCCGTTGATGTAAAGTTTGTCCACTGAGATGACTGCTTTCTTTCCTTCTGATATCATTTGTCTACGGATGGGGAAGAGTTTTTTGCGTCTGTCCATGATTTCTTTCGGGTATTGATCGTTGAGTCCAAAGTCCGTTCCTTTTAGCTGTTTTCCTTTTTGTTTGACCAGTTCTTTCTGTTTAAAATGCTCGAATTTGGCGACAATCGCCGGACGGGGTCGGTTGTTGTTGGGGTTTTTCTGTCCTAAACGGTGAAAGCGGTGGAAGGTTATGTTTTTGACTGTGTCCGGGGGGAGTTTGAGCTGATGTTTAATGAAGTCCAAAACTGTTTTCTCTGGGTCTCCTGTGGTGTGTTCAGGGATGCCGGAAAAAAACAAATTGTCTCTCATGCTGCGTGCTTGTAGGTCCAGTATTGTTTCTTTCATTGTTTCATTTCCCACAGGCAGGGAGGTGAGCTGGTGAGTAATGGTGTTGACAGTTTTATGGAGGGTTTTGTTTTCTTTAGTGAGGATTTCGATCTGTTCGTGGCTGAATTCTAGGCTTTGACGGAGTGACTGAAATTCCTTGTGCAGTACTTCGACGAGAGCAATTCTGGCGTCGAGTCTGGAGTTTCTGGTTTATGGAAATGAGTATGTCGCTTACCTCTGGATGGCGGAGTGAGTTTGGGGATGAAGATGGAGATGAACCTGAGCTGGGCAGAGAATTTGACCAGGGTCTTTTGTAGGCTGGAGAGAAGCTGGATTTTCCGGGGGTTAATGAAGTGGCCATGTTCACTGTGCAGTATGATGTAAAAAAAGTGGTCGATGTAGTCCTCTAAGCGGTCCAGGTCGATGATTGAGTGAGAAAATCCGTAAAAAATAAAGAGGGGGCCGGGATTTGTGTGGGTCAGTAACTGAGAAGGAGGAAAACCGAAAACCAAAAAAAAGGTAGAAACAGTCAGAAAGTCAGAAAAAAGAAAAGTTGCTGGATCTAGCAGCTTGCGTGCACTGTCACTTGAGAGATCGTTCACAGTCCCATGGCTTGAACCCACAATTTGAAGGCCTCTTTAAGCGTCTGCATGTAGTTCATGAACATGGATATTCCATCCAGGTCTTAGATTTTGATGTTTATTTCTTCTCCTTATAAAGGGTTTACTTGCATTGATTAGACAGGATACTATGTTGTCATACATTTTACACATAGTACCAATATGGCCTTCATCATCACAGTTAATGTTTCCACAAGCTAAAGCATCAACAGGTAGCACAATGTTACCTAAGTATAAATCAGTAAGTGCCTCGTAATGCTGTTTCTCCTCAGCCGTAAGCTTTGCCCAATCCACCCTATTAGATTGTATCTGGCTACTACAGCTGGACAAATTAGGAAGGCCCTCAACATTTACAGTCAGAGAGACAGGGATGTGATCTGCTGTGGCCAGATCGTACAAAATCTCAACTTTCTCTATACTGTCATGAGCATCTGCTGTAGAGATACAGTGATCCAGCCAGGATGTTGACTGTCAGGCTTCACTAACATACATGTAGCTGTCTGCTGGTAGCAGCACCTTACTGGACAAAATAAGTTTGTTCCCTGAACAGAATTGCAAAATATGTTGACCAAACACAGATTTGTTGTCTGATATATCAGCATTCAGATCCCCTATAACAAATACACTTGAGTAGGCATTTTCTTTAATATAAGAGCTGATGAAGGCAAGCCTGTTCAGGTAATCATCCTCATTATTGAGACATTCAAAAGGAGTATAAACATTTAGAACAATAAAAACATGATTATCATGTACAACTTTAATGCCTATGCACCAATCCACTTCAAGCCGAAAAACACTGACAAGTGGGTCTAGGCGCTTATGCCATAAAATGGCCACAACCCCCGGAATTCTGCCACGCAATATTCTTGTACTTAAGTCCGTCGTAGACTCCCCTGCACCATGAAAATCAGTGTGGACAGTATTGAGCCTGTCAAGATCCTGTATTGCTAAAAATGTCTCCTGTAAACATAAAATATCCGCACTCTCTAAGAGCTGGTCAATAACAACGCGATGCGCTCTGTCCCCACCACGCGAGTTAAATGACACAACTTTCATAGTTCATAAAACAATTCTACCATTCAGCAAAGGTCCCAGCCCCGGGCACACACATCCCCGGAACAGCCGGCAGCTTAGCACCAGCCCCAGCAACAGCGGTCCTGGTCTTCCATGGCTCATAGAACCGGCCCCGCGGTGTTCAAGGCTCTCTCCACCTCAGCTCTCCCCGCAGTGTACGAGGCTCTCTCCTCCTCAGCTCTCCCCGCGGTGTACGAGGCTCTCTCCTCCTCAGCTCTTCCAGTGGTGTTCGAGGCTCTCCTCCTCAGCTCTCCCCCGCGGTGTTCGAGGCTCTCTCCTCCTCAGCTCTCCCCCCGGTGTTCGAGGCTCTCTCCTCCTCAGCTCTCCCCCTGGTGTACGAGGCTCTCTCCTCCTCAGCTCTCCCAGCGGTGTTCAAGGCTCTCTCCTCCTCAGCTCTCCTTGCGGTGTACGAGGCTCTCTCCTCCTCAGCTCTCCCAGCGGTGTTCGAGGCTCTCTCCTCCTCCGCTCTCCTTGCGGTGTACGAGGCTCTCTCCTCCTCAGCTCTCCCAGCGGTGTTCGAGGCTCTCTCCTTCTCAGCTCTCCCAGCGGTGTTTGAGGCTCTCTCCTTCTCAGCTCTCCCCGCGGTGTTCGAGGCTCTCTCCTCCTCAGCTCTCCCCCCGGTGTACGAGGCTCTCTCCTCCTCAGCTCTCCCTGCGGTGTTCGAGGCTCTCCCCCCTTCAGTTTCCAAATTTTCCACAAGCCGAAGCCGGTCCTCGCCGGCCTTGGTAGCAGCAGGCGCCCGTGGTGGCTCCACAACATGCAGGCGCTGATTTATGTCTGCAGTAATCCCACGTAGATCATCGCAGATGTTAGACTGCAGACACATAGCCTGCTTCAGAGAGGCCATATCCGCATTTAAAGGGCAACTTCGGTATTTTTCAACCTGGGTCCTATTGCCCCAAGTGTATGTGTGTATACGATTGACGGGTACAACTCGTTTTAAAATTGGCTCAGTATCAAGGGAGCGGATGCAGCCGGCAGCCGCGAAGCTAGATAGGGGGGCAACTGCATCCCGTATAAGTTTGAGCATTAAAAGTGTTTATTTCGCCACAGACTGGTTGCGATCGCCGGTGCTAGCTCTCTAATTAGCATTGTAAGCATGTAAGTTTTCCTTCACGTCCTCTGACCTGTGTGACGTCATCTGTGAGCTTGTTGCCGGAAGAAAACAGAGGAGCCATGCAGCGCGCCGCTCATAGTGGAACTGCTTATCGGAGGACAGTTGGAAGTTTTACTGCATCGGTATCATGGCTGAATATTTACCAGATTTGAGAGTGAAAGGCGAGCCTTTTCATTCTGACGGCCACCCGTATTTATTTGAGCCAGAGTATACGGACGAGGAGCTGCTACAAACTCAAGAGCTAACGAGGATAGCAACAGAGGGTAACGAGCAGACGAGGGTGAAGCAGCGGCTGCACAAACGCTCTAGATTTGTCTCTGACACACACATTTACTGTTGCCATAAATCCTCTTCACTTTTTCCTCTCGTCCAGCCAGTACAGACTTGTGGCCTACCGTGTTACAATGCTAATTAGAGAGCTAGCACCGGCGATCGCAACTGGTCTGTGGCGAATTATAAACACTTACACAACACATACAATACTTATACGTATTGTATGCATAAAGACATATTAGTTATACTTACTTTATGGATAGTTGACCATTTGGACCCTGTGGTTTTTTCGCCTCCTCCAATTTATTTTGGGTACATGAAAAAAGGTATCCAGCACTGCCCTGTTGATCAGAGGGGAGATCCTCTAATGTAGTTACACAGCGTCGGGTACTTCCTGTATCATCCCACGACACATCGAGACCACGAATATTGGGCAACAGGTCCCACTCGTTACAACACAGACATTCTTCCTCTGTGGGCATAGAGTCACAGCAACCACAGGAGCACCACCAGTCCTCAGAAATTCGCGTTCGTGCAGCCGCTGCTTCACCCTCGTCTGCTCGTTGCCCTCTGTTGCTATCCTCGTTAGCTCTTGACTTTGTAGAAGCTCCTCGTCCGTATACTCTGGCTCAAATAAATACGGGTGGCCGTCGTAATGAAAAGGCTCGTCTTCACTCTCGAAATCTGGTAAATATTCAGCCATGATACAGATGCAGTAAAACTTCCAACTGTCCTCCGGGATAAGCAGCTCCACTCTGAGCGGCGCGCTGCATGGCTCCTCTGTTTTCTTCCGGCAACAAGCTCACAGATGACGTCACACAGGTCAGAGGACGTGAAAAGCATAATGCTTACAATGCTAATTAGAGAGCTAGCACCGGCGATACAACCAGTCTGTGGCGAAATAAACACTTTTAATGCTCAAACTTATACGGGATGCAGTTGCCCCCTATCTGGCCATGCGGCTGCGGCTGCATCCGCTCCTTGATACTGAGCCAATTTTAAAAGCGAGTTGTACCCGTCAATCGTATACACACATACACTTGGGGCAATAGGACCCAGGTTGAAAAATACCGAAGTTGCCCTTTAAGCGTTCAATTTTACTGACCAAGCAGGAAACATCAAGGCAAAGGGATCAACAAAACTTTCATCGAGCTCTCAATCCAATCGGACCCAAAGTGATTCACAGCCATGAGCACAATGTCGTCCTGGTTCACAGTTTTGATTTTGACAGAGAGGAAGTTTAAAAATTGGTCTTCCACAATTGTTTTGCCATCCACTGTTGTGTATATTTCAGGTTTTATTCGTGGTTTGCTCTGAGCACCTCACGCAGCACCAGCGGTCGCCATCTTGCTTCACCATATTGCTGTTACTTCAGACTACTCCAGCCCGGGTTTCTGGAAGAATTGATTTATTTTCCCTGAAGTCGTCAGATGAAACAGCTTAATGCTTCATGCTGGCATTCTCCTAGCCCTTTGGTGTAGATGGAGCTTTCTTCTGGGATGTGGCAAATTTTCTTGTCCTGGGCATCTGTGTCCTCTGAAGCAGCGGCATGGATGTGATCTTTAAACACCTCATCAGATCACAAGCTGAGGCTTGACGCTCAAGACATTGGACAGATGAGTTGTTGTTCGGATGCTGTGAAGAGGAATTGTTTTTCCTGGAAACATCATCTTTTCCAATACTTGATCCTGCCTGCTTCATCACTCTGGGTTTCCTCTCCCTCTGGCGGGGTCCTCGATGTTTCCTCTCCACGGTGGTGTTCGGGGGATCTGCCAGACCGTCTAGAGCAGGGGTGTCCAAAGTTTTTTTAGTGAGGGCCAAATACAGAAAAATTAACAAAGGGCTGGGCCACACATTGACACATGAATACTATGTGTATTTCTAACTCACCTATAACCTCCTGAGACCCAGAGGAAAAAAGGTTTTGCTTTCTTTATTTTATGATAATTTAAGTATTGTGGTTGAAAGAAACATATTGTAACATTTTTTTTTCCAAAGTTTATTTTTTATTTTATTGACTGTCCCTTGTAGAGAACATTGGGACTTGCTTCATACTGAATGTAATGATGTAGTTTTATACTGAAGAATGATTGAAAACTGTAATTTACAAAAAATAAACTCTTTGCAGTTTAAAAAACTGCATTCTGAACACTGGGCAACTGATGCTGAGTTTTTATCTTATCTTATTTCTATCTTATCTTATTTAGTGGTCTCAGACTCATGTCCCCAACAGAAGACAAAAATGAATTGTTAAGAACATTGCACTCAGTGGGAGCAGTGAACCTGTCCTTTGGATTTAATGATGGCTGACATGTCAGGAGAAAGTTTGGTGGTTGAGACACGAAAGACATCACAGAGATGGCTGTCAGTCATTCTGGTTCTCAGTCTGCTTTTGTTCTGATTTAACAGAGAAAATGTTTGTTCACAGATGTATGTTGAGCTGAACAGGCTCAACATTTTTTCTTGGCATCTCATCAGAGGAAACTTGGCATTATCCATTATTGTTTTTCAATGACAGAAAAATCTTGGAACGCTGGTTGAACACGAGATGTAATCACAGACACATATTTCTCCTTTTTAGCAGCGAGGTCAGCCTCTGGAAAAGCAGACTTGATTTCAGACAGTGCAGGGAAGTGTGCAGCATTAAAGCTTCGTAGTAATTATCATCTACTCCCCGCAAAAAAATTAACAGCTGTGCAGTGTCTGTTGCATCTGTGCTCTCATCGCATGCAATCGAGAAAAAATCAAAAGCACAAGCTTTGTCACTCAGCTGAAGTTTCAAGTTAGCTGACAAGTCCTCGATTCTCCGCGCCACTGTGTTTCTGGATAAGCTCACGTTGGTGAAATCCTGCACTTTTTCAGGACACATTATTTCTGTGACTTTGATGAGGCACTGCTTTATGAAATCACCGTCGGAGAACGGTTTGCTGTGCTGGACAATAAGTTTAGCGACTTCATAGCTTGCTGTTGTGGCATTTTCCTGCATTTTGTTAGCACGAAAAAAAAAAGTCCGAACGGACTTTTCTGTGTCCGTTCGGCACCGGTGTATGATGTTTAGCTCTGGTGTTTGGTCTCATAATGCCGACGGACATTATATTCTTTCATCACAGCAATATCTTCATTGCAGATCAAACAGACACATTTTCCGTTGATTTCTCTGAAGAAATATTCATTTTTCCACCGTGTTTGAAATCTTCTACACTCACTTGCTATTTTACGTTTCTTCGGTGCTGACATTTCTGTAGACGTGCAGTTAAAGTTCTTCATCCATTAATTTTGTGTAGTGGAGTAGCAGCGTTTCCGTCGCTGTCGCCATCTAGTGGTGAAAGTGTGAAGTGCAACAGATTTATGCTCAAGCTTCTTGTGGCCAGATTAAATTATAATTTCAGAATTTGCTGCGGGCCAATAAAAACTGGACCGCCCGCTGGCTGTGAAGTTTGGACCCCTGGTCTAGAGGTTGAACCAGGGCTGAAAGTATTGCTGCTTTGCAATTGGAAAGTTCCGTTACTTTGTAGCCGCTGGTCAGTGTCTCACCCGTGATTACCGTGACAACGGGCCGGGACGTCACAGCGTGGCGACGCACCGCAGGGCCGATGATAAAACGGTTTTAGACCATCTGAGGCCAATGTTCACTTTCAAGGTTGAAACTGAAGTTCTTTATAAAATATTTAGAATTAGTTTAGACTTCTGTCCTCATAAGATAGATAGATAGATAGATAGATAGATAGATAGATAGATAGATAGATAGATAGATAGATAGATAGATAGAAAGACAGACAGACACAGATAGATAGATAGATAGATAGATAGATAGATAGATAGATAGATAGATAGATAGATAGATAGATAGATAGATAGATAGAAAGACAGACAGACACAGATAGATGGATAGACTGACTTTACTGATCCCAAGCTGAGAAATTGTGGCATTATAGGCTCTGGTTTCAGGGAAAGACAGTAAATAACATACACACTAAAAAGCAACTAAGGGTCACAACAAAATATAATGAACAATAAATAAGGCAAATTGAGTCCATTATTGACAGAAACTTAGAAAACCGCGTGGCGCTACTGGTATAATCAAGGCAGAGTAAAGTTATTTACTCTACAATGTAAATAGTAAATTCATTTACTCTGGAGTTATTGTTGTTTTTTTCCATTCATTGTGGTATTGAGTAAAAACAAGAGTTTGTGATAACATTTAAATACCTCTCAGGATGCTCCCTAGTTGTCAAATACAAACCCCTATTCCAATGAAGTTTGGACATTGTGTAAAGGAGTGGTCACCAACCTTTTTCAGGTGAAGATCACCTATGATGCTAATTGAGATGGTACAATCTACTTGCCTAACTTCACTGAGAACCATCAACAAAACATCAAATTTTAATGATCATCATCTAAATATGTAAATCTTCAATCTAGAATTATGATAAAGGCCAGGAATTGAAAATAAAGATTCTGTGGATTTAAAATCACATGTGCACTTAACAATGTATGCAGCCTAATACAAAACAAAACTCATCACTAAGGACTGGAACAATGTAAGCATAAAACACAGTTTAGTTAATATCTTCTAATACTAAAAATGAAAGAGGTGGAGAGAAACCAGTCAGACCCAGTTTATTTTGCAGAGGAGCTGGATTCACCAGATATGTCATGGATAAGAAAAACGGTCTTTCCTGTGTGTCAGATAATGGGTGAAACATCTTTTTTTTTTTAACGTTAATTTTAATTCTGGCTGCTGGTTTATCATAAAGTGATTTGAATGTATCAATTAAGGATGTATGGAAACCAAATTTTAATAATACTTTATAAAGAAATGACCACCTTACTGAGGTGAACGCCTTTTCTGCGTCCAAACTAATTATAAGTGATTCCAATTTTTGTTGTGTTATTTGTCTCATAATGTGTAATGTTTTCTTAATATTATCTTGTGTCTGTCTTTGTCTAATGAATCCTGTCAGATCTTCATTTTTTAACTCCAGTAAGATCAGTTCTAATCTTTTAGCTAAAATGGAAGTAAAAACTTTGTAATCTATATTTAAGACACTTGCAGGGCGATAAGTCCCACATTCCCGTTTGTCTTTTCCTTCCTTAGGCATGACTGAAATTATCGCGTCTCTCCAAGACAGAGTCATTTCCTCTTCCAGCACCCAGTTAAATGTCCTTAAAAGAATTGGAACTAAGTGTTCCTGTATTGGCTTGTACCATTCTGGGATGGAGCCATCAGTTTCTGGGGATTTCTCCCCTCTTAATCTTCCAATTGCTGAATTTAATTCCTCTTTTGTTATTTTAGACATTAATTTATTATTTTGTTCCTTTGTGATTTGGTAAATTTAACTGAGATAACAAAGCTTCCATCTACTGCTCGTCATTTTTATGTGGTTGGAAGTAAAGATCTTGATAATATTTTTCAAAGCATTGTTGAATTTTGTCTGGAGTTGTTTCATTCACATGTGTCACAGTGTTTTTAATTCTGTGTATTATTCTTTCAGCTTGTTGTTTCCTTTGCTTATATGATAAGAGTTTTAATGATTTTCCTCCTATGGAGTAATATTGTTCCTTTACAAACAGAAGTTCCTTTTGTTTTCATGCATGTTTATTTCATCTATCACTTTTTTTACCTTCATAATGCTCAGTTTAGTTGAATTTTTAAAGGTTTGTGAATGTTCAGATTGGAGGTTCTTTTGTTTTTCCTCCAAATTTTTGAGTTTCTATTGTCTGTTTTCCTTCTCAAAAGAGGATATAGCAATTATTTTACCTCTGATCACGGCCTTTAGTGTGTCCCAGAATATTGATGGAGTCACCTCATTGTTATCATTAAATTCTAAGTATAATTTCGTTTTTCTTCTTTAATTATTGGGTTGTTTAAGATGTTTGAATTGAGCCTCCGTAGAGATGACCTTATTGTCTTGTTAAGAAGGACTGACATATAAACAGGACTATGATCAGACAATGTATTTAGACCTATTACACAATTATTACATCTATAAAGGTCTTTTTAAATTAAAAAAAAAAACAGTCTGGAATAAACGTTATGAGCTGATGAGTAAAGCGTACAGTCGCTTGTATTTGGATTTAACTCCCTCCACACATCTGTTAATCCCCTGTCTTGAATCAATGTGTAAATTTTTTGGTAAATATTTTTTATGTCCGATTTACCATTAGAGGAATCTATTCTTGGGTCTAAGCGAATATTAAAATCTCCACCGCAAATTAAAATCCACTGGGCTTTTGTTGTCATTAATTTAAATATGTGTTTATAAAAGGTCCAGTCACTACCAGGTGGAACATACACATTAAATAGTGTCACTTCTATCCCATCTAGCTTACCTGTGATTATAACATATCTACCTTCTTTGTCTTTGTATTCAGAAATATGTTCATAATTTACTGCCTTGGATATCAAGATTGCCACTCCCCTCCTCCTACCTGACCTGTGAGATGAATAGTAAAGTTGTTTAAATCCCATTTTAGTCATTTTGGTATGTTCAGAATTGCTGAGGTGAGACTCCTGCAGGAAAGTGACATGGATTTTATCCTTTTTAAGCTTTGTCAAGATTTTCTTCCTTTTAATTGGATTAAGTACCCCATTTTTGTTAAAGGATGCTACTTTAATATAACTATTTTGCATTTAAAGGTGTAGTCAGCGATGTGGGAGAAAACGAGTGGAGAGGTTGTTTATAAACAAATTTAGAGCCGCCTCTCCCTTCATACCTCATCCCTGGCTCCACCCCCGAAAGATGATGGACGTGCATCGTCATGGAAACGGCTGTAGAAACTGCGTAGCTGACCAGCGTAGCTAAGGTAACCCTGACTCGTCAGACAACTCGACTGCCATTATTGAAAACATCACAACAACAGTACATTCTGGCAGATTAGACAATAAGATGAATGTCTGTCGGCTGTTACTGTTATGTGAAGCACCACAAAGCTAATGTTGCTTACCTATCCAGCAGAAAGACGGCGACATCCGCGTCCGTTTTCAGGTCTTTCAATTGGCGGAGTTCCCTCCACCGTCGGAAAGCAAGACCAATGTTGACCCGGGTCTTCGCTCTTTCATGGTCATAGCCCTTCTTTTTCACTTTTCACCCCTCTGACCTTTTTCTTTTGGGCTGTTTTTCAGCCATTGCTACTGCACATATTGTATCTCTCTCTTACGCTAACTGTGCACGCTACGCAACCTACAACTCCTCCTCCCCCCTCTGTCTGATCTGTGCATGAGTATGATCGCCCCCTGGATGTGGGAGGGTTTACTTTGTTTTGGTAACTTGGCCCGAGCCACAGTATTTACCTGCTGAAATTCAGAGCCAAGGCTGTGTATTGAAACCAGACTTTTTTTTCAACATGCTGTCAGTGGTGACATCTTGTGGATGGAGAGGAGAAATACGGTGAATTTGACAAATACTGCATTAAATTATAAGATTTGAAGATCGCTGACTACACCTTTAAGGGATTCCCCTCTCCTCCCCACCTCATAAAGTATGCCCTCTTCTCTCTCCAAAGAACAACAGAGAGTAAATGAACACATAATAAACAAACCTAACAGTAATTAACTCTAGCAAAGTCAGTTCCACTCCCAAGGTAGGGGTCCTTAAATATGACCCTGCTAAGCCTCTAATGAGGTTGTAAAGGAAAAAACCCTTTTCCTGAGTCTGGTGAAAGGGGCCCTTAACAGTCAGGACAGCATAAAAAAAAGTGGATCCCAGTTGAGCCTTAATATTTTCTGGTATGTCCAAATCTATGGTTTAAGTTTTAGTTCTTTTTCGCTGTTTAATATGTGTTTTAACTTACCGAACTTCGCCCGCACCTAAACAAGTGAAAGGGGGAGAAAAAAAAAAGAAAAATGCAAGTAAGGCAGTCAAAAAATGTTTTTTTAAAGCTCTTAATGGTCTTGTCCAAGTGTATTTAACTGAGCTTTCAACTGTTAGGGAGCCCGGTAGATTTCTCAGGTCATTGAACCACCTTTTTGCTGGAAGTGCCCAGGTTGTAATACAGACACTGGGGTGACCAAGCATTTTCTATTGCTGCTATCAGGCTCTGGAATAAATGAGTCATTTCTGACCTGGGCCTTAATCTTAAACATTGAAGTATTATGTTTGTGCAAGTCACATACCATGAAGGACAGGGGTCACAGACAAGGAAACTAACAAAGATAATCTGCACCTTTTTCAAAAACAAAAATAAAGCCTTGAGGTTCTGTTGGGTGAAGTTAGAGCACTGGAATGGCATCACTTTCTTTTATAATGAGCTTGTGCAATCCTCCGATTCACTTCATTTCTTCGCGGATTCGGATCCGTGGGTTTTTAAGGTTTTTTTCAGGGTCAGTGGTTTGAGAGCCGCTGGCCTCGCGATTTTCCTCAGCTCAAGTCATCATCTGTGTTGCACGAGATTTATCCCATAGCAGCTCTCACACGAGCCACGTCTCGTGTGGGGGCCACTGGTCACTGGTGACTCTTCAGCTGCAGTGTACAGCACTCCAGTATGTAAAGTTGCTTGTTGGTGTGACCCTCCAAAATGGACTGATTGAATTTCTTGGGAATATTTACAGGAGTAGTTCTCACTGAAATCTACATGTAAAAGACATTCATATGTCTTTAAGTTTTCCCTCAGCTCTCGATAGGCCCCATACTGCCGTTTTATATTGAAGATGTGCTGCCTTAATCTGAACAGCCTATCATGGAATTCACTTGCAAGTGCATCTTCTGTCATATTCACAGTTTTGTTCACAGTGATTGTTGACCTTTTCCCAGACTCATCTATCAGACCAAACGGACTCAGACCAAACGGCATCAGACCAAACGGCATCAGACCAAACGGCATCAGACCAAACAGACTCAGACCAAACGGACTCAGACCAAATGGCATCAGACCAAACGGACTCAGACCAAACGGCATTAGACCAAACGGCATCAGACCAAACGGCATCAGACCAAACGGCATCAGACCAAACGGACTCAGATCAAACTGCATCAGACAAACGGCATCAGACCAAACAGACTCAGACCAAACGGACTCAGACCAAACGGCATCAGACCAAACAGACTCAGACCAAACGGACTCAGACCAAACGGCATCAGACCAAACAGACTCAGACCAAATGGACTCAGGCTTCAAAATAAAAGTCATCAGACAAAACGACGTCAGATAAAACGGCCTCAGAAAGAAAGCCATCAGACAAAATACTGGAAAAACAGACTCAAATAAATATACTTTATACCACATATAAGTATGATTAGAGTGCTAACGTTGACACTGTAGCACACTGCTAAGTTTCCCATGATGCATTTCAAACCCCAGACGACAAAAAATCAGAAGCACACCAGGCTATCAAATATCTCTGTTGATTTGCCACATATGAAAGTTCAAAGAGCATTTTAAGTGAGAAAGTCACCACGTAGAATACCAAAATGTAGTTATTTGAGCCAGAAAACGCACAGATACAAATTTCATTTCGACATTTCGGACATTCCGTTATGCGCGACATTATGCTATCGAAGAAACTTCCGGTCGGCTCCAAAACAAGAGCCCAATTTCCAAAAGTGTTAAAGAACTGAAAGGAGACAATCAACAAAGCTTTTATTTTGAAAATGGGAAGTTTGCTAGTGGCTGACTTTTAGCTGAATGCTGTTTAAGAGAATTAAACACTTTTTACATTATTATTATCATGATATTCTACGACCTGACGTTTTTTTTTCATTTGAGTCCGTTTTTCCAGTATTTTGTCTGACGGTTTTCTTTCTGAGGCCGTTTTATCTGACGTCGTTTTGGTTGAGGCAGTTTAAATTGACACTGTTTGGTCTGATGACTTTTATTTTGAAGCCTGAGTCCGTATAATCTGAGAGGTTTTTCTGATGCCGTTTGGTCTGAGGCCGTTTGGTCTGAGAAATGACAGAGGTTTTCCTGAGACTGAGGATGTCCTAAAATGTACACCGTACCACTGTCTTCCACAGACCACTGGGTTAAGGATATCTCTCTGTTTGTAAGAGGTCTCAGCATTGTATGTGTTGTGGTGGCGCACTCTTTGCAGTCACCATATGCACAGAGTTTTGAATTTGGATTGCACATAGTTGCATTGGCCATGTCCTCAATGTTTTTTGTTCCTGTCATGCCTTGGCTGTATAGGGTGCTGACCATGAACTGTAGGTTTTCATGAGTTCTACACTGACAGGTTTCACGGTCAACCTCAGTGGGAACCACAACCCAAAACGGTCTCAAAGTGCAGAAACAAGAGTATGAGATCTGATCTTCATGTTCAGAGAGGAACCTCTGGTGCAGGTTCTTCATTGTGTCAGTTAGCAGACCTTTCTGTTTTTTAATCTTGTTTTGAGTTACAGTTTGCTTTCGCCCTGTTGTCATACAACTAACATCATCTCTTAAAAAGAAACTCTTTACTTTTTGTTTGGATTCAGCAAGTAATCTGTTACTTTTCTTTCGTTCAAAGGTTGTGAGCCCTGCAGCTGCTTTTTGACTCTGCTTCTTAGAAAAGCCTAGAGTTGCATGTGCAGCCCTCTGCATCCTGTATTTCTTTATAAGTTTTCCAGTTGTTATTTTTGCAATAATTTGTCTCTCCCGTTCCTTCTTAGTGTTTTTGTATTTGTTTCTGATGTCTTCAATTATCGTTTCTTGCAACAACAGCTTTCTTCTGATGGTGTTGTTAACTGTTTGACGGCTGAGCAATGCATTCACCGTGGAGCGTGGTGATTTCTTCTCCCCTACCAAGCGCTGGCACCTTTTCTTGTATTTTTCTTTTTTTCTCTTTTCCCTCAACAGAGCCCTTAGTTGTTCAATTTCATTCTGTAGCTTCCTTCTGCCCTGTCTGGCATTTCTCTGCCCAACAATATATTGCCCATAACACAAGAATATTTTCATAATTCATAATTACCATAGTGGTTGAATGTTCTGTATACAACAATATTAGAATAGAAGGTTATTAGCCATATTAAAGTAAGTTATTCTTGTAGCCTCCATTTGTTAGGCCACACACACACATGAACACATGCACACACAGACAAGCACACACATCAGGGTAAAAACAGATAATTCAGCTTTATATTTTACTTCTCTAATTATCAAGCTGTCATCTTTCTTCTGACCTTGAGGGCTCTGAATGAGGGGCGTTTTCTGGCTCTGGGGGACATTGAGGACTTGACGGAGGAGTTAACTGACAGGCTGTTCTGGCTTTTGCGCTTTCCCTCTGCTTTCTCTTCTTTTCTCGCCATTTCTTTCTCTGTGCTCTCTTCTCTCTTTCACTGAGGTCTGACATTTTCCTTTTTCTTCCTTCTTTTCTGTCCCTTCTCCACCTTTCTTTCTCTTTATTTAAGTATTCTGCCCGTTTTTCAGGGTCTGCATCACGCCGTCTCCTGTAGCGCCGCTGCTTTTCTGCTGCAGATAGCTGTGCCATTCCCTGACAAATACATGCATGTTGTTTTAATCACTCCTTTAAAAAGAACCCAGTATGTAAAGAAAAAATACAGAATGGAAGACAAACTAGAAATAAATGCTGTAAATAGTTGATCATCTCCCTATGAAGTCCGCCCTGTTATTATGAGTCTCCCCTGTTACTGTGGAAAATAGTAACAGGGGGACGGTAACAGAGGGGACATTGTTGGCTAAAGTTAGCCATTCTACTCATGGCATGAGTAGCATGCTAGTACCTGGTGACTACAAAGGAAGATTTACAACTTATTTATTAACCAGATTTTAAAATTTGCAAAAAATGGTCAAGTTCAACAATCAAACAGCGAAACAGAGTGACGAGAGTTATGCTTCATCACATCAGAGAGCCATAATTAAAGGTTAAAAAGAAGTAGAGTGAAGAGAATTACTTACTCTGCTTCTTGCAGAACATTTCCCTCCAAAAATCTTTACTTCCTGAAGATCATGTGGCTAGAGGAATGCTCATTGGGTGTATTTGAAGGGATGTTCATCATAGTAACAGGGGGGACAGTCAACAGAGGGACACAGCATGTTTTCAAGTTTTAAAGCATTAAAAGTTTATTAATACAGAAATATTACATTTGTTCAGAAAGCTGACAACTCACATTACATAACTATAACAAAAAATGTAGAAATTGTTTAATTTTTATGACTTATATTTATAACTGTAGTCATGCAAACATGAGTTGGGACACATGAGTTTGTAAAGTTAACCATGCTTTTTACTTTGCAGCTACTGTATATTTACTGACCAGTATCATTTCTCTTTTACTTGTTTGTAAAGTTAACCATGCTTTTTACTATGCAGCTACTGTATATTTACAGACCAGTAGTCTGTCATCCATATTATGTCATTGTCTTCAGACTTGTCTTCGTCATATATATTTTTTTTTTTTCATAAATTCTGGGTACTTTTGTCACAATAGCATTTGGAGCATAACCCGTGACTTAATCAGCAGCCAAGTCCTTTCCCAAAAGGAAGGTGATCCCTCCCACTGGCAGTCCATCCCTGAAGGGTACCTCAACATTGCCACTGACTATCTCACTTTCCAACTTAACAACTAACGGTTCTTGAAACCAATTCATCTCCACACCCCTCATAAGAGCACTGTTGCCACTCTTCATCTCATCAGTCAGAGGCAACACCCCTCTCAGCAGAATGGACTGTGACGCTGCAGTGTCTCGCAGTATTATCACTGGTCGTTTGTGCTCATCCCCAAGCAACGACACAAATCCATCAGACGTGAAAGGCCTGAACTCATCTGGCACTTTCTCACTGACAATTTTTAATTAAGGGACTGACATTTCGTCAATAAGGTGGCTTCCAAGCAAAGTTATGGCTTTGGGTTTATCACCCCTTTTCTGTAACACTGACAGTCTGGAACAAAGTGACCTTTTGCATGACAGTAGTGGCACTCAACCAGAGTTTTAGTAGTGTTCTTCCCAGAATTTGTTTCATGACTTTTGATTCTTTGCTCTGTCCCTTTGTAATTATTCTTTGATTTATCTTGATTTGTTGTGTTTCCTGGTATCCACCACCCAGTGTGACAGTCTGGACTTAGACAAAGGTCTTCCCAGATGTCCAAACAGACAAAGAGCTGATCGGACCTCCGGATAGCCTGAGTCCTCTCAAGGCCCTCACACAGAGCGGACTGACCCTGCTCACTCTCACCCTCATCAGGAGAGGAGAGAGTCACGGAGGTAAAGGGACAAAATAAGCGCCTGTATTTGCCAGCCAAGTCTGCACCGTGGCATGTAGCCTGGCGAGCAAACTATCCATGACCCTGCAATTTTTGCTAGAGCATCCCGCCAAGTATGGAGCTAAACACAAATGGAGTGAGGCCGGTCCACTGGGGGAAGTGTCAAGCAATATGGTCCCTGTCGTGCATGTTAGAAAAGGGACACGCTGCAGACCACTTGTGGGCAGTGGCTGGAGTGTGGAACTGCTGGCACAGCAGCTCCTTAAAAATCAGGTAGGAGCGGCACCTGTAACACGCATCTGCACCCTCTTCAAACAGAGGATGACCTTTTGCATGACAGGAAGTGGCAACACCAGAGTTTTAGAAGCCCTGTTCTTCACCAGAATAAAGGTAAAACTTTGTACCCAAAAGGTGACTTTTATGATTCCCTGCAAGTACAAAGATTCCTTAAGGTGATTTATCTTGGACCTTTATTTAATTTCCTGGTATGTGACAAAATCACAGCTCAGAGCAAATGGTACAAAATTGTACCAGTAGGAGTCAGTGTTTGGGTGTGTCCTGCAACAACAGAAAAGCGCCAGAAGAAGTGTAAAATGGCGGACCGTCGGCTTACGGAGCTTGTCCACGAAGAACTAATTGCACAAATATCTGCAGCTGGGATTCAAATTAACTGAAGAGGCAAACAAATTCAGGGTAAGTGATCTATTACATTTCTGTTTCGGGCCAAATTCAATTAACATTCATTTAGAGGAATTAGCTAATGGCATCTAGCATGTGTGTTACTTGCCTATATGTTACCCACAATGTCAGAGATTTCCAGAATCAGTAACGCGTTAACATTAAAGTGAAATAGGCTACCTCTCTCAGCATCTTTGACGCTATGCCACCTTTTTCGTTTTAATTTTATACTTTTTCTTTTCATATACAGATCGGGTAGTGACAGCTAATCACAGTAAATGGTGGTTAGAACTTAGCTCTAAATAAGGCCATACTATCTCTTACACTAAATTGTGCCACATAGATGATTCATTTAACTCTTAAATGAGTACTCCAGGCGATTTTGGACCCACGCTCTTTCCCTATCATTGACAAAGTGAGATAAACTCTAAAATACCTTTTTGTGTCTCT
This sequence comes from Scarus forsteni, assembly GCA_036419115.1. Classification (NCBI taxonomy): domain Eukaryota; kingdom Metazoa; phylum Chordata; class Actinopteri; order Labriformes; family Labridae; genus Scarus; species Scarus forsteni. The sequence goes on from JAZDUH010000040.1 coordinate 18,256,145, forward strand.
CCCAGTGACTGGCTCCCAGCTATTAGCATTGTAGGTAGCTTAGCTCAATGGCTGGAAGTCAATAGGAGTCAGAGCGGACTGACGAAAAGTGGACAAAATACTCCTTACAGTGGTCAGGGATGGCTTATTAGCACGAAGTAAATGAATGTTTATAAAACATTTTAAAAGAGGCCAATCCATTAAAATAAGGCAAAACACAGAGCTGCGCAGGAGTGCCCCGGAACAGCAGTAGCAGCGGACTGACGAAAGTGGAATAAAACTCTTACAGTGGTCCAGGGATGGCGATAGCCACATGAAGTAAACCGAATGGTTATAAGACATTTTGAAAGACGTGTTTTTCAATCCGTTAAAATAACTGATACACACAGACCTGCGATGCCTGAGTCCGCAGTCGGCGCGCACAAATCGGGTAGCCCACGGATCAGGTAGTGACAGTGCGCACGGAAAGTGAAGTGGGGTTGTGTGAGCACGGAGACGAGCAGTCCAGGCGATGTTGTACTATTCTCTGCTTAGCAGGCAAGGTGGGTGTTTTATGTTTATGCTAAGGACACATATTTGGCTAGTAAGCTGCACTGTTTTGTCCCGTGAGGCCGTGGCGTATTTAGTAGCGACCTAGCCCTGCGCAATAGCGGAGTACAGGGGAGGGCTGAGACCAGTGCTTAACTTGTCCCCAATGGGGGGGGTGCGGAGGACGTGACTGTTTATTTATTGACAGGAAGGTCCGGATCCGATGCAGAGGCCACAAATTAAGCACTGCGTGAGACTGAGGATTTGGGCAGCATTTATTGTTCCATGCGGCATTTATTTAGCGAGTGACACAGTCTGCTGTTTTGCCCACCTTTTTTCCGCGAGGATCGTAGACAGTGTGATTTTTTTTTCCAGCGTCTTTGACGCGTACACCATGAACCCGGCCCTGAGAGCCTCGTTAAACACAGAAAAATAGCAGCTACCAGCCACACTGCAATGCACATTATTTAATTATTGTGTTCTTAATCTGCCTATATGTGCCTGTGTAACATTTCTTAGAAAATGATGGTCGATGGAGAGACGGTGGATTGTGGACTGACAGACCTTTATATTTTTGAGGTTCATTCAAAAAGCAACTCAAGTTTCAACATGAGCCATTAATAGGAAGGTGAGATCATTACCTTGGAGCCAGTGTCAGTGGAAGTCTACAGTCCAGCTACAGCTACAGCAGAGCTCCAGTGTCTACCATCAACTGATACAATGCAAGTGCTTCACCTTAAAGCTGAGATAAATTTTTCTGTATTTTGTTACGTCATTCAATGTTCATGAACTGCTTCTGCATGGCAACTTGAGTTTAAAAAATATATATATGCATAAATAAATATATAAATATATATACATTTATGATATAGATTCAGTTAAAAGTAGATGCTATAATGTCAATGTTTTTTTAACGAACAGGATGCAATGGAAATGTTGAAAAGGCCTACTGTGCTAAACTTTAAAACTTTTCTTTATTATTAAGATGGCAATCTCTTCTCAAATAATGGTTCTTTTTCATTAATAAGTGAATTGACAGTGGCTGCGATTATTTTAATTTTTTAATTTTAACTTTGTCTTAAAGGTTACACTGCAGTACAGTGATAAACTGATTTGATTTGTTAGGCATCTTTTTAACAGACTAGTGTATGGACCTACACATTTAGTCATCATACTGAATTATCACTAATGACAGAAAAAAAAATATGTAAATGCAACTGCAAGCAACAATAAGCACAACCTAAACTTGACAAAGTGAGATAAATTTTGATTTTTTTTATTAATATATATATATATAGCATATAAAATATATCAGGCTAAATGTCAACAGGGCACTGTTAGGGCAGAAATGTTTTATGACAGGAAGGAGGTTTCAATATTTGAATTATTGATTGGTTTGCTGTTATATACCCAAAATTAAGAAATGGTAACTTTTTTTTCTTTTGCATTTCAGTGGAGAAGCGGCTCAAAGAAACTTCCAATTGTGACTGTCATCCCAACATTTCCCAAAGATGTCCAGATGAAACTGGATGCAAAGAACCATGTCACAGAGTCCCCAAACTCCGAACAAAATAATAAGAGTACTGTCGAAATGATGGCAGAATACACTCTGAAGTAATTTTTCTTTACTATCTTTTATGCTATTGTTGTACTACTTGTGTTAAAAAATAACTGTCTTTGAAATAGGTATCCAACCAATGCAGAGTATACTCAAGTTGCCAAGGCATTGATCGAAATACCCTTTCCTTAGGTAGTGACATGGAGGGAAGTGGTTATGTAAGCATTTCTTGTTGTTGGCCAGCATATATGTAATATTAACATAATATGTTATAGCAGGCAAGACTTTTGTTTTGATCTTTATTAGCTAATAGACACATAATCAAATGTTCTATATTTTGTCCTAGCACACCTGGCACATGTCTTTGAAGCGAAAATTTAAAGCAGAATGTGCACCACTTGTCAGTGACACTGAAGTCAGAAAACTGAAGGAGAAGTTTGGCCATACAAAGCAATCCAAAGCTACTGTATCTTCAAGTGTGTCTCGTAAGCCGTCAAGTCAACCATTTGTAAGTGCATTTCCATATATGCAATGTATTAAGTCATTATTGGCCACTGTCTGAGCAGCATCTTTTTTTTATACCAAAGGACACATGTATTGGAGAGGATTCAACATCTGTGAAGCCCATGTTGCTGTACTACAGAGTGAGTTTCGGAAGATGCGCCCAGACATGACCACTGTCAAAGACCGCATGGTACCGAACATTCTCCTGGAGCAGCGTGAAATTATGGAATGCCAGTAGAAGACGTTCTCAAGAAATATCCTTTCTTAAAGATGCCATCAATTGTAAGTACAGCAAAACACTTGGACGTCATTTAGGCATGGGATAATGTTTTTTTCCCTGATTACTGTCAAATAAACAGACTTTCAAAACTTAATTACATCAGCCAATCTTCAATAAATATAAAATATTATATTCAGAGAGTAAAGATTAGGTTAAAATAATCAAGAGTTTACCCACCTGGCCCTGCCCTGATGTACTTCCATTTGATTTGAAGTAAGTATCTGTGCCAAATCAAGTTCTACAGCTTGATTATGTCATATTAGAGAGGGCAGGACAAAATGCTACTTGAATGAAGACATGATTATTTTTTAAATAAATCTCTAAACAGAAAATTGACAAATGTTGAACCTGATTATTATTTCTAAGGTATTAGGCCTCTGTAGCTAAAAAATAACATTCTTTGTTGTAATTCTTCACACAATTGTAATGTTTTCTGTTAACTGTGTTTGTAGTGATTCTTTAGATTAATTGGCCACATAGGCCCATTTGTCCAAAGCCCAAAATACTGAAAGGTTTTAGCGCCTGCAAGTAGATGAAGGTGATTACATGTGGCTTCTGATGTTCTTTGTCGCTCTGCCTGCCCGCCGTGTTATAATAAACTCACTTTCAACACCATTTATTGCCTGCCATCTTATGAATTATCACTACTGACTTGTATCAAACACATGTTTCTGAACATGCAACTTCTACACAATTGTGACAAAATAACTACCTTAATTAATATTGAGAATTTTGATTGTTTCATTATATATATATATATATATATACTTATAAAATATCACCTCAAATGTAAACAGGGCACTGTTAGGGCAGAAATGTTTTGATGACAGGAAGGGAGTGTTTCATTTTGCCAATTATTGATTATGCTGTTATATACCCAAATATCAGAAATGTAGCTTTAACTTTCTTTTCTTTTTGCTTTATGTATATTCTACAGTGGATTGAGCGGTTGACAGAAACTTCCAATTGTGACTGTCATCCCAACATTTCCCAAAGATGTCCAGATGAAACTTGCACAAAAGAAGTCTACACTGGAAAAACAGTCACAGATGCAAACAGGATGCCTTGGCAGAAGATCAACCAGGTAGGTAGTCATTTTGCTTAAGAACATGATGCATGCAGATATACACTCTGTAATATGTTTTTTTCCTCTCTTTTTTATGCATTTGAGGAAACTTGAGGGCTGGACTGTCCTTTTACCCTCAATCTTCAGAGAAAAGATTGAACACTTCATCACTTTGGAAGAAGTATGCATCCTACTTGTCCTACATTGCGGACTAGTAGATCTTGTTCAAATATGTGAATGGGAAAGGAAGATTGACAAGACACAGGTGTAGTGATTATTTTCTGGATATTACTGGATATTAATTAAAGTAATTAATATTCATTTAATAACCAGGTTTGCTCTCGTTAATTAAAGGGGGCACCATCCTTTTTATACAAAAAAGGCAAAATTAACTTAATTAGCTGATTTATTAATTTATTTCATTTAAATTAGATAAATCAATTAAGTCAAACTTATCAGTTTAATCAATTAAGTCAAACTTCAGTTGTTTAATCAATCTCAAATCTAAAGACAGAACTCTCATGCAGTGATGTCAATCTTCCAAATAGAATACCAACAGACAGAACTTTAAATATATAAGGGTGATTTATTAAAATGAATATATAAGACAAAATAAAATAAAATAAACACTTAAGAAGGAACAAATGTCAGAGATGTACTAAATCAATGATGCTATCAATCAGGAAAGAAGATATGAACCCTCAAAGGAACATTTAAGCATATGGAGTGGTTATAGAGGATTAATTTCCTGAATTAACCTACTTGTAAAAGGTCAAATCAAGGGAAATTATTAGAGAATTGAACCAAGACACGCTCAAGCCCATCTGAAAGAAGATAGAACTGCCTCTTATTAATCGGGCCTCATCTGGTCCTGGAGCTACTGGAGAGAAGAACTGTTCTGGTTCTGGTTGTCGTCCAGAGGGCTGGAGTCCACACTCTATCCAGTGCGATGGATCCAAAGAGGTTGTCGATGTGCCAAATCAAGTTCTTAGATTGGACTGGCAGATTCTGTCAAGGTGAAGCTGGAGCAGGACAAAATGCTACTTGAATGAAGACATGATTATTTTTAACTAATTCCAAAAATCAAGAATTCATTGGCCAAACAAATTCTATTCTGAAATTAATAATGAAAGTCCATTTACTATGGAAGCAAATCTTTTGAAGTCTTACTGGCTTATAAAGAAAGAATCGTGTGATTCACAAAACTTAGACAAACTAGAGTCTAGGAAAAGGCCCATATGTGAGCCAAAAATCAAAAGTGGTGACTGAAGCGAGGAGGAAGCAAGTAGATGACAAGAGAAGAGGAGCAGAGAAGAAGAAGCGAAGACGCATGTTTCTCTGTTTTGTCTCCTGATGAGGATCTCAGAGGAGGAGTTGCCTGCCATCTTATGGATGGAAGTCCTCAACTGACTTGTATCAACTAATATTTGGCCAATATTAAGTTGTATTTTGATTAAACATCAAATAACTTTACCTTAATTAATATTGGAACATTCTTTGTTGTTTCATTTGGATACCAAATACTATATATCTGAAGTATAAGAACAGAATTCTTATAAGTCCATCACCTCAATTTTAAACTATAGACTCTTTAACTTAATGTTGTGATGCAATGTCAACGATCTATTGTGTTTTTCATTGTGCCAAAATTATTGATTATTGTCCCATCCCAAATATCAGTGCATTTTTCAATGTAGCTTTAACCTAACTTTCTCTAACTTGGGGATCTTTATAAAACACACAAGTCACATCATTAGAAAGCATTTTTCATGACAGAATTCATCACATTGTTAGAAGTCCATGATTTTCATCGCTTCAGAAGGCTTTGCTAGTGTCTTGCCAAATGTGCTTAAGCTTGCACAAAAGAAGTCTACACTGGAAAAACAGTACACCAAGATGCAAGACAGGATGCCTTGGCAGAAGATCAACCAGGTAGGTAGTCATTTTGACTTAAGAACATCTCAGCATGCAGATATGCTCTACACTCTGTAATATGTCTTCTTTTTGCATTTGAGGAATCGACTTGAGGGCTGGACCTCCTTTTACCCTCAATCTTCAGAGAAAAGATTGAACACTTCAGAGTCACTTTGGAAGAAGTATGCATCCTACTTGTCCTACATTACTAGTAGATCTTGTTCAAATATGTGAATGGGAAAGGAAGATTGACAAGACACAGGAATTGTGTGGGCTGTTTTAAATTTTGCTCATTATCAAATAACATATTCAAAAGGGTTTTAGTTGTAATTTTGCTTATGGCCACGTGGTCGCACTTTTTTTTTTTTTTTTTACCCGTTTATTTTCATTGTCATTTTAATTTAGAGAGGAAAAAAAAGAAAATATAATAATAATAATAACAATAATAATAATAATACAAAAAATAAAAATAAAATAGATAAATAACAATAATAATAATAAAAGAAAATAACATACAGGCCATGATCAGATTCCTCTTAGTTTCAGGCAAGGGTCTTCGTAAGATATAAATACAGATTAGTCTGTGATACCTTTTAAATTTTCCGCATATTTAAAGCACAAGAACCATAAATAGTTAATTTTAAGTACTCATTAAAATGTAAATAAAGCAGATTTGTTGTTTTTGTGGGATGTTTGCTGCCCTGTGGTGGCCAAAATTTCATAATTACAGCTTTGCAATTGCAGAACATTTGACAAAGGACTCAATTTGTTTTGTTTTTAACTTGATGCATGTGGAGAAGAGCGTGTTTTTGTTTTTATTTTCTTGGTCAAAATGTAGATTAAAAGAATTTTGATGCTCAATAAACTTTGTAAAGTTTCACCCAAAAATATATATATATATTTTAAAGAAACTTTTGACTTAACCCTAAAGGCTATAAGTGGGTGTAAATAAATTGATAAATTATTGTAATTTATGTAGTGCTGCCATCCAGTATTTTCTAAAAATCTCAATCACACTAATTTCTGATATCATAATGATATTCATAATCACCTACTTAAGTGCTCCAATATTGAGCGTTTGAAACAAGTTAATGAACAAAATTCAAATAGCCCTGTGAAATGAAAATTGATAGTTTAATTTAGGTTTAGGCCTGTGTTTCATAACAACTTGATGTAGTAACTACCTCCTATGGCTTGTGAGTGTGAGCTGATGGATAAAATGCTGGCTCAGCATGTACATTGTTTGCGCTGATAGCTCTATGGACACGAGAATGTGCAGGTCGATAAACTAAGGAAGCCATGCATGCTCCTAAAAATATTGAGATCAAAAGAAAACTATGATGCAAACAATTTGCAAAAATTCAAGATAAATGCATTAAATGTTTTTAATTTATCATATTCTTTAAGACCATAATTTTGATTTATATTTATGTCATATTGCTGCTTAGTTACTATATATGTTTGTTTTTTTCTTCTTCATTTTATAGAGGGATGCTGCTACACCCTATCCAACCATTCAACTGATGGACAACGACTGGAAAATGGTGATGACCTGTGCTGCTGCCAGTGTGGTGAAAGTAGATGGTGTAGATGTGTGCCAGTGCAATGGTCTTGATGAAGCCTTCATAACCGCCTTCAGTATGTACTTCGTCTTCAACATTGCATACCCACCACACCTGAAAAACACCCTGGCCTTTCTTCAGAGGCGCGTTGTCAACATTGTCGAAGAGGGAGACAAGACTCTCCCAATAACTGTACTCAGAATCATCAACCATCTGTGTTAGATCGTCATGGCTCAATTATACCAGTGTCCCAAATGCATGCGAAGGACCTTTACTCTTGTTAAGTTCATTCAGCATGTTGGACTTGTTCATGCTCATGAACCAGGTTTTAGCATCACTTGTGGTATAAGTGAGTGCCAGTCAACTTTTTCCCAGTTCCATTCTTTTAGAAAACATGTGTACAGGAAACATAGATGCCTTGTCTTTCGTTCCTTTAACACTGAGGCTCACCCTGAGGATGCCAGTGTAGAGCAACAAAACTTGTTCCCTGATCAGCAAGATTCTGAGGTAGAGCCAAGCGCTGCTGATCCTCAAATAGTTGAGCCAAATTTAGACAGACTACTGGAGGACTTCAGAGATAATCTGTTCAAATTTGTTCTTAAATGCAGAGAGAAAAACCTTTTACATATGTCAGTTCAACAAGAGATTACAGATTATGTCCAATTTCTCCTTTGCTTTTTCAAAGAAAACTATGATTCTTTTATCTCTTATCACCTTGAAAAAAGTGGTTTTGATATTTCAACGTGTCCTGAACTACAGCAAGTTTTACAGTCTCCTGATTTCTTTGATAAAGCCTGTGAGGCAGTTCGTTCCCCATACATGATTAAAGAACACTGCAAGACCAAGATGGGCTATACAGAACCTGTGCACTATGCATTGAAAAACTCCAGTGGAAACACAATAGGGACCTATTCCTATGTTCCTATATCAGAAGTTTTACGAAAGTACTGTTCTCATGAAGATGTCTGGGACCAAATACTGTCTGAAATAAATGAAGACCAAGATCAAGTTACTCTAACAGACTATAAAGATGCTCTCTATTTTAAGGAACATGTTTTTTTCAAGGAGCATCCAAATGCTTTAAGGCTTCATTTATATGAAGATGAATTTGAATGTGTCAATCCTTTAGGATCAAAGAAAACCAAATATAAGTTGTGTGCCTTTTATTACAGTGTTGGAAATTTGAATGGAAGCATCGATCTCAGCTTAAGCATATTCACTTAGCTTTGCTAGTTCGTTATTCTCATGTGAAACAGTTTGGTATGGAGGTCATATTGACACCAATGATGGAGGACCTAAAACGGCTGTCTACAGAGGGCTTGATTATAAATGCTTGTGGGATAGAGGACAAAGTTTATGCTGCTTTAGCGACATTTTCAGGTGACAATCTGTCAGCTCACATGATTGGTGGCTTTTCATGTGTTTTCACTCTGGTCGAATTTGTCGTTACTGTATGGCAACCCATTCAGAAATTAATCACAAATTCCAAGAAGACAGCTTTGTTCTAAGAACAAGTGAAGTTCATGAATACCATCTCCAGTGTGTCACTCAAAATGTTGGAAATGCAGCTTTGTATGGTGTATGCTGCAGAAGTCCATTTGATTCACTAGGTTATTTTGATGTGACCAAGTCTTTGCCCCCAGACATAATGCATGATCTGTTGGAGGGAGTTTTTCCACTGACGATGAAACATGTCCTTATCAAGCATGTAAACAAAATCATATAAGCATAACTGAGCTAAATGAAGAGCTTCAAAGATTCTGTGTTGGGCAGAATGACAAGGCCAATAAGCCTGTGATGATCTCTGAACAGGGTCTCAAAATAAAGGGATTGTAGGAACAGCTGCCCAAAAATGGTGTCTTTTCCGATTGCTACCTTTTATAATGGGACACCGTGTTCCTCCAGGTAGCAGATACTGGCATGTGTTTTTGATATGTAAAGAGATTGCAGACATTGTTTTGGCAGATAAAGTAAGGAAAGATGAATTACCTTATCTAGAATTGCTTGTACACACATTTCTTTCTGAGATGACAGAGGTTTTTGGAACTGTGTTAACACCTAAATGTCATTACCTTGTACATTATGCAAGACTTATGTCAATGTATGGGCCTCTTCGTTCTCTTTGGTGTATGCGTTTCGAAGGTAAACATCAGTACTTCAAGAGTCTGACGCACAACTGTCTAAATTTCAGAAACATAACAGTAACGCTGAGCACTCGTCACCAGCTTAAACAATGTTGGGAATTTTCACCTAGTAATATCTTAGGTGATTTTGAAAAGGTTCCTGGGAGAAGCATCAGCACACCAATATTGTCCCTACCCATTTGCCTTCAAACTACTCTAAAAGAAAGTGGCAACTTTAGCAATTTGGAAGGGAAAGTCATTCAGCGTGTGTCTGAAGTGACATTAGATAATATCAAGTATGCTGTTAGAGATGTGTTAACACTAGATCTTGTGCATGAGGAAAAAATTCCAGTTTTTGGACAAATTAAATACATTCTTAACAATGATACTATGTGGTATCTTTGCAGTAAGATTTTGCATCCTTTATCCTTTGACTTGCATTTCCATGCATATCGTGTTAAAGTAGACAGTGAGTGGATTTTGCTAAAACCTGGAGACTAAAAAGGACCATACATCACTTGACACATACACTGTTGATGATAATTTGTATGTTGGATTAATATGTTCTTTGTAAATGTTTGTGAACATTTTTATATATGTATATGTAATAGAGACAACTGTTTCCTCTTCAACCTGCTAATAAGCTAGTAACACATTGTCAGGCTTCAGTTCATTTCCATATAGTAAAGTTTTTACAACATTCCAGTAATGAAATGCCAAACAAAAGGAAATGTTTTCATGTTCAATTCCTATAGTTTTAACAACATCAATACTGATGTAAATTTATACATTTTGATGAATAAATGTATTTTTGTGGATTTATGGGTTTGTTTTTGTCTCTTCAAGGTACAAATTGCCTTGTCGCTCCAGCTGTACCTTAGTAGGTACATAATTGGCACCTTTTTAATTGGTACGGTTTTGTACCTGTACATAAAGGTACAAATTTGTCACTAGAGGTAGAAAAATGTTATTTTAAAGGTACAAACAATAAGGTACAATAATGTTCCTATGTTCAGAGGTACAATGTTGTACTCCACTAGGGTACTGCTGGAGCGGCAAACCTCCCGTACCCTTTTAGGTCCATTCCTGTCCCTCTATTTTTTTGTGTGTACCTCCTCAAAATGATGGGCTACCTCTCCCCTAGTTACCTCACTCACAGACGGCTGTGCGCAAGAGAGAACTTTCTCCTCGGAGGAAGAGACGGTCTCCACATCTACATCCTCCGCCTCCTCTTCCTCCTCCCCTAAGGGAGGAAAAGAGCTCAGCGGAGGCCCAACCCTGATAGGCTGAAGAGGAGGTAATGGAGTCTGCCAGGCACCAGAACACTCCCCCCTCCCCTCCGAAGCCACAACCACTCTCCTAGTTTTAAGCTGTGGTCCCTCATAAACCTGAGCACCCATAGGCTTTGGAGCAAAAAATCGGCAACGGGCCTCTCTGGTACGTGCAGGCAGAATAAAGCAGTCCATGCACGACTGAGGGTTCTCTCTTGAAACTAAAGCATGTTCATGCCCCAGACATAAAACACAGCTATCATGCCCATCCTCTAGGGGCATCGCCACCCCACAGCCCACACAACAATGTCCCTCCTGAGCCGCCATACTGACCCGGAAGTACTCCGTCACTTCCTGTTAGCCGTAGCACCGAAGCTAACTCACTTATGTTTTCCTTTTTTTTGTGTGTGTTTGTTTCTTGTAATGGACTGTGCGTGCCGGCTGCCGTGGGAGCCGTACGCTATGGTGGGGTGGACAAGGGAGTGCTTAAACTATTGGAGGAGAGACTATTGGAGAGGGAAAGACCGGCGTTCACCGCCAAGAGCGTTAGCCAGCGAGCCACAAGCAATACGCCGGCAAGAGGACACCGCCAGAGCCGGGAGCCGGAGCGTCAGCTCTGGGCTGACCCTCAGATGACCAACACTGCAGCTAACACAGTCAGTACCTAACCACCGAGCGCGTTAGCTCACGAGCCATGAGCAATACGTTAGGGAGAGAGCACCGTACCAAACAGTCAGCACCAGGCGTGTATCCACCGAGCGCGTTAGCTCACGAGCCGCGAGCAACACGCCGGCAAGAGGTCACCGCCAGAGTCGGGAGCCGGAGCGTCAGCTCTGGGCCGACCCTCAGACCACCAACACTGCAGCTGACACAGTCAGTACCTAACCACCAAGCGTGTTAGCTCACGAGCCGCGTGCAATACACCAGGAGAAACACAGCCCCCACTGCCTGCAGCCAGAGGACCTCCGGCTCAACCAGACAGGATGACTTCGTTTACGGAAAACAGACAGGAAGAGCCCCAAGACACAGTAATCCAGGGAGGCTGCCAAAGACAGACGCCCCAACTTACAACAGGTAAGCGGATTCAACAACTGCACCCTAGCTCTTTCTCTAACGCGGATTGAGAGACACTTCAATCTGACGCACACGTGGAGATCAAACAATCAGTGATCGCACGCCAGCGCTGGCGCTTTATAGCTACGCAATAGGGCGTGGCCGGGCAAGACTCCAACTTAAACGCCATGACTTGACGCAGATATTAATTACAGATTACAGATAATACATAATTACAGATAATTAATCATACAATAAAATAGTTCACCACAAAAAAGGAAAGTGTTTCAGATCCCAGGCAAGCCCCCAATTGTTACGTTTTTGCAAGTCACATGAAGGACAGGAGTCACGAGCAAGTAAACTAACAAAAAGAAAATCTGCACCTTTTTCAAAAACAATACAAAGTCTCTGGGTTCTACAAAGTGGAGTGGAGGTATGACTCCCCACAGCCACCCACTTATTCTACCAAAAGAGCAGACAAACTAAAGCAAAAAGGCTTTAAACAATACTGGAGGTGCTTGGTGGGGGAAAACACTGAGTGAAAAATTCTCCTAAGAGATCAAATCTCACAACTCTTGTTTTTACGCACTTTCCCTCAAAGACACATAGAATCACACACCAACTCACAAAACTCATTCACACAAACCAAAAGAGGAGGAAGGCTGGAGGTCAGGAACTACCTCCAGATGTTAAGGAAGTAAGAAAACTTCTTCCTGAACCAGTCGCAAAGACGCTGAAGGATGTTGTTGTCCTCATTCTTGTAGTCCACTGTTTGAGTCTCTTGGTTCTTGAACACTGGAGCTGAGATCTTGTTTGACTCTGCCTGCAGTCCGTCTGCATTTGTCACATCTTCCAGGCCACGTGCGTTCTCTGCTGTGGCAGGTCGAATGCTGATCTTCGAAGTTTTACTGACTGTATGAGGGGTGTTTGCTTTACCCTCAGCTAATTTCCTCTTCCCATCCTCAACTTTCCTCCCCATTGAGGTTGTCTCCATCCACTCAAAGGAGGAAGGGAGTACAGGGAGAGGAAAGTGCTGGTCCTTTGTGGTTCTCTCATATTCCTGCTCCCACCCGTTCTCAGGCTGAAGGACATTCTGTTTCCTTTTGTTGTCCTGATCCCTGAAGCCCGGTGTTTGAGTCTCTGGGTTCTTGAACACTGGAGCTGAGATCTTGTTTGACTCTGCCTGCAGTCCGTCTACATTTGTCACATCTTCCAGGCCACGTGCGTTCTCTGCTGTGGCAGGTCGAACGCTGATCTTCAAAATTTTACTAACTGTATGAGGGGTGTTTGTTTTACCCTCAGCTAATTTCCTCTTCCCGTCCTCAACTTTCCTCCCCACTGAGGTTGTCTCCATCCACTCGAAGGAGGAAGGGAGTACAGGGAGAGGAAAGTGCTGGTCCTTTGTGGTTCTCTTATATTCCTGCTCCAGCTGTACACTGATCATCTCAGTCTCTAAGACTCTTGAAGGGTTTTGTGTTTTTTCCCAGTGATGAATGGGTGTGACAGAACTTCAGCTGGAGTGATTCTTTTCTCCAATCCATCACCAGAAGAGCTTTGAGCCGCTCAACACACTGTTTTCGCTCCTCAGCCTCAAACATATTATTGTTCTCCAGACGCACATGCTTAAGTTGATCTAGACTAAAATCTTTGTAAATCCTTTCGAAAGGTTCACTGAGCTCCTTGTTTTTAATTTTCCAACCGCTGCTTTTTCTGAAGAATTGGGGAGCCTCTGGTGCTCGCTCCAGGAGATCATCTGGTGGCATACCCAAGAGATCACCTAATGTCAGCATCGCTTGATAGGGAGTTTCTGCCTCTGAAATATAGCTACAGGTGAGCATGGTGTACATTACACAGCCCAATGACCACATGTCAATGGCCTCTGAAAATGGCAGACCTAGAAGAAGTTCTGGGGCTCTCAAGCATAGTACCTGGCGCTCTGCGCCCTGCTCGACGGATCTGTTGTCATGGCCATACCAAAGTCTATGAGTTTGACTTCGATGGGGCGTAAACAATGCTGAAAAATGATATTATCTTCCTTAATGTCAGCGTGTATGACTCCTAAGCTCTTAAGTGCATTTAGCGCAACTGCCGTCTGTTTAACAATAGCCCTGATGTCACTTAACGTTAAAGGCTCCTTATTTAAACTGAAAATGTAATCATGTAAGTCGACATCCAGTTTTTCAAAGACCAGCCCTTTTCCTGGACCATAATCAAAGGAGCGGATGAACTTGATGATGTTGTATTGGTGGCACTCACTGCTCTGAAGCATTCTCATGATGTCTAACTCTGTCGTGTCCTGTTCAATTATTGGGATCTTAACAGCCACTATACTCCTGGTGACTTTATCCCAACATTTAAGGACCTTGCCATAGGTACCAGACCCAAGAGTTTCAAGCCAGATTAAGTCCTCTGGAAGCTCATATGGAATTTCTGTTGTCTGACTGTTGTCACTCATCTCTTCCTCTGATTCACTGCTGTCACTCATCTCTTGCTCTGTCAAATGACCCAAGTATCCCTGGGATGATCAATTTATACACAGATGGCCCTTTGATTCTGTCACCAAAGAGAGCTGTCTTTGATGTATCCATGGCAACAGACTTTGGTCTGTTGCCATGGATACAGAACATCCTGTTGGTCTAAGGATGGAATTTTGAAGTGAAGCATCCTCAGTTCACACACATTTCTTTTAACACCATCTGTGGAGTCATGTTAAACAACTGCAGATAAAAAGCACTAACACTGGTTCCACTGCTTCACATTGATCATGTTTACATAAGAACATTAATTCCAATATTCCTGAATAAGACGTAAATCCTCTTTAAAAAGATTAAAAAAGAACATGTAATCACCTAATTCTGAATGAAAATTTTAATTCCATATAAAACTTCACTCAGAAGTAAGTGGAAGGTTTATTTTGATTTTAAGTCTGAATAAAATAATTCCTCGATCATCTATACATTCCACTTTAAATTGATTCTGGTTGTTCTGCGCGCGCTCGAGCGAGCATGATGCTGATGGGAACATGAAGGCTGCCCAAAGCGAGCTTATGTAGATATGTAGATTTAATTAGAGCCTTAGAAGATTTGTAAGTAATGAAAGTGTGGATGGACGTCAGCATTAAAACTTGGACCTTTTTAAAGCTGTGGTGTCCAAGTTGGACGAAGTTTCCCTGATGGAGACACAGGAGAGGCTTAACTGGAATTTTTCTTCAGGTAGATGTAGATACATCACTATGTCACGTCCGCCCCTGTCCAATCAGAACCATTCCCAGCCGCCTGGCATTGAATAAGGGTGAATAAACGCACTTTCCTTGTAAACCTTTGTTCACGATTATTATTTACATGTTATACGAAGGAGAAAACCTTGATTATGAATAATTTCATTCTGAATGATTAATTCAGAATTAATAAAACATACCACGGTCATTGATAGGTTTGACGCAACAAAGTAAAAGGAGTTTTTTTTTGAGAAAAATTATATAAAGTGAAATACAAACACTTTAGCAGCACTGCTTGTGCCAATGTAATGCTAAAAAAATTTTTCACTCTATTTTTTCCAGTTTCTAAAGTACCTTACAGCTCTGCCAAGTTACATTGTTACACGTTACGTAAAGAGAAAAGTAAAGCAAAATTAAGCAAACTAGTAAAATAACAAACAGTGAGCAGAAACAAAGGGATTTAGAAGAAAAGAATAATGATAATAATCATAAATTACACACTATCTTAAGCATTTCTAACATAATAATGACAAACACTTGCCAGACTTGTTTATGTTTACTTCTCATGAACATAGGTTGCCATCAAAAAAACAAACAAAACTATGCAATATAACACAGTAAAGTAGGCTATTTGACTTTTAATTATTCATTTAGCTATTGAACAGGTGATGGTAGCCATTACCACATCTGTTGCCCACCCCGAGAAACTTTTCAGGAGCAGCCACTGTTCTGCAGTCTTACGGCCTAAACATACCCAGGCAGACCATTCGGAGCGGACTCTATGGAGGACTGCACAGACTCAAAGCGGTCGTCTGCAAGGCCTGTGCGCAAAGCTCCAAATTTTACCACCACGCAGACTCCCCTCTGTGGACTGGTGTCACACAAAACACTGCTTTGCGTGTACAAAACTCAAAAACCAGTGAAGCTGGCGCATTGTGTAAATTGAAAATAAAAACAGAATACAATGATTTGCAAATCCCTTTCAACTTATTTTAACTGAATACACAGCACAGACAAGATATTTAAAGGAAATTTAAAGGATATTTAACATTGTTTATAGAATGAAGTAGAACAATATACTCACCCAGAAGGCTTTCCTGATCCAAACAGTGCTTCAGGAGATATTTAGATCCAAAATCAAGCGGCGGACATCTGTATAATGGTAAGCACATAGGGCATACGGCGCCGCTCCTAAAACATTAATTAATCGTCCAAAAACTACGGTGGCCCTGAAGTGCAAAACACAACAGCAAATAACAAAACACATTGGCAAATAACTAAACATTGGCAAATAACTTAACACAACAGCAAATTAAAAAAACACATTGACAAATAACTTAACACAACAGCAAATTAAAAAAACACATTTGTAAATAACTAAACAGAACAGCAAATTAAAAACACACATTGGCAAATAACTTAACACAACAGCAAATTAAAAAAACACAACGGCAAATAACTCCAGCTCTAACAGAAGAGGTAGGCACTTGTGGCGGTTTTAATCATCAGTGATTGGACAAGAGAGAGAGAAGGAGAACTTGCTTGATTGGACGAAAGCACAGCTTAACCTATGACCAGGAAGTTGTTGTTCATTTAGTGTGTTTGTTTTAAACATGAACGTTACTGGTCATAGACATAATAATAAATAATCCTCCTTATGTCTATAGCATGGATGTATTATAAGAACCATGGTCTATGTTCATAGACATCATAGACATTATATACGAAGACGCCCCATTACGGCCTCGAGCGTATTCCAGCTTAGCCGCCATATTGGAGGGGTCTCTTCACTCCGGTCTAGCACCAGAAACAAGTGGAGCGAACGCAGTTATGCTCATATTTTGTGCAGCATAAAGTGACAGTAAACGGCGTAATATTGAAAGCAGATGACTTTTTTTGGTTTTATTCCAATACAGCTGAGTAAAAACATATTTAAAGTTTAATACGCATGTCAACATGATTTATATACGATGTCTGGTTTGTGTGTGTGAGCGCACGTTCATGTGCCTGTGCCTGAAATGGCTGCATTTAATATTCTCACAGCACACAAAAAAGTACACTAATAATAATAATAATAAAAATATTAATACTAATATTACTGTTGTTGTTACTACTATCACCATTACTATATTACCATAATTTCTTATTCATCAGGCTTACTCATTTATTTTCTTGATCCCCTTCATATATTATTGTAATTATTATTATTTCATCATCTACATACTTTTCACTTTTCTCCTTTTCATATATCTATTCTTCATTCCTTTACATAATTATTTCCATATTTTAATGAAGCTTAGCGAAAGTTCAGTCAGGAAGACCTATATGCTCATTCAGTCTCCTTTCATGCTTCAATCTGCCTACCTGCACAGGTGATTCAAATCTCAGCTGATGAGGGGCATGCTCTCACTCAATCACTGAGCCAACCAGATCCTGCCACACTCAACTGCTTGGCCAATCATTCTGGAGCAGCCTTATTTTAAACCATGTCTTTGCTCCTTCACAGTCAGTGCTGTGGTGTTGTGCTGATGATCTCGGTAATTTTGCTGCAGGCTTAAACACACTTTACATCATTCAGTGTACCTGATTAATTCTCAAAGATAACTTCCTTCAGCTCTTTCATTCCCGCTCAACTCTCCTACATCTCGGCTCTCCGTCGTCAGTTCCATTCCGATGTTACTGAGTGTCCGGTAATCATCAAAGAGTTTGTTGTTGATCAGAGCTCCAAATGCGAGTGCAGCTGCTGTCCTCCACCTCGCCGTGGTCATTCAAGCCAATCACGGAAACCTCTGCTGCCTCACCTCGGCCCAGGTGTAATCATTCACTGCATGATCACGGCTCACTCAGGTAAACGAGTCCCCTTTCTCAGATTATCAGTCGCACAGTCATACAAAGTCAAGGAAGCCACATACAGCTCATTAAGTATTTATTCCAGCAGCCGCTGGATCGTTCACATGTTGTTTGTTTCATCTCCGTATCTACAGGTTCTGTTTGTCTCTACCCTGCTCGAGCCGAGCTGCAGGTTCACTGCGAAACTCATCCGAGGATCACTGCGGTTCCCCCTCAGGTGTTGATCCGCTCAGAGAGCACTCCTGTGGCCTCACCGATGCTGACCTGCTGCCTTCACACCGCCTCAAGTCAGTATCCACTCAAAGCTCGAGAATCATCTCCGAGCTGCTCAAATTCTCAGGTGTTTCCAGATCAGTCCGTGATAGGGCTGGGCAGCATGTCTCGAATTGTAAGTGGTTCAGAGGACTGCTTTACTATCAAAATGAACATTGGGCACTAAAGCAGCCTGTCGAGGTTTTATATTACTGGAGTTTTTAGTGGGATAAATTAAAGGGAGTCACTCTTATGCATTGCATTTGCTCATAATGTGTCGTAATGCCCCTGCTTCATTAATAGCAGTGTATCTCATGCGCCCAAATGCAGCCTGTCATACTATCTCAAGGAATCGGCTATAAATTCTGCGCAATTATCAACATTCACTGAAGCCACTAACTGACAATGCGACTCAGCTCTCTAACGAACCGTTTCTTTTCAGTGTTCGTATATATGGCTTTTTTTTCAACGGCTCAAATGTGATGTTCAAAAGCCAAGCAGTAATAACCTTGTTTAATCACATCAGCTAAAATGACACGTCTAATTACTTTATCAGCAACAGCAACTTGCTGATGTCAATCAGTAACAAG
This sequence comes from Scarus forsteni, assembly GCA_036419115.1. Taxonomy (NCBI): domain Eukaryota; kingdom Metazoa; phylum Chordata; class Actinopteri; order Labriformes; family Labridae; genus Scarus; species Scarus forsteni. The sequence goes on from JAZDUH010000040.1 coordinate 18,274,892, forward strand.
TCAATCGGCAACAACTCAATTAAATGAACCTAATCATCATCTCTGGCTTAGCAGCTGGGTAGTTGCGGCTATGCCATATAGATAATAATCCTTATTGTCAAATAAACAATTACATAGATAAATAAAATAATGCTCAGTCACACGACAACAAAATAAAATAATTTAAAAACTTACATATTCTGTTTAAAAAAAAAAGTAGTAGTAGTTAGAATTAAGTATATGTTTAGAGGCAATTATTATAAATTTAATAATTTTATACATGCAGAAATTAAATTATATTATATAAAAATTAATAATAATAATAAATAAATAATAAATAAATAATAATTTGCTCATTCAGCAGTTATATTCTATAGGTGCTCGCTATCTAAATCATGCTATCTTAAGCAATGTTCTAGCCACTTAAGACAGGTGCTGCACTCAGCTTCAGCATTCTAATCCTTTATTCGTCCTGACTCTGCCTTCATACTGGAGGCTCAAATTCAAACTTTTGATGCTAGTAAGTTTGCATATCTCTGGTGGTGGTGTATAAATATGCTTTGGCTCTCATTTTCGTTCTTTTCAAAATTTCCAGTTCTTTTCATCTTCCTTCTCATGCCCAGTTCTCTGCTGCATATTTAACCTAACGCGCAGCGTCTGGCATTTCTCTTTTCCTTTGCATCTTCAGCAACTCTCCTGTAAAATAGCTCTCTCAGCATATACAGCAAACCCTGTCTCATGGGTTGTCCTATGTGCATCATCGCATCTTTTCTCTCCTGTGTATGCCTCTCTCTTCATAAACAGCAAACCCTGCATCATGGGTTCTCTATACGCATCTTTTCTCTCCTGTGTATGCCTCTCTTTTTGCATTTCCAGCAAACCCTGCATCATGGGTTCTCTATATGCATCTTTTCTCTCCTGTGTATGCCTCTCTCTCCGCATACACAGCAAACCCTGCATCATGGGTTCTCCTATGTGCATCATCGCATCTTTTCTCTCCTGTGTATGCCTCTCTCTTCATACACAGCAAACCCTGCATCATGGGTCTCTATACGCATCATTTCTCTCCTGTGTATGCCTCTCTTTTTGCATTTCCAGCAAACCCTGCATCATGGGTTCTCTATATGCATCTTTTCTCTCCTGTGTATGCCTCTCTCAGCTGCATACACAGCAAACCTAGCATCATGGGTTCTCCTATGTGCATCATCGCATCTTTTCTCTCCTGTGTATGCCTCTCTCTTCATACACAGCAAACCCTGATCATGTCTCTAGCATCATTTCTCTCTGTGTATGCCTCTCTCTGTACAGCAAACCCTGCATCATGGGTTCTCCTATGTGCATCATCGCATCTTTTCTCTCCTGTGTATGCCTCTCTCTTCATAAACAGCCCTGCATCATGGGTTCTCTATCATCTTTTCTCTCCTGTGTATGCCTCTCTTTTTGCATTTCCAGCAAATTGCATCATGGGTTCTCTATATGCATCTTTTCTCTCCTGTGTATGCCTCTCTCTCTGATTACACAGCTCATCATGGGTCTCTATCGCATCTTATCCCTCATCTTTTAGCATCTCTCCAGTATATGGCTGTCTCTCTCAGCACATACAGCTCATTCTTAGCATCATGGGTTCTCCTATCATCATAGCATTCATTTAATTATCGTAGCATTCTGTTTCTCTGCTCAGCTGTCTTATCTGTAGCAGTTTGATTTCACTTGCTCTAGCCCATTCTGATGCCTCCTTCTCATCACAAGGAGTTTTTTCATATTTGGTATTACCTTGCATACAGATTGTATAATGTCTGCCTGATCACTGTCTTTGCTTCTCTGATTATTAAGACCCACCAATCAGGTATGGTATACCTTCATTGTGGGGGGGAAGTCTTCTGTTACAGGAGCATTTATCCATCCTCCTGCCTATAATATCACTACTTCCTGTGGGGTATAGTGACAAAGTCTGTTCTGTACTCTTTCAGTCTGATTTCATTGCACATCTGTCCTCTTTCTCTATAGTCTTTCTGATTGAAATTTAGATAGCAAAGTTTGTCAGGAAGTCGCTTTCTGCACATGCCCTCGTGTCACAAACATTTTCCGCTATCTTCATGCTCCACTTCTCATCTTCCTCCTAAACTAATCACATTCTGTTATCTTTCTGACTTTACCGAGGGTCAGTAAATGGACTGGGAGTTTGCACGGAACTTCTCTAGTCTTGATCTGCATCACTGGTCACACTTGTCCATTCACATCCTCTTCACTTGCATTCACACCCTGCTGGCTCAGAGTCCTGTAGTCATCCTTCAGCATCAACGGACACATTCTCATTGCAGGCGCTGGCTGGCAGAGCACACTGTCCAGCTGCACCAATGATGCCCAGTCAAGAGAGCAAGTTTAAGACTGCAGGGCAGTATGGTCAGATCAGTCAGCTTGGATCTTATGGCCTCGGCAAGTTAGTCATTTGGATTTCACGGCGGGTCATCGAACCCAGAAATGGTGAGTCACATGATCAAGGGTATTCAGGGGGAGAGCTACTCTACCTGAAATTGATTAACTAAATTATGGAAGCATTATCGTGCACTCTATCGCTACTATGCTTTGGCATTCGATTCATTACGTCATGTGCTATGGTAACACCTGCACTGGCCAAAACATTGATTACTCAAGCATTCTGCACAGTCTCTCAATGCATCCATTTAACAAACGTGTGATCTCATGCATTCAGCTAAACCCAAGCTGGTTAAATGCTCCATGTGCTGCTTTCAGCTCTAAGGCTGGTCCAACATCACCTGAACAAAACGTTGAAAACCTGTAAGCTTTCCGGGAACAGGGTTAAATTCAGATTCAGGGCTAAATAGTTTGAATATCAATGGTCAAATTCTCGGCTCTGGTGCTCGTTTCAGTTCGGGTCCTTTCTGAATTCTTTAAAAGACATTCTAGTTATCAGGTCTTCAAACTGACCTCCAATTTCTGCCATATAAATCTGGTTATGTGCAATTTGCTTCATTTGCAATGTCATGACCGTTAACAGGTGATCATGTAATGCATCAATTAACATCTGGCAATAAACAAATGATAAAAATCAATTCAAATCAAAATGTTAAAAAATAAATAAGTAAAAATAAATGGGGTTTAGCAAGCTAGCAATTTTAACACTAGATAAATCTTAGTCTCTATATCTAATCATTTATTTAGGGTCAGCATTCCTCATGCTATTCGTCATGTAAAGCAAGTTATGTCGGACCCCACGTCAGGGTTAAGTCCAGATTCTGGGGTGTCATGGCTGAGGGTCAGTCTTACAGGTTCATGCGTAAGGTCAGTTCTAGAACCCAGTCTCTTACCTACAGGGTTCACATGAAGGATGTCACTTTATACCATTGCATAGTTCTCCGGACAAGATGTGTTGGGTTAAAAGAAATCATCTGTGCATCTTCTAGAATAAATATTAACATTGTTGTGTCTAATGCAGTTATTTTCTTGGAATCCTCTCATGCCATGGTAAGACTATCAGCTCTTAGAAGTCTGCATCATCTACAAAAGTAAGGCTTCATCTTGACCATCTATTGTCTCGTTATTTCTGGGGGGTATCCTATCTCTCATTCGCCCTCAGTACCCCTGAAGTACACCAAGACAGCGCGATGGAGTCTAAGCGCCAAAAGAGATTCTAACAAGAGACTCTGCACATTGTCATTTATATCTACCTGTTCAATAAATACTTTCAATACATTCAATTTTGGTCTCTCCTGATTGAAATGAAGCTTAGCGAAAGTTCAGTCAGGAAGACCTGGATGCTCATTCAGTCTCCTCTTTCATGCTTCAATCTGCCTACCTGCACAGGTGATCCAAATCTCAGCTGATGAGGGGCGTGCTCTCACTCAATCACTGAGCCAACCAGATCCTGCCACACACAACTGCTTGGCCAATCATTCTGGACCAGCCTTATTTAAAATCATGTCTTTGCTCCTTCACAGTCAGTGCGCTGGCGTTGTGCTGATGATCTCGGCAACCTTCCTCCACCCCAGGCACCTCCATTTGTCTCACCAGTGTCCAAGTCCAACTCCTCAGGATACTGGCTCTTTCACCCCAGCAGCACCAGAGATCGCATCAGGGTCCCAGCTGCAGAAGTCTACAACTCAATCTCCTGTATTCCTCACCACCACCAGGGTCTAGACTCCATGGGGGGTATCCTATCTCTCATTCACCCTCAGTACCCCTGAAGTACACCAAGACAGCGTGATGGAGTCTAAGCGCCAAAAGAGATTCTAACCAGAGACTTTGCACATTTTCATTCATATCTATCTGTTCAATAAATACTTTCAATACATTCAATTTTGGTCTCTCCTGATTGAACTATATTTTATTTATTGCCCCCCTTACAGCTCTCTCTCCATACAACTATAGCACACCAATGACGACCCCATCCTGTCCTACCATCTTATCACCTGCCGCTAATGTTGTTGTTCCTCCTCTGCTTGTTAATGCTCCAACCTCTATTTATTTATATAACTCTTTTATACTTTCTTTTTTGTGTATTTACTATTATATATTTATATATAACCTTTACAATTACTACCATTATACTGCAGCTGCTAGTGTTAAATGACTTTTCTCCCTTTTATAACGAACTATTAATATAACTGTTGTTCTACTTGTCTGTTTTTAAATCTTTGTTTGTTTGCATAAGCATCCATACTATAGTTTAATTTAATTTCATTATTATTGTGGCTGATGTTGCCATTGTTATTAATTTTACTACGATTAAAACAACAATGATATTAATAATTATATTATTATTATTGTTAATAACAATAATAGTAATATTATTAGTAATATATTATAAAATGTGTGAAGTTGGCATTGTGAATTACTTTTATAAATATATGTACATTTGACATATATTTGACATATGTGTGTGTATATATATATATATATATATATATATATACACATATATATATATATATATATATATATATATATATATACATATATATATATAGATATATAGATATACATATGTATATATATATGAATGTTGTTGCTCATGTGTTGTTTCTCTGACTGTCTCACTGTACTGTCTCATTGCATGATAAAAAGAGCATAATAAGTATTTTAATTAGAAAGAATGTATTTTAATGTGTGCCAGTATCCTATATTATAAGTACATCTCTGTCATTTGTAACAAACTAATCCATGTGAAAATTGGGTAAAAATTCACTAAGTTATGCTCACTATAATTGGGCATAATACACCTTTCTCAGTATAATAAACGCACTGGGGCAGCATGTTAGACCCACCCAAGATGGCGGCCGGTTGATATATGTATATGAGCCCCAATAGGCAGCGCCAGTCAGTGAGGCGTCTACGTATTTAAGGTCTTTGGTTACGTTTGTGAATCGTTGCTACTTTCAGGACAACTTTCTGATTAAAGGTTAAGCTGTGCTTTCATTCAGTCAAGCAAGTTCTCCTTCTCTCTCTCTCGTCCAATCACCAACGATTTACACCTCCACAAGTGCCTACCTCTTCTGGTAGAGCTGGAGTTATTTGCCACTGTGTTTAGTTATTTGCTGTTGTGTTTAGTTATTTGCCAATGTGTTTAGTTCAGTCAGTCAACTCACGTTCCATTGTTTTATTGTTGCTGCAAATACATGTTACAGGTTTGGCGTCCAGGCTCCAGTCTCATCACTCCTTGCAGAAATGTTTACATGAAGGCATGGAGGAGTGATGAGCAAAACATATGAGAACACCCCTGGAGCCTGCAGGTGGATGCTGGGGTGGTAGTGGGGGTGAAAGAACACGCAGCAATCAGCGTCTGGCAGCATAGACGTTTGCCGAGCAGAGGGAGAGATGGGAAAACTCCCAGTTTAAATACACCGCCAAATTGAGAGGAGGAGAGTGTGATTGGAGGATTGATGTAGGAGTGTGACGTATGACATGTGAAATGTGACATGTGAATAGCAGCGCCGCTCGAGTTGTCTGCCTGAACTAGCTTGCAGGCTTCGCTTCATTTCAGTCAGTCAACTCACGTTCAATTGTTTTATTGTTGCTGCAAATACATGTTACAGGTTTGGCGTCCAGGCTCCAGTCTCATCACTCCTTGCAGAAATGTTTACATGAAGGCATAGAGGAGTGAAAACAAAACGTATGAGAACACCCCTAAGCCTGATAGGATGCTGGGGTGGTAGTAGTGAGAACTGCGCAATCAGCGTCTGGGCTGTTTGCAGAGCAGAGAGATGCTACCCAGTTTAAATACTACGCCTTGTGATTGGAGGATTGATGTAGGAGTGTCATGACATGTGAAATGTGACATGTGAATAGGCGCCGCTGAGTTGTCTGCCTGAACTAGCTTGCAGGCGCTTCATTTCAGTCAGTCAACTACCGTTATTGTTTTATTGTGTGGGCAAATACATGTTACAGGTTTGGCGTCCAGGCTCCAGTCTCATCACTCCTTGCAGAAATGTACATGAAGGCATAGAGAGTGAAAACTACCTATGACTACTGTGTGGGCCCTGGCTTGCTGGCGCTATGTGTCGCCATTCCCCCCAGCGCCCGCTGAGAGGAATATACTACCTAGTGACTACTATGTGTGGGCCCTGGCACATTGGCCGTGTCGCCATTCCCCCCAGCGCCCGCTGAGAGGAATGTACTACCTAGTGACTACTATGTGTGGGCCCTGGCTTCATTGGCCGTGTCGCCATTCCCCCCAGCGCCCGCTGAGAGGAATGTACTACCTAGTGACTACTATGTGTGGGCCCTGGCTTCATTGGCCGTGTCGCCATTCCCCCCAGCGCCCGCTGAGAGGAATATACTACCTAGTGTCTACTATGTGTGGGCCCTGGCTTCATTGGCCGTGTCGCCATTCCCCCCAGCGCCCGCTGAGAGGAATATACTACCTAGTGACTACTATGTGTGGGCCCTGGCACATTGGCCGTGTCGCCATTCCCCCCAGCGCCCGCTGAGAGGAATATACTACCTAGTGTCTACTATGTGTGGGCCCAGGCATCATTGGCCGTGTCGCCATTCCCCCCAGCGCCCGCTGAGAGGAATATACTACCAGTGTCTACTACCATTGGCCGCCAAGCGCCGCTGAGAGGAATATACTAAGTGACTACTAGCACATTACGCCATTCAATAATACCTAAAATAAAATATACTAAGATCGATGTCAAAGGAGTGTGCTAATCAGTGGTGTATGTAAATGTATGGCTGCAGTCTATGTTGTATGTATGTAAAGGAGGAGACAAGCACCAGCGGTTCCTGCCGTGGCGTCCAGGAAGAGAACTGGCGTCGAGGGATGAGCGGAAATAACCTCCGCACCAGGCCAGGTGCCCAATCAGCCAATCAGCCTCTGAAAGAGCAGACACAGACAACCAGTATCCGAGCATGACCCAAAGGCCCCCCCAAAGGGCGTAACAACTACCTAGTGAATGCAGATGTTAGCATGATGAATTGGTACATACTTAACCCCAGCACACCACCTGATATGCAGTACAGAGTTATTTAGCAATGGATACAATCTTTAAATGTCAAATGCAGGAGCTCATGAGCTTTGAGCAGACTTGAAGACTTTCTTGTGAAGTCTCCTTAGCGTTGATGTGCAGAAAAGGACCAGCGCGCCGGGGATTCCAGTGTTGAGGTAGGCAGATGAAGCAATGCAGTTATGGTTACACCAATCTTCAGGGAGTGAGGGGAATAGAGTGCGGGAGGCAGGCCATGGCTCAACAGAAACAGCGCAGATTTGAAGAGAACCAGGATCTCGTCATAGATTTGTGACCATTGATGAACCAGGGATGATTGTTGATAAGGGGGGATGATGCAGATTTTCATCATAGAGAAAGGACAAAAGAAAAACAGTTTTAGTTTTTGCAATTTGATATAAGTGCCTTGTTGAGATCTGACAGATTTGAGTGCTTCAAGGATAAGGCATACATGTGCTTTCTATTTTCAAATCAGAAAAGCTGAGACCATGCTGTGGAATAAAATAGAGACCTGGTTGAGAGCAAGCAACATTACTGGGTAAAGCTCATAAAGGGCAGTAGATTGAGGATCCTTGAGGGTCTGTATTTTGTTGGCCAGACATCTACAAACCACTCATTGTTATAGGAACCCCCCAAAACCAGCATATGGAGCAGCGTCAGTATATAACTGGAGAGAATCTGAAGACTCAACATAGTCAAGTAAAGAAAGAAATGCTATTTCATTCAGTGCAGAGCAAAGACCAACTGCAGATCTGAACAACAGCCTTCATCAAAACTGCTCTGTCTTTAAGATTATTTAATTATTATTATTATTATTATTATTATTATTATTATTATTTATTTATTTATTTTATTTTATTTATATATATATTTTTTTTACTATTTTTATTACTATTTTTTTGTTTTAGTAGTAGTAGTAGTTTAATCAATTAATTTGTATTCATTTATTTATTCTATTATTTATTTATGTATTTATTTATTTTTTTTTAATGAATTTATTTATTTTCCACTGTGGCTGATGGAACAGAGCAAAGGGAGTTTTCACATGTTGTCCAGCATCAAGCCTCTGAAGCCTGAAAGCCTCTGAAAGTTATTAGTATTAATATATCATCATTATCATTATCATTTATTATTTTTATTATTTATTCATTTATTTATTCATATACATATATATACATATATATATATACATATATATACACATACATACACATATATACACACACATACATACATATACATACACATATATATACACATACACATGTACATACATATACACACATATATACATTTATTTATTTATTTATTTTTTCTGACATTGGTTATTATCATCATCATCTATTTATGTATTTATTTAACCTTTATTTAACCAGATTGGTCCCATTGAGATTAAAACCTCTTTTCCAAGGGAGACCTGGTCAAGACAGGCAGCAGCAAAAACACAATTTGCTTACGGATACAAAAGAGACATAAACAATTTACAAGCACATCATTATGGATTAAAAACAGATACATCTATGAGCCATATCACAGCTTAGCTAAAAACATCGGCATTGGATAGAATCTGCCTCCATGTCTCTCATTTTGGATTTAAAAACATTTAAGGACACCAGCTCCTTGAGCTTTAAGTCATTCTGCAAAACACTCCAGTCTGATGGTACAGAGTCCCCAAAAGCCCTTCCCAATTTCAGTTCATGCGTTTGGGGCATAGACCATGATAAGGTTCTATGAACGAGCTAAATATGAATTAATGTGTTTTATTTATTATCATCTTAATTGATACACACATATATATATATATATATATATATATATATATATATATATATATATATATATATATATATATATATATATATATATATATATATATATATATATATATATATATATATATATATATATGTATATATATATATATATATATATATATATATATATATATATATATATATATATATATATATATATATATATATATATATATAATAATTATTATTATTTTTGAATAATAAATATATTTATTTATTTATTCATTTATTTATTTGTTTATTTTTGAGCCAGCCAGGCCTGTTAGGAACCTTGGACTGGACCAGTGGTGAGAGAACTCAAAGCATCTACTGAAGTGATTAGAAAGAGCTTTGGAAAGTGCTGGCACGTTCACTAGAGTTGAATTATGCCTAATGTTTATTCCCGAATTTTGTAGGATGGAGCCTCCTTATACTTATTACTTTGAGAGCTGGGCAATGGATTTGTTTGAGGTTTAGGAGCTGACAGTTCTTGGACAGAGGGAGGTCATTTGGGTGAAGGAACTGCAGATGGAGCAGGATATGGTTTAATGCCTGGTAGAATGTAAGCTGATAAGGATTAGGTCAACTAAAGACTAATTTAGCCTTTGATTGATTTGATATACATGGCAGCTTTGGCAGAAAAGGCTGTGGTATCCTTAAAGAGAACCACTGTAGGAAAGATCTGAATTGTGGCTAAGCAGGTGACAGATTCCTCTCTACGTTGCGGGTATATTTCACAAATAGTGTCTCTAAAACACCGAAAGCCACATAAATTCTGCCAAGTAAGGAACTTGAACAGTCTTGGATCACTATCCTTAGCTTTACCTGTACATCTGTGGTATAAATATTACGAATTGTTAATACTGTTTATACCTTTATCTCATTCACAGTCTTATTTTAACTTAATTATTTTCTTTCACAAGGAAGTTGATGTTTCATGTTACGATCCTTTTATTTTCATTTGGTTGAATTTATTCTGTTATTTTAATTCTGCCTCTTAATTAATTAATTAATTAATTAATTAATTCAGTTAAATTAATGCTTCTCTATTCTAATATCTTCATCTTATATTTCCAACTGGTATGCTGTGTTTAAGAGCAACTAAAACAACCGATTTCCCCTGGGGATTAATAAAGTATTCCTGATTCTGATTTCTGATTCTGATTTAGAATTACTGAAACGTTTCCACAACCTCATTCTGAATCTTTGTATGCAAATTCAAACTACACAACAGAATCTTCACCAGATTAATATCATGGCCTATCGAGATAAGAGCAAAGTTTAATGATAATATAAATTACTTTAAATAACTATGTAATCCAGTCGATGATGATTCTCCATACCTCTCAGATGAATGAAAAGAGAGAAATAAAATATGATTAATGACACGAGTTGATGATATAACAACCCTGAAGAAGACTTATTATTCAATCATTGTGTCAGATGTTAAAGATTACGGGAATGAGATTACCTGAAAAGATTTGATTCCTTAGAGAATCAGGAATAGCAGCAGCAGGAGGCAGAAACCAAGACCCTTGGCAGGAACGGGACTGCAGATCCCAGGATTCTTGCGGCATACGGTACCCGGGAAGGCCTGCAGCCAGCAAAGCGAAGGACGCGGAAGTGGACCCGGGATGTTCATATGACGCGGCGTTGTTTTCCATTGTGCTCAGCGCTGTTTTAACTTCGAGGAGTGCGTCTCTGGAGAAGCCGGAATCTGGCTGCTCCGCTTTGGGGGGCCGGGGCAGCGCCAGGCTCCAGTTCAGGAGGAGGGACATTGGCAGTGTGCTTTACTTTCCCCCCGGGGGGAATCTGGAGTACTGCTGGATCATCTAATAATCGAAAACCTCTTCATGGCTGAGGCCGGCCGGCGTGGTGATTTTACGGGCGTAGAATTCTTCCAGGATGCGGTGCACTGGCCAGACGCGGGTTGTTTGCGGATGTGCGGGAGATCTGGCGAGGACGTAACGGGATTCATTCACAAAGCTGATTTCAGGGACTGAATCTGGGTTTCGGGATTAAGCTCAGCATCCTCCCATGACCGCTGAGACTCACTCACTGAATCGGAGACGACGAGACATCAGGATCACCGGAGCAAAAGGTATGATGACGATCGCATGAGAGAGCAGGTGAAAGAACACGCAGCAAATCAGTGTCTGGCAGCATAGACGTTTTCAGAGCAGAGGGAGGGATGGGTAAACTCCCAGTTTAAATACAAATTGAGAGGTGGAGAGTGTGATTGGAGGATTGATGTAAGGAGTGTGACGTATGATATGTGAATGTGACATGTGACATGTGAATAGCAGCGCTGCTCGAGTTGTCTGCCTGAACTAGCTCGCAGGCTTCGCTTCATTAGTGATAATAGCTACAGTTACAGTGGCACATGAGAAAGAAAAAAAGGAAGCATTCCCACTAATTATTTAATGTGCAGCTGTTATACAACACTTATGGTGCAAATTGTTTGAAAAAAGCTGTAAAAATATAATTTACATGGTGGAAAAAATGAAAATGAGCCCTTGAAGTGCTTGAAAAGTGCTTGGATTTTAACTTTAAAATGTGTACAAACCCTGTAACTTATAATCATCCATTTTCTTATTTGTTGATTTGGTATTATCTTCACAGCCATGAGTAGAAGAAGAAAAGCCATCTGCTTGTCCAGTCACAGATGCAAATGCCAGCATTAGTATTGGCCAAAATACTGGTAAGTGGACTTATATTTAACTAAGTTGATGTTACCTATAAGGAATGTGAAGTTGACACCTCTCTTATGTTTCATGTTGAGGAGGGTCTGCTATCTTTGCAGTCATGGGCCGTATTACATCCAAGCTGTGTTTTTATTTTGTCATATTTGACATCACCACAACACGCCAGTGCTGCTGTATCATCTTTACATTCCCTGTAAATGTCCAAGATGATGTCCAGCTAAAATCTCTATCTCAATCAACCTGAACAATAAGAAATACTTCTCTGTCTATTCTCAATAGTCTCAGATAAGCAATCCTAAAAAGTGCCTGGACACATAAAATGCTGCTTGATAGTATGAAGTCCTAAAGGCCATAGAATATTGTGTTATTGTTAAAGTATATGTAAATTAATGTTAAGTAATGCAATTAATGGTTTGGTTACTTCTGTTTGTTTAGTCCTTTGGTTTTGTGCAGATCCTGGTGCACCAACTGCTGTCCATGAGGTGGAAATGCTCAAAAAGCTTCTGGAAGCTGAAAAACAAAAAGCTGGGTTGCAACAGGAGACGATTGAAATACTGAAGTTGGACAAGGCTTTTCTCCAGGAACAACTCACAAAGAAAGAGAACCTTATCCAGGAGCTGATGAACAAAATACCTGAGGCATCAGACACAGGTTAGAGACAGGATAAAAGCAAGAAATATTCTTTTTTGTTCCTTTGTTTTTTTAAGTTTACCGTCTTAAACCACGTGATACCACAGATTAAATCAGGTTTAATGTGCTTACAAAGTCTTAATAATTTGACATAGTAACAACTTAATTCTACGATTAGATAACTTAGATTCCTTATTGGATATGGATAATGGTAAATATACACTCTGTTTGATCTTACAAATTCAGTCCAGACATTGTACTAAAATGGGACTGTTTAAAGAGACTGTGAGGAGTTTCTAAGTGATTACAAAAAAGTCTCACTTTTTGATATATGTCTGATCGAAATACACACTTATCGATGAGTTTTATAGCATCAAAATAGGTTATCTATAAATGCTATCCCTTAGCCTTCCATTCGGGTCGGACAGGGCTGGACTGGCCAACTTCCGGAACAAGAAAATTAAAACTAGAGCAAATTTTTTTATTATTTTATTATTTATATTACACATCTTAGAGCACAGGGATGTAAGTAGCGATAAATAGCCGGCTACAACTACTATAACAAGTTTTCCAAAAATTGCTTGTTGTCACACATCAAAAACTACCACTATGTAACTAGAAAGAGGTACATTACCTCGTCGATTTGCATCCTGTAAGTTGTTGAAAAAACAAAGTTGTAAAGCAATGCAGAGTTCTGAGGAAGGTCCTTATTGTATCCATTAGCCTCAAAACATTCACACGCTGTGGATGTAAACGTCTGCGGTGCGTTCCAGTTGTAGTCAGAAGTAGGAATTTTGAGCCCTGAGTAGGAAACTACAACTGGAACATCCCTTAGAGTCTGAATTTCCTACTGGGAACGTGGTGAAACCTCGCCACCCCCGAGTTGACAATCAAAGATGGATGCCCCCAGTGTGAACAGTTATTTAGCTCCTGTAATAATCAATTTATCTGCACTTCTGACTGGGGTGTGTCGCTCTAGATCAGCTGTATACATAGTATTGTTAGACTTATATTTACAAAAATGCTGCCATAGTTATAATCACATTCTTCATGTGACATTTGTGAACAACAACGCAGGCATGCTAACAACAGCTAACAATAGCCTGGTAGATCGGCATGTTTTCCGACTTTGTAACTGGAACGCTGATAGCTCTGGGATGATGTCACTCCCAGTTCAGCGGTTACTGGAACGCAGCATTACGGCAGTCGCCGCACGGACTCATGGGTAGCAGAGTCTTTTACGTTGCCGGTAATAGATTCTCCTCATAGCACCTTTAAAAAGGTATCTTTGTACTTGTGTTTATTTTAAGTGTGTTTTTTTGGGTGTGATTATTTAAACTTATCGTGAAGTACTTTGTGGCTTTTACCTCTGAAAGGTCCTTTACATATATAATTTATGATATATGATTACTTACTTGCTGTTCAGCTTATATACATGTAAAAAAAGAAAGATGAAAATAAACTAAATTTAAAGGAGTTAAAATGATTTTCCAAGATACCAAGAATATAAGAGAATAAGATATTAAGAAGTTGATAGAAAAATTATGATAAAAAAGAAGCTTCGGTATTGTGATACTACCAAGATCCATAATACTTGGCTGGGTACTCATTTTGGTATTGTGACAGCACTAGAGAGTACTTTCAATGTCTAATTCTTCTCTGAACTGACCCCCTGATTGTGTCTCATGTGAATCTGCAGATGCGAAGCACCTGAGGAAGCAAAGAAAGGCACCTCAAATCAGCATCTCAGATGAATCATTTGAAGAATCTGATGGTAGAGGGTCCTCTGCCCTTTCTGATTCTTCAGAGGGGGCAACTGAATTACTTTCCAAGAAAAGACAAGTGAAACAGAAGAAACCATCACATTCTTAGAAAGGAGAGAAAAGTCCTGCACCCAGAGATCACAGCCGCGTTAGAAGTGAGTACATGACAATCACAACAGACTGTTCACCTGAACTTGTCTGGTCTTGTTTTTAACTTTTGTGCATCCCTTTAAAAAAGTACAGAGAAAGTCCCTAAGAGTAAAATTTATCAGCTCAGTAAAACTGCCCTAAATAAATTATGTCTGAATGTATCATTACAAGTTTTGCACATGGACACCTTCAGTAAGTTTAGCTATACATAACATTTTTTTATTGTTTCAGAGTTTTAACCCCTCAAATGCCAGTTTCTGTGAAAAAAAGTTGACTTTTAAATTATAAAAAATTACAAAAGTGAAATATTTTCATTCAATTGCATTAAAAATGTCATGTGTTTTGGGTGATTGTCAGAGCCTGGGAGTGTCAAAAATTGGTAGAAAACTCATTTTTGTGCATGTTTATTTCTTTCATGCAGGGTCAGATGTATAAAATAACCCAAATATGTCCGTATGGTTTAAATTTATCAGCCAAAAAAAACTGCCATAAAAACCTTATATCTAAGTTATCTATCTAAAACTTATTATTTCTATATAATAAGGTGGGGTTGTGTTGTTTGAAATACATGTGAAACACTACACAGGAAGTGGAGTTGGAGTTACAGATGAAGTAATGATCAAAACATGACGTAGTGGTTTGTAAAACTTACAGACAGGATTTTACAACTCTGGAAACTTTTTATGCCGGTGACCATTTAAACTTTCATTGCATTGATCCCGAGGTAACCAGGTGAATACGATGCTCACATAATGCAACCTACTCACAATACATATTTTTTCTACACACAATGATTGTTAATAGCATATGCAATTAAACTGGTAACAGCACACGCATGTAATTCCAGAAGTACATTAACAAAAATATTTTCTCATTTCATTGTGTAAAGCCATTTCATTTAATAATGCCTTTTTCCTTCAGTGAGAAACACCACAGGAATCCTATCGAGATACATGAAGGCACTCGAAGCATTCAAAGAGGGAATGTCCATGAAGAGGGCATTCAACTCTGTTGGTGTTGACCGGTGCACCATCGCCAGGACATCTGCAATTGTGGAGCTAAAAATTGCAGCTCCAGATGTGTTCAAGGCCTTACCTCCCTGGAACGATAGGACAGAGAAGCGATCCCAGGGCTCTCAAGTGCGACCATTTTGGTCGCCCATGCGACCAAAATTTGTAAGAGTGCGCCTAACATTATTTTTTGGTCGCACCGGTGCGCCTGATGCTCCTGGTATGAAAATAAGTCCCTCCTCTCTCTCTCAAATCTAAAGTTTAGAAGCTGAGAGAGCACACCTTGATATACCTACAAACGTAATATAGCCTATTAATGTTGACAAAAGTGACGGCGGTGGCGGAAAATCTGTCTAAAACTGACAAAACACATCGCCTGTTTCTCCTCCTCTGTCTCCGTTTTACAGCAGCCCCAGTACACACGCAAGCACGCATGCATGCAAGGACGCACACACAGCCCTCAGTAATCATCCAATCAGCTGTCAGTATGAAAATGAGCCCAGACTCTGTGGTGTCAGGTTACAGCAGGAAGCGATAAAGCTGAACAGGAGCGCAGCGCTGCCGAATACGTCTAAGAGACTGTCAGATAATTCATAATTAAATACAATTACAAGTAAAACAAAGTAAAGTTTCAGTCCTTTCTCCTGTTAAGGGGAAAGTTACTTAGTCACACAGGCACAGTGGTTCAGTGCTCACACTCATGGTGCGTTCCAGTTTTAGTCAGAGGTCGGAATTTCCCACTTCCGAGTAGGAAATTTCATCTGGAACGCCCCCCCGAGTTCGGAATATCCTACTAGGAACTCGGTGAAACCTCGCCACCCCCGAGTTGACAATCGAAGATGGCTGCCCCCAGTGTGAACAGTTATTTAGCTCCTCTAATAATCAATTTATCTGCACTTCTGACTAGTGTGTGTTGCTCAGTTGTATACATAGTATTGTTAGACTTATATTTACAAAAATGCTGCCATAGTTATAATCACATTCTTCATGTGATATTTGTGAACAACAATGCAGGGCGTGCTAACAACAGCTAGCAATAGCCTGGTCGATCGGCACGTTTTTTTTCCGACTTCAACTGGAACGCCGACAAGTCGGAGATGACGTCACTTCCATTTCCCAGCTCCCAGTTCCGAGGTAAATGGAACGCAGCATCAGTGAGGACAAATGAGCCAACTGACAGCTCCTGACTGAACATTAAGCTGAGCTGTAAATTAAAAAAAAAAAAAAAAGCCAAAACAAGAGAAAAAATAAAGATAAAAAGTAATAAATGCTCTGCCCTTAAAGTCGTTTTCATAAATTAGTTTGAGAATTGTTTTTTATTATTTACCTTAGTGTCAGTTTTGTAAATATTGACTGTAGTGTGTGAAGTCTTATTCTAGGTTCAAATTTATTGGAGAGTAAGTCCATCCAGTTCAATATTATGTTGTTGGTTGTTAAAATATGAATATTTATTTCATTTTCAGCTCAGTATAGCACCTTAGCTCTTAATATTTTGAAATATTTTATTTAACTTGAGATGTTGAAATATTAAATTTCAGTTCAGTAAAGCACTTCAAGCATTTTTATTTGGAGATGTTTTATTCTGCTTCATGTTTTTTCTCCAAATGCATAATTTTGCTTCAAATAAAGACAAGCATCTTGTTCTTGTTTAAAAAGCATTTACATGATATTAAAGTTTCAGCACCACACTGTGATTATTTTAAGGAGTTAATTTTATTAAGCCTTTTATTTATTAACTTAACCACTTCACTGTGAATGTGAAAGTTGAGATGTAAGAGGTTTATTTTGTTGTTGATGTTCGTTTTGTTGGTTTTTGAAGGACTTTTATTTAACTCACTCACCATGAGTGTGATAATTAGAAGTTTTTTTAAGGACTCACATTGTTCACAAATAAGTTTTGCAAAGTTTTGTGTTGTTCTTGCATTGATTAAAAGATGTGTATTTTTCCTCAAGAAAACCACTCATAGCGGCTTTTGACCAGCTTGTATTGTGTTACATTAGCCTATAACTGAACAGTTTCATCACTTTACTTGAAGCACCCAAAGAGCATTTAGTGTAACTTATAATCATGTTATATGCATTATACCAGTGATTATAATGCTTCATGGCAGTGATTATGAGACATTCTAAAGAGTTTTAATTAATAACAACTATGATAATCATAATACCCTTTGATCCTTGCAACAAAAATCGATTAGCAAGAGACCATCAATCATAAAGGTTTAAAGTACTTGATCTTATAAGCCATTATGAAATGCTCTATAATGTATTAAGCACATTTTTACAAAGACTTATTAAGATTTATGGATATTTATATTGATAGATATAGACGTTTATAAGCATATCATGAATATAAGTATAATTCATTATGTATGTGGACATTGTCAGTGAGTTGCTAACAGTTATAATGTATTATAACACCTGACCTTGTAAGCCATGATAAAATGCTGTATAGTGTGTTATGATTATTGTTATAAAGCATCATTATCATTTATGGGTGTTTATAACTGTCATTATACAGTGCTATAATGGCATATTAATTCTTTATAAATGTACTTATAATGCGTTATAGAGGTGGGTGTCAAGTAAAGTGTTACCGTCCAAGCTTCTGCAGAGCATCCCGGTCATCCTTCATATTGTCCTCGTGAAATCTGTCATACAGGGCATAATGCTCTGCTGAACCCGTGATTGTGTGCCCACCATTGTCTGGGACCTGCTTTTTACAGGTTAGCCAAGGAAGTGACACCGTCAGCCGTCCCTCTTTTGCCAGTTTCACATTATCTGGAGTTGGTGCAGATAAAGCCCTTCAAAAGGACTGAAAGGCAATATCTGTGGTTCTCTCAGATTCATGTGTGTTGCCAGTCCACGAGCAAAGTCATAAATAACAATGTTTGGCATGTGTTTCCATGACAGGAGAAGATCTGACAGGTCGCATTGGCTCGAATGTTGCATTTAATGCTGCATACTATGCCATATGGGCACATAATCACAGCCCAGCCACCTGAAGTAGTACAAAAAAAAAAAGAGTACATAAAATGATTAACTGGTATGGGATCAAATTAAATACAACAAAACTTTAAGATTATTAGCAGTTCGGACATGCACTTGGTTGAATTAAATTTACCTGACGTAGCCCAGATCTTTTGGAAGACTTTGTCCCAGGACTCCCTCAACTTAATTTCATCAGATAATCTCTGTAGGAGATCAGTGAGGGACCCTGATGGATCCAGTCCGCATTCCCTGCACAGTGTGCGAATCACCTCAACCTACAAAATAAAATATGTTTAAATGTGTGGGGAGCTGGAGGAGATTCGGGCATTAATTCACTCCTGAAAGGAAAAAAAATGAACAGGCATTATATACCTTTTGCCTGAATAATTCCTCTATCACCAGTTGGTCCTCCGAGACAGTCATTTCCTGTCCTCAGCCTGTTTAGATGAACGGATTTTGTGAAATTTCTTATTTAATACGTGGTCTGAGCATCGAGTATTTCAGCCTGCCCAAAAATGAAAGGACGGAGGAACAGCAAATGGGTTGTTCTGTTGACCTTTACAAAAGGAAAAAATAAATATCTCAAAACATTACAAAAAGTAGAGTTACAACTTGATAAATATTTAACCACAACATATTTTAAATCTCTGTGATGTTGTCAATATTGTGCAATTATTGGATGTAGTGCAGCATTTAATTAACTCACTTGTAACAAATCCCGGCTGGTTCTTTCAGTTAAAAGTGCCTCCCAAAAACGTTTTATGCCGACCTCTCCATTGAAGTCATTGGGAAGTTGGGGAAGGTCAGTTACTACACAAATGAGGTGGAGAGTTTGCACAACAAATTAACTTTGAGAGCTAACAGATCTGCAAGTTCAACGGATCTGCAAATTCAACGGTTTTGAAGCCATAATTTCCCCCGTCAGGGCGCCGCCATTGTGCAGCCAGTAGAGAATCGGGACCATATTTGGACGTAGTTGTCGTAAACTGTCGCAAAACTCCCCAGCATACAGCGTACACAATCATCGTGGAACTGCCGTAAACCGCAGTTATTTTTAAACTCTAATAACTGATGAAAAAGAAACTTTTCAGAAAAAAGAGGACTTGAAAAAACGCAGCCCAATAATACTTTAATGTCACCACAGCATACGGATGGGAGAAACATTTCTACGAGGTGTATTAATTTTTTGAAGTTTCACTTCGGCCTGTCCAGATGAATGGGGGAGACGGAGAGTTGACCTATACTGCAGCCAGTCACCAGGGGGAGCAGTTTTTGTGGCGGCTTCAGTTCAAGCCCAGCGACATGACGTCCATGTTTTTTTACAGTCTGTGATTACGACAGGTGGATGATCACCACAAGTGATGCAGGAGAATTCGTACTCATGTGCTGTGAGGGCTTCGAAATGGAGATACCCATGGAGAACTGTATCAGCGGAGGAGAACTTCATGCCCGAGGTCAGCTCCAAATATTGGACCACTCTGCTCACTGCAGTATGGATCTTAGAGAGAAATATAATAAAGAACAAACAATGTACTGTAGCACTTCATTTTTACAATAAAAACAATATTTAATTACTGTCCTATCCTGATACACAAAGTGAGCTCTAATAAAATGTAGTCATTAAAATTGTGGAGACCATCTGTCCACTCTTGGTAGCGAATCGCTCCACATTGTGGGCATGATTTAAAAATAGGTTGAGATGCCTGGAAATCACAATATTAAAAAACAATACATAATAACACAACACATTGAATACACACAAGAGAACAAATCTACCACTGTAGATTATAATAACATAAGTAATTAACAGCATCAAATTTCTATGACCTACCTTGAACAACCACCTTGTGTGGTGGTGAGAATCTTGGCCTTGATAGTAATCAGGACAGGGTCACTTAGAGGCACCTTGCCTGCACAGTGAGGGCATATAGTTTTGACTGGAATGAGGTGCCTTGGACATTCTTTTTCCACTGATGGAGGGCATAAATGTTCCAGAAGCTCAGTGGGCAATTCTTTGTTTTTGAGGATGTACAGTATCATGTCTTCCTTTTTTTTTTTTTACATCCTTAGGCGGGTACAGTAGGTCTTCTGCACTGGTGGCATCATTACTGTCTCTGTCCTCTGTTGCTGTGCCCTCGAATTCCTCCTCGTCAGTACTCCGTACTTTTTTAAAGAAATTGCGATCTCTCTCAAACAAGTGCCATTTGGCAGTATATTTGTGTGGGCATGATCTTTTCGTCTTCATGCAAGGACAGTGCCATGTATTTTTTTTTAGTGTCATATGACACCATGACCCTACCCGATCGACTAAAATAAGAAATTGTTGGTTCATAAACTGATACAAACTTTTTAGACTGTAGGGTTGCAATGTTTGTGGACACAGACAGTGGTCTGTTGTTGTTTTTGGCAATCTTTTGTCGTGACAGGCAGAGATTTTTTTTGTCTTCACCAAACCATTTGCTATTAACCATCTTTGTAATTTTTTCAACACCAAGTACTAGGGGTGCAACAATACATGTATCTCTATTGAGCTGTTTGATACAGTGGCCTCCGTTCGGTACACCCTATGAACCGAACAATACGCAATTTTGTATTTATTTATTTGATCAACTTCTGACAAGGCACTATGCCCTGAAAGTTCAGTGAATCTGCATTCGACTAGTCCGGGCTGCATTGTCGAGCACAGATCCACTGAGCTGCGCGTGCAGCACCTCCCCTTACATTCGGCCAAGCTGCTAAGAAGAAGAAGCTAAATACGCTATGGCAATGCAACATAGCGAGTGCTTTACAGTCAGCTGAAATTGAAGACCCTCCACTACCATTCAGATCTGGTGTTTGGGACTACTTTGGCTTCCGTGTCAAGTATGACCCTGATGGTAAACGTGTCGTGGACAAAAACAAACCAGTATATATATATATATGTATATATATATATATATATATATATATATATATATATATATAACACCAGTATATGTATGTATATGTATATATATATACATATATATATATATATATATATATATATATATATATATATATATATATATATATATATATATATATATATATATATATATATATATATATATATATATATATATATATATATATATATATATATATATATATATATATATATATATACATATACATATATATATATATATATATATATATATATATATATATATATATATATATATATATATATATATATATATATATATATATATATATATATATATATACTAAATACAATATAGAAATACTGTTGTGTTCATATATATATTTACATATATATATATCAAAATAGGTTGCATCAAAATAGGTTATCTAAAAATGCTATTCCTTAGCCTTCCGGTCGGGTCGGACAGGGCACAGTGACCACTTTTCAGCCTTTAAATAGGCAGACTGACTGATTACAAGCTTGGAGACACCTGTGATGATAATTACAGGGCACACCTTAGTTTAACATGTCCCTATGGTCACATCATTTTCAATCCTTTGTAGGGGTACCATCATTTTTGTCCAAGCCAGTTTCATTATTTTGTTTTTAAAATATTTCTGCTGAACCAAAATTTAAAATCAGTGTCTGATTTTCATTAGCTGATTTTCAGTAAATTTTTATTTATTATTACAGTTGTTATTTTCAAGTTATTTCAGTGACCATGTGGGGTGTTCTTTCATTAAATGAAGGGTACCAACCATTTTGTCCACGTGTGTACATATATATATTGTAGTGATAATTTGTTTGGTCTTATTTTGCTATGACTATAGAGATTAATTATTGATTTATTCAATAAACATTCGAACGGGGCACCATCCTATTTATACAAAATAGGCAAAATTTTACTCCTTGATTAATTTATTGATCAGGTTAGTTTTAATCTTAGTGGACTAGAGTGAGTAATTCACACTCTATTCTCATCAACCTTAAATCTGAAGGGAAGAGCTTTCGTTACAGGGATGTCTGACTTTTAAAACACACTCCCAAAACAGTACTTTAAATCTATGAAGAATTTATTTAAAACCAAATTAAATAATGAACAGAACAATACACTCCTGAGGGAGAAAAAGGCATTAAAAGTACATTTACATGATATGAAACTTAGGTGAGAAAATAACACTTCTTTGGTGAGGATTAGAATAACGTATAACTGTATTTGACCTGGTTATATTGAGTGATGAATTGAGGTAGGAATTTGATGGACTATTTCGTAAGCGTTTGAAGGGGAAAAAGGGGTTTTATCTGATTGAGCGAGCGAGACTAATTACACCAACCTGTCTGGCTGAAGTTCAGGAGAGATCTTACTTAGAGTAGCGCTGGTCTGTCGCGAGTCCGAAGTCACCAGGTTTGATGGATGCAGCGGCCTGCTGAGGTGGAGGCAGTCTGGACCCGTCTGGCGCTCGTGGGGATCTCGGGAAGAGTTGCGCTGGGATGCAGATGCAGGTGGAGTTGCAGTTTCGGCACTGGTCAGCTGCGTACACGGCGTCGGCTGGAGTCTCGGCACTGGTCAGCTGCGTACACGGCGTCGGCTGGAGTCTCGCCTCGCTCAGAAGTTTACTTTTATTAATTCAAAAAGAGATATTCGCTGGCCACACGAAATTACTTCTTAAATTAAAGAAAGTGATGGCGGCAGAGTGTTCAAAAAGGAAGGGAACACTGAGAAAAACTGAGCTAAGACTAGAAACGACAAGTAGTGCTGACTTTACTAAAATTAGCGGAAAAGTCTTGTCAGCGGGCAGGCGAAGACACGGAACAAAGTGACGTCACAGGGGTGAAGAGGAAGATCGGGAATCAAGCGTCGGGGCAGAGCGGAAGGAAGAGGAAGTTTTAAAGTGCCGATACTCTAGGCTCCCCGTTCAGCTTTTTAAACCCCAAAAGTGGGTGTGGATTTTGTCCTAGTGGGACGGATATCTGTCTAAGCTTTAAAAAACTTGATAAGCTTAAGTTTTTACTAATAGGGAGTTATAATTTGGAAATCACTCAATATAACCGAAACCAATAACAAGATCGTCTCATCCCGAATATTTTGATACCAAACACTTACTATCAAAATAAAAAGGAGATTCAAAGGTTATATATTTATATATGTATACTAATGTAACAACACTACTAATTACTAGACTATTCAAGCTGTATTGCCTAGACTTCCCTGATACTGATTATTTTGTCGGGAAGCTTATAACATACAAACTTTGCACAAGCATTGTCAAAAACAGTTCATTACAACTTCAGTTACTTTTGCAAATGTTCGTTGTCAGTGCTTCCACAGGGTGGCACTGTTGGTCCATTGTAGTTTTCCTGCTGGGAGACTGGGAATTTCAGTTTTGAAGTAAAGATCTTCATTTGGCTTATCTTGGGGCTAGAATCACCGGGATTGGACTCAGATAGCATACATTTCACAACACATCAGGTTATCATATTGCTTAGATATGTATACAAGGTCTTAGATGATTTTGGAGGGGTTTGTAGAAATCTGGCTGAAGGAATGTCTTTAAAAATGCAAATATCCCAGGCTGATAATGAGGTTGAGAGGTCACCTCTGGCCAGTTTGGTTAAAGTCATTACAGGAATAGGGGGGTATCCTCCCTTTGGGTTTAATGGGGGGTGAGTGTTGGTCATCACCATGGATGTATTATAAGAACTGGATAGCGTGGCTCCGCCTTCCACCATGTAACGGATTTGAAGCCTAAATATCTCCCGTCAGGGCGCCGCCATTGTGCAGCCAGTAGAGAATTTGGGCCATAATCCGGACGCAGCTGTCGTAAACGGTCGCAACACTCCGCAGCATACGCCGTACACAATCATTGTGAAGCTGCCGTAAACCGCGGTTATTTTTAAAGTCTAATAACTTATAAAAAAGAAACTTTTCAGAAAAAAGAGGACTTGGAAAACACGCAGCCCAATAATACTTTCATATCACCACAG
This sequence comes from Scarus forsteni, assembly GCA_036419115.1. Lineage (NCBI taxonomy): Eukaryota > Metazoa > Chordata > Actinopteri > Labriformes > Labridae > Scarus > Scarus forsteni. The sequence goes on from JAZDUH010000040.1 coordinate 18,299,314, forward strand.
CATACGGGTGGGAGAAATATTTGTACGGGTGTAATAATTTTTGAAGTTTCACTACGGCCCGGCCCAGATGAATGGGGGAAGACGGATATTTGACCTATACTGCAGCCAGTCACCAGGGGGAGCAGTTGTCGTGGAGGCTTCAATTTGAGCCCAGTGTCATGGCGTCCATGTTTTTTTACAGTCTATGGTCATCACCCATTCCAGACAAAGGAGACAGTCTTTTACGATCGTCCGTTAAGGCAGTGAGTCTTATGTCCTCCTGGTCAATGTCTTGTATTAAGCCCTATGTTTGACGTGTCCATCCTGTGTCTGTTAAGAAGGTCAGTGAAGGCTGAGAGCATGGTGACCTTAAACACAAGGTTGCATTTCCTGGGAGAACTCTGTCTTGAGTTCACCAAGATCATCTCACAACAAGATATGTATATATATATATATATATATATATATATATATATATATACAGTCATGGAAAAAATTATTAGACCACCCTTGTTTTCTTCAATTTCTTGTTCATTCTAATATCTGGTACCACTAAACGTATAATACAATGAACATCACAAAAAATGCAGCTGGTCACATAATACTTTATGTCCTATTTGACATTCTTAAGCTTAATTGATTCCCAGGGTATATAAGAGGCCATTTCATGTCACAAGCAGCACTGCACATGCAAAGGCCTAGAGTGGTTTCCTGCTTACATTCAAGCCGTAGCACAACTCAGAAGTTGTCAGCTCTCACATAATGCCTAAAACAAAAGAATTATGTGAAGCCACAAAGGCAGCCATCTTGGCACTGCTGGAAATTGGCATGAGTGAGAGACAGGTAGCGAAAAAACTGAAGATCTCCAAGACAGCCGTTCATTACAACAACAAAAAACAAGCTGAACATGGCACTACCAAATTGCTACCTGGCCGTGGCAGGAAACGTCTTTCTACCCCACGAGATGACCGTGCACTCATCCATTCCTCCAGGGACCTTAAAAATGAGTGGGCACTGTCGAGAAATGTGACTTGTTCAGCAAGGACAGTTCGAAACCGACTTGTTGAAGCTGGTTTGAAGTCACACAGAGACGCAAGAAGCCCTTCATCAATGAAAGGCAGAGGAAGGCCCGGTTACTCTTTGCTCGAGACCACAAGGATTGGACTGTTGATGATTGGGCTAAGGTTCTCTTCAGTGATGAATCCAATTTTGAATTGATGCCCACTCCAGCCAACTTACTGGTTAGGAGGAAGCCTGGAGAAGCTTACAACCCAGACTGTCTTGCCCCTACAGTAAAACATGGGGTGGATCAGTCATGATCTGGGGTTGTTTCAGTCTGAGTGGAACAGGGCAAATGCAATTGTGTGAAGGCCGAATGAACCAGGTCATGTACAGGACTACCCTTGAAAACAGTCTTCTTCCATCAGCTGGAAAACTCTTTCCTGCCTCGAATGACTGGATTTTCCAACAAGACAATGCCCCTTGCCACACGGCAAGGTCAGTTAAAGCCTGGATGGAGAACCACAACATTCGCACCATGCCTTGGCCTGCTCAATCACCAGATCTTAATCCAATTGAAAACCTGTGGAAAATCATCAAACTCAAAATGGAGAACCACAAGCCCAAAAACAAAGAAAATTTGTTTGAATTTGTCCAACAGGAATGGGCTGCTGTGACAGGAGAACAATGTCAGAAGCTGGTGGAGAGCATGCCAAGACGCATGGCTGCAGTCATCAAAAACAATGGTTATGCAATCAAGTATTAACTCTTGTGTGTATCATGTGTTTAAAGCAAACAGAAAAGAAAACATGGAATGCTTAAAAGTAGTGTTTTTATGGCGGTACAATGCCATAGCTATTGATGTAAGAATTTAAGTAATTTTGGTTATTATCAAGAAAACCATGGAAAATGAATAGTTCTTAGTTCTTAAATTAAACTCTCATGAGCTATTTTTGTTGTTATCTTTATAATTGTCCAATAATTTTTTCCATGACTGTATATATATCTATATATATATATCTATATATATATATATATATATATATATATATATATATATATATATATATATATATATATATATATATATATATATATATATATATATATATATATATATATATATATATATATATATATATATATATATATATATATATATATATATATATATATATATATATATATATATATATATGTGTGTGTGTGTGTGTGTATATATATATACCTGCTCCTTAAATATACACAGGTGGAAACCAGGTGTGGCAGTGAGCCCACACACAGCAGACTGCTGCTCTGATTAAAGACTGAAAAACAGCCAGAGGAAGAAGAAGCAGAGTCCTGATGATCTGAACACTGAACTGTTCTTAGAATTCATTCTGTGATCTGACCAAGGAGAACAGCTGAGGCCTGTTTAGCCTCTTTAGCCTAAATCTGTCATTTATTCTGATTTAAGACCCCCTGAGGCCTGGATGGTCTGCGCCTGACCCATAAGGCTGGACTAGCTCAGACCCTCCTCTCTTGGAGGCTAATAAGTGCTGTGAGACGTGAAATGTGTCCTAAGGGGTCGCTCAGTGTGGCTGCGGTGTGGACACGCTCAAGCTCACCTTTCAGAGTCAAGGGTTGTGGTCTGGATGGTCCTCTGGAGTTGTGTGGAGTGAGCATCTTCGTCAGAGGAAAATGAACTCACTGAACACCAGCTAAATGTCAAGGTCAAGGTCACTCAGAACTCTCCAAAAGGTTCAACTTTTATTGAAGAGGAAAAAAAAACTCAGTTTATTTACAATAAATTCAACATCAGATCAAAAGTTGTGAACTGAAAATAATTTAAAAAGCTATAGCAAAAAAATAATCATATCTGTGAGGCTCAGACTCACAAAAAGCAGTGTTGGGAGTAATGCATTACAAAAGTAATGTGATTACTGGAATGCATTCCTTTTTACTGTAATGTAGTAAAGTAAGGCAGAAAAACAGTAATGTTTTACTCGGTAGATGTCAGTAATGCAAGTTACAATGGATTTTTAATTTAACATGAAATTAAGTGGTGTTTCTTTTTTTTGTTTGTTTAAATGCAAATTCGCCAAACACTGTGTGAGATCAGCGAAGGGGAAGAGTCCTCCACTAGGCCCAAAGTTGCAGTGTCTCCAAAGTTGGTTCACACCGCAGTTTACCCAGTTACCAAAGTCGACGCCCACTGATGTAGCGTCGCGCCTATAAATACCTGTTTGGTCGCCGTTGGCATCGGCCGCCGGTCGGTGACGCCACGCCCCGCCGAAGTTTTACCGCGATCATATCATATATCACATAATAGGGTGTATAAGCTGACATTATTCCAGCTGTGTCCTTTTCATTCACTTATCAAACAAAAACTCTGCAGCTAATGATGCAGCAGCATTATCTGTGAGTTTACCGCTGTCCGTCTAGGCGGAGTGTCCTCACTGAGATTAGTTCCGCCTAGAAGGAAGTCATCCGCCCTGTAGTCTGGATGAATAACGGTACCGTGACACGTACACACACCGCTGATTGGCTGATGCCACACAGCCACACACGACATCGCCTGAATAGATCAACTTTTTTTTAACTTTGCCGAGTGAAGTGGTCGTCTTGTCACCAACTGTCGCATCGCGGGAGGGTTAGCCCCACCCAATCTGTACATTCACTTTGAATGGAGAGTGATCGCTGAGGTAGTACAGGTAGCGTCCGGTGTGGTCGCACCTTAACACAGTTTACCAGAATTTTTACCTTTTGTCTGTTTTTGCTATGATCGTTTTTTCTATTGTGCCATGAGCATCAATGTGTCTGTTATATTCTCCTGTTTTTAGCCTTAAGCTGAACTCAGTCAGATAGACACCACATCACCTTCACTGGATGTGTAATAAGCTTTTTGGGCATAATGAGCAACATTTAGAATGACAAATCCATATTTCCTGTTATTTTGATGAGAGTAACCTAAAAGCAATGCGAAAATAGTGTTATGCCCTACATTTCAAAGACAGAATTATTATAATGTGATTAATTACTTTGAAATGACAGTAACAAGTAATAAATAATGCATTACATTTTTGAAGCTACTTGCCCGACACTGTTCAAAAGTGTTCAGGAGAAAGGCAGAGACCCCAAGGGCCTTTTTTGTAGTTCAAAATAACTTGAGTTATGAAAATATAAGAGTCCTTTGGGCTGTATTTGTCTGTGTATGTGTTAACTAGGTTCATAGGTCAGAGATGGAGCCCCTCCCCCACAGAAACCTCAGCAGGACCTGTTCTGAGGAAAAGGACCGACCATGCTTTGGTAAAGATCCTGAGTCCAGAGGAAAACCACAACACTTTTCTCTGCTCCTTCAAGCTGGAGCAGAAAGTTCACTCAAAGTCAAACTGCTCATGTCGGCAGATTCAACAATGACATCAGTGTTCAGTTCTTCCAGCAGAGGCCTAAGAGTCTTAAAGGGAAACTCCGGTTTTTTGACACCTGGACCTTATTTTTAGGTTTGTGCATGCTCATATACTCACTCAGACAAACATCGTGCAGCTCGGAGTCCTTCAGAAGTTATTTAGATCCAACCGATTTAGCCGCACTTAGCGGGGGCCACGGCAATGGAGCTTCAGCGCGGGACGTAATCTCTGCAAAATCGCTCGTCTCTACCACAGCCCGGTTTGTCATTGCAGAGAAATCCTCCAGAGTAGTCAGACATATATTCCTGGATAGATCCATACGCTTGTCAGCCGGTTTCAAGTCCCACTCTGAGCAGCAAACACACTCCTCTTCTGTTGCTATAGGCGAACACTGTCCACAAGCGCACCGCCAGTTAGCATTGAGTCGTGGACGTGCTCCTGTTTGTTGTTCTCGAGCCAGCTGTTCGTCTCTCTCCCTCCGCATCCTTCTTTCATGGAGCTCCTCGTCCGTGTACTCAGACTCAAACCGGTCGTCGTAGTCTGACTCTTCGGCATCAGATAAATATTCTGCCATGTTGCTCAGCACTGCCGGCTAAAAGTAGCTGTACCTTTGTGTCGCGCGGCTATGACGTCATCAAAAGTTTGTTTACCAGGTCAGCTGACCCACCTGAAGACGGTAGACGAGCTGACTTTATGATAACACTGGCGATGGATGAAAAAATATAGCCGAAATGAGCGATTTTGCAGAGATTATGTCCCGCGCTGAAGCTCCCTTGCCGTGGCCCCCGCTAAGTGCGGCTACATCGGTTGGATCTAAATAACTTCTGAAGGACTCCGAGCTGCACGATGTTTGTCTGAGTGAGTATATGAGCATGCACAAACCTAAAAATAAGGTCCAGGTGTCAAAATACCAGAGTTTCCCTTTAAGGTCACAGCATCGTTGTTGAAGGTCAAACTCTGAGGGGTCAGCAGCTCTGGTTTTTGCTTCTGTGAGTTCGTTTTTGAGAATCACTCTGTAGATTTTGTTCTTTGACTCTGAAACATCCATCTGCACCTCTGCTCAGTGACACTGTCTGTTTCTGTTGACCTCTGGACTATATTTATTTAGACTGAAGCAGATAGATCTAGTCAGATTGTATTTATTTAGGCTTTAGCCGATAGATCTAGTCCGATAGACTTGCTGCTTCTCTTTAAATCTCTCTGTCTCTATCTGTTTGGACTTGATCGTCTGTATTGATGATTTAATATTGTTGTATTTAAAGTGAACCAGTCGGCACAGCCAAAAAACACAGACACTTCATTCTGACTGAGCTCCTCTGAGCAGAAATCACTTCCTGTCCTGTCCTGTTTGAGGATCTGCAGGGACCCTGAACAGAGTCTGTGTGGACACGTCTGCAGAAGGAAACAGCAGCAGGACGTCCCAGTCTCTGAGTTACTGACTGTAGATGAGCTCACACATGGTTAGACCTCCATGTGGCAGAGAGTCCTCTGAGGGTTTCTGCTCCAACACAGAATCATCTGCTGCTGTTGGTCCTCTGGTTGTGATGGTCAGTCTCTCAGGAACACACACACATGCACATGACTGCTGCTTCTGCTGCTGCTGGGTCCTCCTGAGAAGCAGGGGATGATCCTCTCCTCAGAAACCCCACCTCAGGCTGTAGGTAGATAAATAAAAATCAGTGATTAGACAAGACAAAGTTCTGAGGACTCCCTTCAGTTCAGGCTGAAGCTGCAGATTTGTTGGGTCTTCATCTGTTTGGTGAGTTTTCTCTCTGCTCTGTGTCCTGCAGATTAAATCCTGTCAGATGTTGTTCTGTAGTTGTCCAGCTCTAGGGATGGGCCCATGATGAATTTTGGGGCCACAGTTCCAGTCAAAGAAATAATCTGCTCTTCATGATAATATTGATTATTCTGCTGAATGTCAGCAGCAGCATGAATGCTTCATGTGTTTTATTTTTGACTTCCTGTCTTTGCCTTTCCTGTCAGATGACAGCATTCATGTTTTTCAAAGGAAAAGAGAATAAAGTGATATTTTCATCAGTGTGTTCACATGTTCAGCACATCAGCAGCAGCTGTTTCTGGTTCAGAGGTTCAGAGAGGACTTTGTCCTTGTTAGTGTTTTGGTGTTGTTGTGTTCGTGTTGTCGGTGTAGACTTTTCTCTTCTCCTCAGTGGACACAGCGCTGACCTACTGTGTCCCAGTTTGGTATGTCTGAGGCTCCTGATGTCACTTTGTTTATGGTCCCTAAAGGTCTCACAGCTCTGGACTCGAGGTTCAGGTCTGTGTTTTAAGTGTGTGAAAAAATACACGCTGTTGAAGAGCCTGAAGGGTTAATTACTGTTATTTCTCAATTATAACAGACCCTCAATTGTAACATGCCCCCCATATTTTCATGACTTTTGACCGGAAAAAAACTGTACTCAAATGTAACACACCCAAATTTTGCCCAAACCTTTCTGTCTCAGACAACTCAAAATTGACTTATTCAAAGATTTGATCAATGAAATACATGATTTTCTCTCTCAGATGGATGCAGACACACCTTTTGCTTCAAGCATGCTCAGTAGTTATGTACTGACCAATCAGACAGAAGCTTTCAACATGCCAATGTTTTTGACCAATCATAGCACAGCAATTTTTTATCCTCTTGCTCACAAAATGGCAGCACCCTGTTGCATAAGTGTTCACAGACGGAGAGAATATTTTGGCTTATTGTATCAGATGTGCTGCAATTGTGATTTTGGCGAGATGAAATGTGTCAAGTATTTGCTTGCAGTAAAAGCTTCTGAACCATAAATTATCGGAGGAATGAGATCATCGTCCCAGCCCTTTTCACCCCCAGCTAGAGTTTCAGCTGCTCCTACCATCCAGACTGTTGTTGACCTTTGACCCAGACAGAGCTGACAGGGGCTGGAGCCACTTTTGACCAACGTTTCTCCCTCATTTAGTCACAGTCCTGGACTGAAATGAAACACTGTTTTACTGTGAAGTTAATGAAAGGTGTGCAGCACAGATTTTGTGTAAAAAGACCCTCAGTTTAAGACAAGCAGAGAGGATTTGAGCAAAGACAGGTGGACCCCTCAGCTCTCTCAGGCTGTGTGTCTGCAGATTGACGGTACTCTAGTGGCACCATTTGACTGAGAATGGATTTTAGATCCAGACTGAGTGACATAAAATATCCTTGTTTGCTCTGAAGGGTTTATTGTGTTTATAAAGAACAAGCTCAAGAAAATGTGTTGAAGATCAACAGCCGATTGATTTGTCATGTTTCTATCAACTCATTACAATAATATACAATAGAAACACTGGACAGATACATTCAAGATGAAACTGAAACTTGTTGAAAATTAAATTAGAGAGATTCAGCAAACACAGAGAGGAGAGAGAGGCTGTCCAGAGGACAACAGTCTGCTGAGAGAAGGAGAGAGAGGCTATACAGAGGACAACAGTCTGCTGAGAGAGAGGCTGTACAGAGGACAACAGTCTGCTGAGAGAGAGGAGAGAGAGGCTGTATAGAGGACAACAGTCTGCTGAGAGAAGGAGAGAGAGGCTATACAGAGGACAACAGTCTGCTGAGAGAGAGGCTGTACAGAGGACAACAGTCTGCTGAAAGAGAGGAGAGAGAGGCTGTATAGAGGACAACAGTCTGCTGAGAGAGAGGAGAGAGAGGCTGTCCAGAGGACAACAGTCTGCTGAGAGGAGGAGAGAGAGGCTATACAGAGGACAACAGTCTGCTGAGAGAGAGGCTGTACAGAGGACAACAGTCTGCTGAAAGAGAGAAGTGAGAGGCTGTATAGAGGACAACAGTCTGCTGAGAGAGAGGAGAGAGAGGCTGTCCAGAGGACAACAGTCTGCTGAGAGGAGGAGAGAGAGGCTATACAGAGGACAACAGTCTGCTGAGAGAGAGGCTGTACAGAGGACAACAGTCTGCTGAGAGAGAGGAGAGAGAGGCTGTATAGAGGACAACAGTCTGCTGAGAGAGAGGAGAGAGAGGCTATACAGAGGACAACAGTCCGCTGAGAGAGAGGAGAGAGAGGCTATACAGAGGACAACAGTCCGCTGTGAGAGAGGATAGAGAGGCCGTACAGTGGACAAGAGTGTACTTAGAGAGAGGAGAGAGTGGCTGGATAGTGGACAACAGTCTGCTGAGAGAGAGGAGAGAGAGGCTATACAGAGGACAACAGTCCGCTGAGAGAGAGGAGAGAGAGGCTGTACAGAGGACAACAGTCTGCTGAGAGAGAGGAGAGAGAGGCTGTATAGAGGACAACAGTCTGCTGAGAGAGAGGAGAGAGAGGCTGTCCAGAGGACAACAGTCTGCTGAGAGGAGGAGAGAGAGGCTATACAGAGGACAACAGTCTGCTGAGAGAGAGGCTGTACAGAGGACAACAGTCTGCTGAGAGAGAGGAGAGAGAGGCTGTATAGAGGACAACAGTCTGCTGAGAGAGAGGAGAGAGAGGCTATACAGAGGACAACAGTCCGCTGAGAGAGAGGAGAGAGAGGCTATACAGAGGACAACAGTCCGCTGAGAGAGAGGAGAGAGAGGCTGTACAGAGGACAACAGTCTGCTGAGAGAGAGGAGAGAGAGGCTGTATAGAGGACAACAGTCTGCTGAGAGAGAGGAGAGAGAGGCTATACAGAGGACAACAGTCCGCTGAGAGAGAGGAGAGAGAGGCTGTACAGAGGACAACAGTCCGCTGAGAGAGAGGAGAGAGAGGCTGTATAGAGGACAACAGTCTGCTGAGAGAGAGGCTGTACAGAGGACAACAGTCCGCTGAGAGAGAGGAGAGAGAGGCTGTACAGAGGACAACAGTCTGCTGAGAGAGAGGAGAGAGAGGCTGTACAGAGGACAACAGTCTGCTGAGAGAGAGGAGAGAGAGGCTGTATAGAGGACAACAGTCTGCTGAGAGAGAGGAGAGAGAGGCTGTACAGAGGACAACAGTCTGCTGAGAGAGAGGAGAGAGAGGCTGTACAGAGGACAACAGTCTGCTGAGAGAGAGGAGAGAGAGGCTATACAGAGGACAACAGTCTGCTGAGAGAGAGGAGAGAGAGGCTATACAGAGGACAACAGTCTGCTGAGCATCACAGAAATCATCAGAGAAATTATTTTTTCCTCTGAGGGACTCAAACAAACAAAGTTTAGGTGAGAAACCAGAAAAATTAATTTTTCGGATTTTACAGTAAACTCAACCATACACTTACTTCAGAGTCTCCAGTCTGAACTCTGGATTCTCCTGAAGATCCCACAGCAGATGAACACCTAAAAACTGAAGATTGTTGTCATCCAGGTTCAGTTCTCTCAGATGGGAGGGGTTGGACTTCAGAGCTGAGGCTAAATAAGAACAGCTGATCTCTGACAACCTGCAGTTCCTCAGTCTGAATAAAGAAGAGAGAATGAAGAGAAGAACTCTTTAGGCTCCAATCAGATGTGTCCACATCACACAATCTGCTCAGCAGAGCCAATCAGCTGCTCTGTTTATCTTGGCTGCTTTCACACACGTCTTGATCCATTCCTCCTGATTCTCTAAACTATAAACAGCAGAGCTCAGATTTTTCTGTCAGGATCAAACTTTCACATCCAAACAGTTAATGTCTGTTGATTTGGTCTCTGGTGATTCTGTTCCTGTAGGTTAAGATCTCTAAGTGTTTTTTGGACCATGTTGGACCCCTATGCCCAGATTTCCTCACATTCCTTTTAGTGTATCACTTCTACGAAAAAAAAAAGTTATTAATGGTGTTATTATTACTATTATAATGATTATTATTATTGTTGTCTCCGAAAATAGTATTTATGAGAAAAAACATGATTTTCATCTCCAAACATTTTTTATATTTTTATATAAATAAAATATCTAAATAAATAAAACTTAAAGTATATTATACAAAATATGCATATTTCCTCAAACATACTTGATCTTTGAACAGAAACACAATATCTGTACTTTTTGTGCATCACTGCACAGAAGTTTCCTCACTCCTGTGCACTGACTCACATGCACAAACACAGCAGAGCAAATATGAAAAGAAAAGATCAGCAATGACTGAAAGTTATCTGAAAATACTGCAGATCACACATTTTAAACCAAGGACATTGAACCAGAGGGTTCAATATGTGATTGATCTCTAATACAAATGTAAAATAAAGCTGACAAGCATTTTCATTTAAACAAAATCTTGTGTTAGAGTTTATAATATTTCAACTCTCAATTTTGACAGGAAGACTTTATTTTTGTAAATGAATATCAGTTTCAAATATCAGTTATCAGCTGATAACAGCCGCACAGTGCCACACGTCACCAAAGCCTCAGAGGCAGGTCTCCACAGTGTCAGGCACATTTCAATGCAGTAAACAATCACATCAATCACTATTTAATGTAACTTTCTGAACCAGCATATACATTTGTATCTATATTAACTGTCCCATCACATCTGATGTCAGATCAAAGTCGTTTGTCGTAATGGAAACTACTAAACTACTTCTACTAAACTAAACCTGACGGCAGCTGGACAGGTAATGCACATCTCACAAGCCAACAACAAACAGCCTCATCATCCAATACAGAGTATATATGCAGCTTCTCTTATTTCATGAAATTAATAAGAAAAGAAAAAAGGCTTGCTGAATAAATGTAAGTTGCCCCCTTGGGTCCTGGGGCTGTCCCTGGGCCTGGTGGTTTGGAGACCATGTGGGGGGTCTCAGGTGCCCTGGTGGCCCGGGGGCGCCCGTGGCCGTGTTTTCCCTGAGCTTAGGCAACTACTTGGGTATTCAGTGACCACCTCACATGCATGCGTATACAGATACTCAAGCTCCTGTCGAGACTAACTAAGAGACATGATAGATCCCGTCAGAACATGCTGAGTCGGGTACTCTTACACATCTTCTCACATCCTGTGATGCATGCCACTCCATCTCTTATTCATGTAGGCTCACACTCCCCCTACTATCAACACCCCACATTTCTGGTGTCCCTGGTTTCTTACAGCCTTTACTTCCTGTATGGACTTAAATTAGCTGAGTGACTTAAAAAGACTGAGTGTAATTTCACTGGATTACATGCAGTACATTATTTGTTATTTATCTCTACAACATTACACTCTCAAAATGCTGGCCTGCTTGTAGTACTATCAGTCTCTAGCACCCCTTTCAGACTGGCCAAAAAACCTGTTTAAACCCAGTAACAATCAGCACCTGTTGCCAGTTTAAAAGGGAGGTGACCCTTTGCCGTCTCAGCAACAAATCCAATCCGCCTTTGTATCATCAGTGCCGAGTTTGTACGTTTTTAAAGAGGTACAAAAGTACATGTGTACATGGCCTCCGTGCTCCTTCCCATTGTTTACATGGAGGGGCTTTGTCGCGTTAATGATATCATCAATGTGATGACATCATCTTGATGCACCAGAGGGAAAAAGACAACCCTGCAGCTCATCTCTTGCTGGTTAGACCCAGGTCTGCTGGCAGTGGGAAAGGAGTCACTTGACGATTGTTAGCGGGTTAACCCGCATTGAGAAAACTTGTGTTGACATGCTAATTTTAGTGTGAAATCAGTATAGACGTAGTATGGGAGGTAGAGCTTTCAGTTATCAGGCTCCTCTTCATTGGAATCATCTGCCGACCATGGTTCAGGATATCATCTTTTTATTATTATGGACACTTTTTTGGAACAGTCTACCTGAGGACCTGAGACCGTCACCTACTGTTCTTTTTTTTCAAGCAAATTCAAGACCTGCCTTTTAAGTCTAACTTTTACCAGATTTTTGTTTATCTGTTTTTCTGCTTTAAGGGTTTTTTACTCTGTTTTAGTTTTAGATGTACTATTTTTCATTTCATTTCATTTTATTGTTTTTCTTTTGTTGTTTGTTTTTTTAAACTGTCTTATTTAAATCAATTTTAAGTGCTTTATTACCTTTAATATATCTTTTCGTGGTTTTATCAGTTTAGTCTTAGCTCCTGTGTGTCCTCATGTTTAATTCAAGACAGTGTCTCCTCTGTCGTCTGTGGCTGTTTGAGTCCTCACTTAGTGTTCCTGTGTGTATTTGTGTGTGTTTTTGTGTGGGGTTGTAGGGTTTGGTGGAGATTTGTATCTTGTTTTTCATCCCCAGATATCTGCTTGTCTTTTACAATGTACAGCACTTTGTGCTACATATTTTTTGGCAAGAAAAGTGCTTTATAAATAAAGTTTGACTGATTTAATGAAATTCATAAAGTAGGATCATGAGGGGAAAAACTGTGCTTTTGTATTAAATTACAAAAACTGTGGATGATACTGGGATTCTTTAAAGGTAATTTTATCACATTGTAACCACATTTAAGGATACATTCTGTACCACTCATTCATTAGAATAACATACAAAGGGAATACGATCTGAGGATTTATGTAATAAACTGTTCGAGCCAGTTAAGTGAATTCAAATCTATGGCTTTCAACTCACTTTCAGAAAAGTCTCTGACAGTGAGTGCTTTTTTAATGTAGCATGTTTGGTGTTTCTGAATGAAATTCAAATCAATTTGGTTAAAAGACTTCATAAAAGTTGAAGAGGTTATTATTGAAGATGCAGGGTGGACAGCTCTACATAAGTTCAAACAGAAATTCATCGATTTCTTTGTAACCAGACATTAAGTTTACATTTGCATTCATCTACTTTGTCAAATAAAACATTACATTTCCCCCTGATCTTCTGTTTTAAAGTTATATGATCACAGTTTTGACAGGTATATTGTTGAGGACAGTTAGTTCACATTTCTGAAAAGGTCAGAGTTCACATTTATGGATGTTGAGACAGCGTCCTGAAGTTTTGGAGAAAAGTTCCTTGTGTTGTTTGGCTTTTGACTTGTCTCCAGTTCAGGTCCACAGTTATTGAATTAGTCCAAGTCTTCACAGTCTTGATCCTAATATCAAGTATTTCTGCTGCTAGGATAAATAGTCATGAGACGACCCTGTTGTGTTACTCTGTGCACACCAAACCAGCTGATGCTCTTTTAGATAATGAGACACAACTACTGATGTTCTTGTACAAAGAATTTCAAGGCTTTTAAGGCATAAAATATGAAACCTGATTGGCTTGCGATTCAGGTAAGTTATAGTGCTTTGACAAAGCTGTGAGGCTGCACAGAGTTCACAGGGATTGGCTGAAACTGAACTCACTATTGTGAACACAGAATCAGAATTCTCTGAAGAGACTGAGTTGTCCAGCAAATTAAAAGGTCGTTTTAAAAGTTAGGTTCACTGTAAAAAATGAGGGATGACATCCTTTACTCTCTACTATGCTCACTGTCCGTCAGCAGGTTGCAACTACAGTACTGTTTGTACATCTGAAGAAATTTAGCTCTACCATGGAAATTGAATCTAACATAAAATGAACATATGAACAAGAATTGACCTTAAGTTTTCATGAGTTATTGTCTATATTTGAAAAATATACATCAGATATTTATTGTTGAGTCAAATGTTATTTGTCTTGTCATGTCAGGTTGAAATGTTTTTTTTTTTTTTTTTTACCAAGATGGTGCCAGGGTCCTCAGCTGGCCGCCTGTCACTCTGCTCTGTGTTAGCTGGGTGCTTAGTGATTTACTTGTTCTGTCAAGAGGTGTCATCTCTCCTCACTATGATTGCCAAACTCTGCTAGAGATTGGAGATTTCTTCGATCAGCTTAAATATGAAATATTGGTGTGCTCTCCTCCATGCCCTGAGAAAATCCCAGTCAATCTGAGGCATCCTTCTTCTACCCTGCTCCCCAGAGCATCATAGAAGACGTGGTAAATGCGGAGGCCTCAGGATTCGGCTTGAAGCATACCTCAGGTCTATTTGTGGGACCAATTGCTGCAGTGATCCGCATTTCTTGGACATCTCCCTGCGTTCGAGGAATTGAGACCGAAGGATTTCACAAGTGTTCCCTGAGGTTGCCAGCTCTGACAGTTTGAGGTGGGAGACATGGTGTGGTCCATCAAGATCTCTGTACAGTGAAACCTGCCTCTTCTTCATCCAACATTTTCAAAGGGACTGTTCAGTATTTTTGAAGTGGGTTTGTATGAGCTCCATATGGTCACCAAGTACATTAGATGCAGTATTAAAGCTGGGGTTGGCGATTTGATTTAGATACACTTTTTGTAATACTGGTTAAAATGGTCTTTATGACCCGATGGTAATCAACTCATAATGTGTTCTTAAAACAGAGTGAAAAATATCCGCTATCTACAGCAGGAGTAAAACAGGGAAAACACCAACCAATAATCTTGCAGGGATACCTTTTTTTACACCAATCAGATCCCGTCGCCATTCTGCGTACCTGCTGCGCATGCATTTTCCCGGCGTGCACAGACAGTGAAAATAGCATAACAGTGTAGCATGTAGCATGTAGCATGTAGCATGTAGCGTGTAGGGAACAGACTCCGCTGGAGAATGCTTACCTTTCAAGTTTTGTCTTTGAAAATAAGGGAAGTCCGCTGTGAGCTGTTCCACAACACCAACCAAGCTCCAGTATCCCTCGCATTTTAAGACAGATGTACAAGATATCTAAAATAAACTCTTTATTTTTCTAAGTTTGTTCCGCTGTTGGCTGTAATCTCGCGAGAACTGCCATCCATGCTACTGCAGGTGGCAGTTCTCGTGAGACTTCTTCTTCTTCGCTGGTTGGTATCCATCATTTTGAAGCATTACAGGCTAGAGACGGAGCTCACTTTGGAGAGGCAGAGGAGTGCTTTTATTATTATATCGTCACACGGGAGATTTACGGGGGAATACTGATACAGGAGGACGGCAGAAAAGAGGATAAAATATGGAAAATACGGTAGTTTCATGGCCAAAACGGGAGATTTGACAGCTATGTGGAGAATGTCAGAGGAACTACCTATACCCCGATCAACATCGGCTGTGAGTACTAACTGACTTTACATGTTTGTTTGGTGTTTTCTTCGTGCTGACTGAGACATGACTTGTGGAGTGTGAAACAAACACGTTGTGCTGAGGGCTTGGAGTTGAATCAGTCTTCTGGATATAGCGGTTGCGCGCGTGCATTTTCCTGGCGTGCACAGACAGTGCATGTAGCATGTAGCATGTAGCGTGTAGGGAACAGACTCCGCTGGAGAATGCTTACCTTTCATGTGAGCGGGGGGTGGGGCTAGGCGGAGCCCTGAGGAGATGCTACTTTCAAATTCATGCTAGTTTTCCAAAATCGCCAACCCCAGCTTTAAGTTCTCTCATCTCCCTCAGTAAGACACAGTCTGTAAGAGTCTGTTACAAAGAAACAGTCGCAAACAGGGAAGTATTGTGTAAGTGTGTACAAGTGCAGAAACATAAAGTTAATCTGGAACTAAGCGCCTCACGTCACATATTTCACCGCACAGCTCAATTTCTTCAGTTCCCCTTGCAACACTGGCAAAGGTAGAGGACTTATTTAAATCTACTTTTCATTGTCAGGAGCCCCCAGTTGTCAACTACTCCTCCTTTGAGCTCCAAATCTTTTAGGTGGCCCCCCCTTCAGCTTTATTTGGGACTTTGCAGACTTTCTGTTGGGGTTCACTCTTAAATATTATCATTTTTTACTTGTCTGCAATTTCAGTGTGAAAGCCTGCTATGAGATGAGACCTCTGGTCAGGGATTTTCAGTCTCATTGACTCTTTCCTCTCTTCTCTCTTAGTCGTTTCGAACGGACAATGAAAATAGACACATTTTATATCTCATGTTGTCATAAAGATTAAATGTACAGATTACTGAAATCTGTCACATACCTTTATCCGACCATCTACCCGTTTTATTTTCCCTCTTCCTGCGCACCCCACCCCGGACTATGAAGGAGTCCACTCGTGTTCTCAGAGGTGCATGCAGACAGGCGGAAAGAAGGTGTAAAAAAGACAAACTCTAAATTTCTTACATGACTGTCTGACTGTCAGCAGACTGTGAGAGCTACAAAAAGTGAATATTTTTTCTCATTTGTCTCCACAAAAGCTGACAACCGCGGGTTCTTTTTAATGTATTTGATTTGCTTGTGAATCCTTGTGATGTTGTCTGTGCTGAGCCCTCTTCTTCTCTGTATGATGATTTCTGCAGTCCTGTTTCAGTAAGGTATCTTCTCTCAGGTCCCTGCTCCCTGAGTCAGTCCAGGACCCCTCAGCTCCTACAGCACGCTCAGCTGTTTTTCACCAGTTTGAGCCTGTTTTTCTTTCTGTACTAAAGAGTGGAACGCTTGCATCCTGCTAACTGTCCATCTAACAGCATTCCATCTCATTTTTTTAAATAGGCTTTCAGCTCAGTTCAGTCTTATATTTTCCATCATCCTCCAATATATCACAGCCTTTTTTGAAACAGAGAAATTTGGAGCCTTTGGTTCTGTCTAATTTTAGGCCGATTTCCAACACTCTTTTATTTCCAAGGTTTTAGACAAAATCGTTTTTAACCAGCTCATGGAATTTTTATGAAGGGCAAACGTTTGTGAAGTTCAGACTGTTTTTAAGTATCTTCACAGTACTGAAACTGCTACTGAAAGGTTTTTAATAATCCTTTATTAAACCTTGATTCTAGTAACTGTGCATTTTTAGTTCTCCTTGACCTTAATGTTTCACACAGTGGATCACTCAATTCTCCTATCGCGCCTAGAACACTGTAGGCATTGAGGGCCCTGCTTTAGGTTAGTCAAAGCTATACCTCTCTGAGAGATCATTCTCTGTTCACATGGTCCACTTTTCTGCCACCACAGCTTTTCTGACATGTGGGGTCCTCCAGTTGTCAGTACTGGGCCCTCCACTGCGTTCCCTTTATATGCTGTCTCAGGTCAATTTTTAGGAAGCATGGTATCCCCTTTCATTGACGTTGTGCAAGTGCATTTGCCATTAAAGGTCCCTTACAAAGATTCTCTTTAGGCAATATGTAACTGCATGAGTGACATTAAGACATGGATTGATTCTTAAAACTTAATGAGACCAAAACAGAGATTGTCCTGTTTGATCACACTGATCTTGTTCAGGTCCTTGTCACTCCCTTGGTTCAGTAGGTCCTTATTTTTGATCCCATGCAAGGAATCTTGGTGCTAACAAATGGACAAACAGGTCAGCTCAGTCGTCAAGTCTAGCTGTTTCTAGCTGAGGTTTCTAGCCAAAGTAAAACCATATCAACGCCAGAGAGACCTTGAAAAAGTCTGTCTTAAAAACCAAAGGAGATCGAGCTTTCACAGTTGCAGCTCCCACTATATGGAACATATTATCTTGTGTACCACATTACTGTGTGGACTGCAAAAGACTCTTCACTTTAAAATCTCTGCTTAACACACACATGGTCTCATTGGCATTTGGCAGAGAATAACCCCCTTTTATTGGGTCTTTAATTTGGTATGTTTTTCTCGGCATTACTCTGTTTTATTGTTTTACTGCTTTTATTGCTGTTTTCATTTGTTTTAATTGTTTTTCAGTCTTTTTTATTATAAAGCATTTTTTTGTCAAATGGTTGTCCACCATTTACTTGAAACGACATCATTTAGCATGTTTATAGCCTAAACAGTACTACTTGGCATTTCTATGATACACTTACGGGTGCCTACGGGAGCCGCGGCTGACCAAACAAACGAATGCGCACTCTGCAATAACTAGGAGCGTAGAACAAGAAATCTCACGGCTTGGTCAGCCGCGGCTCCCGTAGGCACCCGTAAGTGTATCATAGAAATGCCAAGTAGTACTGTTTAGGCTATAAACATGTGCTAAATGATGTTGTTTCGAGTAAATGGTGGACGTTACCCGCTCAGGACACTTGGATTACAGCGCACGAGCAGTATGGAGGAATATTGCCGACTTTTTGTGGACTTTTAAGGACACTGTTCGTTCGGGCTCTTATCTAAGTCATGATATCAATGTCAGTGGACAGCGAGGATCCCCCCAGATCTCCGGCTGCATCCTAGATGTTCCAAAACTACTCCACAGTGTTGTTGAGCATGAGGGTGAGTAGAAAATGAGGCCAAATCGTTGTTTGGGTGTAGTGTTCCTTTAAATGTGCTATATAAATAAAGATGAGAATGACATTGAAATTAACATTGTTTCCTGATTGTAAAAAAAACTGTCACAATGTGAGGAACTCATCAGTTCTCCTACAGGACACACTTATTGTTATTACAACAGACGATGAGAGTAGATATATCAGTAGGAGCTCAAATAACTTTGAAATGTCAGCATAAGATATCAGATATCCACAAAAATCCATCATCATGCATCCCTACATATGATCAGTCAAACATCTGGACATGAAGATGGTTCAGTTAATAATCACACACAGAAGATCTACAATTGAAAAAAAAGAACAAATGACTTACCTCAGAATCTCCAGTCTGCAGTTTGGACTCTGCAGAAAATCACACAGCAGCTTCACTCCTGAATCATGAAGGTCCTTGTTCCAGCTCAGATCCAGCTCCCTCAAATGGGAGGGGTTGGACTTCAGAGCTGAGGCTAAAGAAGAACAGCTGATCTTTGACAAACTGCAGCGCATCAGACTGAACAAAGAAGAGAATGAAGAGAAAAACTATTCAGGATCCAATCAGACGTGCCCACATCACTCAGTCTGCTCTGCAGAGACAATCAGCTGCTGCTCTGACTCTGTGATAACATCACACATAAGTAGGGATCTACAACAGCATCATCATCATGTTGGTGTTGGCAGAAATTAACTCAAAGTTCATCATCAGTATCCCACATCTGAACATTCATTCATTTTTTCATTTTCTATACCAACTATCCCTTTCATTTTGCGGGGGGCTGGAGCCTATCCCAGCTGTCATAGGGTGAGAGGTGGGGTACATCCTGGACCAGACAGCAGCCGATCGCAAGGCCACAGAGCAGACCCAGAGCACAGCCGCAGACTCTTAAAACAGACATTCAGAGTGGACTCTTTTCCTTCTCTATCTCTTTTTTGTCCAAACTCTGGAGGACAGGAGCAGCATAAAGTAAGAGGTTGTCTCAATTTGTGCTGCATCTTTTATTTTCAGTCGTCCGCCCGTGATCAGTTCATAAATAGAGTATCGCTGGTTGAAGGACCAATATCAGACTAGGCAGCCCGGTTTACTGGATCTGTTATTGAGTAGTGATACTGCAGTTATCAACTCAGAGTCTCTCTCTCTCTCTCTTTTCTCCCTGCACACACACATACACACCTCCCTCACACCACGCAGACATTAAAGGTGCCACCCGGTGAGCACCTAATTTTTAACTGATCGCCTCAGTAGCACATGAGGCTCAAAGACCTCCCCCCTCTTCTTTGTTCATGGGGTGAGTCTCCATCTTGTCTCGAGAAAGTACAGGACATGTCCCTCCACGCCATTTTGGTTCAAGACACTCCCTCACATGATCTCTTTGCCACTTCCTCTCTTTCTCTCCTCCTCTTGCTCCACCTTCATAAACACACACACATGCACACACACAAATATACTGTACCTCATCATCAACAATAGCTATTTTTGTTGCTGTTGTGATTTGCTGTTGATCATTGCTGGTGATACTGTTCGTTGCTGCTGTTGCAGTCATCGCTTTCATTGATGTTGTGGTTGTTACACTTTTATTGGTTTTTCTAGTTAGTAATTAATGTTTTGCTTATTAGTTAAATTATAATAGTTTATAATAAGTAATGTTATTTTAAATAATTATTGCTTTAAATAATCTTTATTATAATTTAACTGAAGTCATAACAGTCAGCGCTCGAACTGCATTCTTTGTTTTTCACCCTTTCTGAAACTTAATTCTGGTTTTGTCAATTTGGTTATCGGTCCCTGGCGACAAGGTGGTGCCCCTTAAAATACTGATTATAATCAATATTTATCCATTTTTAATACTTATCTTTGATAATATTTATTAGTATTAATAATTAATTTAAAATTGACATTTATATCAATAGCCAAATTGCCCCCTACTAGCGCACAACAAAACCACATTTTATTATTCCCAAAAAGACAAAATCAGGAATCAAATGAGTGTTTGTGCTCAACAGAATACCTGACTTTACATTTAAGATATTTGTGTCTAAACTCAAACTGAAGACTGTCATTACTTTGCAGAGGTGATGTTTCTTTTCAGGTGGACAAACAACAACATGTTTATCTCCTTCTTCTTCTGATATGGTGTTTTTAAGTGCTATTTTACTACAAATTTGAATTTTCTTAATATAACAGAGAATATAGGTGGGGAAAAATAAGTAGACATTTTAAACTAAGGTCTGGTCAAAGTCACAGTCTGTAAAATGAGTTAAAGCTTGTCTGCACACTGACTACGTTTTGTCCTGGACTTTTCTTTTTATAGTATTTTAATGAAAATCTGAAAAGTTGATGTTAATGAAACATCCCCCATATAATGAACATGGAAAACAAAAATATATTCAAGATAATTAAAAGATGTCTATATTTACAAAAAAAAATTCTTCTGCCTATTATTGTTGAATGAAATGTTGTTTGTCTTGTTTCCTGTTTCTAAAACAGACGGACTGTCACAATATGAAGAACTCATCAGTTCTCTATCAGGACAATCTTGGTGTTATTTCTAATAAAAGAACAGTGTAGATATATCAGGAGGAGCTCAAATAACTGTGAAATGTCAGCATATCAAACATCCGGACATGAACATGGTTCAGTTAATGATCACACACGAAAGATCTACAACAGAAACAGAGAATAGAGGGACTTACCTCAGAATCTCCAGTCTACAGTTTGGACTCTGCAGAAAATCACACAGCAGCTTCACTCCTGAGTCCCGAAACTTGTTCTCACTCAGGTCCAGCTCTCTCAAATGGGACGGGTTGGACTTCAGAGCTGAGGCTAAAGAAGAACAGCTGATCTTTGACAAACTGCAGCTCCACAGTCTGAATAAAGAAAAGAGAATGAAGAGAGAAAAACCATTTAGGATCCAATCAGATGTGTCCATATCACACAGTCTGCTCAGCAGAGCCAATTAGCAGCTGCTCTGACTCTGTGATTAGATAGATAGATAGATAGATAGATAGATAGATAGATAGATAGATAGATAGATAGATAGATAGATAGATAGATAGATAGATAGATAGATAGATAGATAGATAGATAGATATTTTTATTTATTTGTCTTACATTCAAAGTGCCCAAACCTCGTAGGTTTACAAGGCACCAGAAATACAGTTGTAGTGTTACCAAGATATAATTTCATAACAATTGTCAAGTTGCATGATCTTTTCTCAGCTCACTAGTGAACAATACCCTCTGCCTTTTCTCTCCCAAGCTTTACAAATAAATCTGCTTAAGCAAAAGCTCCTTTTCTGAAACAGAACTCAGCTGTCAACAGTTTTTTATAGTCATCAAACCAAAAAAGTAAACATTAATCAAAGACATTTTCCTGAAAATAAATCTCTTAGTTCATCATAAATTGGACATTGAACCATGTAGTGAATCTCATTCTCAGTTTCTCGAGCGTCAAACAACAAACACATTAAATCTACCAGTCACTCTGGCTAAGGGTAAAGTTCCTGAGTGTAGCTGTGCACATAATGATCTCTGTCCCTTGGTGAGATTGTACTTGATGCAAGACTCTGCCTCATAACTATTCTTGATAAGACAATATGTTCTTAGGTTGGTTTACACCATTTATCCACAGACCATTTTTGTCTGTATTCAGTGAGTATATAACACTTAACGTCCTGGATGTTACTAACTTATTTTGAAAGATGAACAACATATTAGTAGTTAGAAAGACAGATTTCAATTATTTGGCCCAGGGATGACAATGAGGGGCAGACACATTCCAGTTAAAAATCTTTTTAGTGAGTCTCTAATCTGACATCCTTGCCAATCTATTCCAAAGCCACAGCATTTCACATTGGTGTCTAATGTTTTGAGGCTCCCATCCCACGACTCCACTCATAGCCAGGACTGATGTGAATTTACGAACTCCCAAAAAGGCCCAAATTGCTCCGTAATGTACAGAATTAGAATGCGGATTCTCCTGGAACCCCCAACACCAGAGGCATAGTCAAATGCTGGGCATACACATGAATTATAGAGCCCAGTGTAAGTTTGAATTCCAAGATAACCACAGTGTTTAACTTTGTTTAATACTGATCCTAATGCTCTACCAGTTGACTGAGAGGGAACACCCCCCGCTTCTTTAAATGTCGTGTGTTCATTTATTGTCAAACCAAGGTACTTATAATAATCTGCATATGACAGCAATAATGGACTTAAATTAAAAACTTCAGAGCTTCTTCCAGCAGATGTTTTCCTAAAATGCACTACTTGTGTTTTGTCTTGATTTACCACAAGTCTCCACTTTAAGCACCATTCTGCAACAATGCTCAGCTTCATCTGTAAATCCTCTTCGTGTTCAGCCAATAACACCACATCATCTGTATATAGTAATATTCCAACATTTTGGTCCTCAGTTTTAACTCCAATACCAGAGGCTTTAATCTGTGAGGCTAGATCATTTATGTAAATAGAAAACAGTGTTGGAGACAAAATATTTCCTTGTTTAAAACCAAACTGTTGCTGAAACCATCCTGTTATATACTCCTTGACCTGAACACATGCAGCTGGTGCTTGATATAGAGACTTAATGGCAAAATAAAACTTCCCATTCGCACCAACATTTAACAACTTACATTGCATAAGACCCCTGTCTATCCAATCAAAAGCTTTCTTGAAATCGATGAAACAAACTAAAGTTGATCTGCTGTCTTTAATTCTAGCTCAAATAATAGAAGTGACTATGCAAACATTATCAATACAAGCCCTTCCTTTTCTAAAACCATTTTGCTCATCCACTAAAATGCCCGTTCTCTCTCTATGGTTAACCAGACTGCAGGTTAACAGTGATGAGTGTAGTTTATACACAAAGCTAAAAAGGCTAATACCCCTGCAATTAAGTGGAATCTCGGGGTCATTTTTAAAGAGTTTTAAGGTGGGTTTTATGATGGTTTAATGCCACTGTGTTGGAATAATGCTATTATCAAAACAGAACTGAAACTAGAAAAGCACTCACAGAGCACAGACCTACAGCGCCAAAGTCCTCACCCATATTGTGATTTTCACCATAAATATTAGTCCTACTTTTATTTCATCTAAATATTTTGATTACATTCAAAAACAAATTGCTTTTACTTAAATCAGGTGACAGTTCAAAGTCCATTGAATATTTTAAAGAAATAATTTCATTCTGAAACACATCATCAAATAAATTCAAGCATCCAGAAAATAAATTTGAAAAACTGTTTTCCCACATATTCAACCCAGTTTCCAAATCAGAGGTTAATTGCTCATTCTCATGTTTTATTTGTATGGGAATTTCCCTTGACTTTCTGGGACCCAGTCTATTAATTTCACTCCAGGAATGTTGAGGATTACGAGTTTGTAATTATTCAATATGTAATGAATAACCTCTGTTATATTTTTGTTTTAAAGAGTGCAGCCTCCTATCAAATTTGGTTTGTGAATTTCTGTAGTCATTCCTCAAACTCTCCTTCATATGGATATCCTCATTTCTAAGAAAAATTCTCTCTATTTTTAGATTGTTCCACAGTGACTGCAATTTTTTTTATTACAGTATGGTTTTGAAGGTTTTATGAATTCTTTATTACTATTCCTTTACCCTTTCATACACCTACTTAGTCCTGTGAATCCTGCTACACAATCTTTCACACCAGGTTTCCATTTCCTGTTGAATATTTATGCAACAAACCAACTGCTCAGTAAGGTTCAATAATGATTTATCACATTGACTAGACAATAAAAAGTAATTGGAAAGTCACCTTAATGCTCTAACTTTTCTTGCTTGCCTATACAATAAATGTGAATCTTCTTTTACAAAGATAGGCTTTACCTGGATTTTAAGCATCAGTAATGAATGGTCAGGCAATTTATATCTGTCTCCCAATAAATCCAATCCACCTCCCAACCTCTCCAAAAGGTCATTGGGAGAGAAAACAGAAAAGGCAACACAGTTTTTCGTAACTTTCGTGAGGGGTGATAACAAAATCCACTACAGCCTTACTTTTAACCGTGTAGCATCAGGAATCAAAGACACCCCATCATTTTTGTATCATCTTTTCTCTTCCTTCTCATAATCCCTGAGAAGGCCTCCATCACCTTTTGCACATATGGAGCCATAAATTGCCCCCTTTTTCCCGCTTGTTGGCGTGACCCGTTTGGACCCCTATATGCACTTTCCCAGGACCAGACTCCCCTCTTGATTGAAAGTAACACTATGTAACTTTTACACCTTATCTTAACTGTTTTCAAGTCCGTCTAACAGTGGAGAGTCAGTAAATAATGCGAATAGTCCCTCCCTCTCTCCCTCTGTGCAGCGGGGGGGTCTTCTCTGGCACTCTGTAACTCTTAACAGAGTTACAGAGTGCTTTCCTTATTAGGAAAGAAACATGATAAGACTGTACCTTATCAGTCCACATGGTTTATAAGTCTCTCTGGAGGTCCTTTCAGCTCGCTGCCCCTTCCTCTTTATGTAAACAAGTGCTCGCTGGTTTGAGGCGCTCTTTTACGACAGTGCAGTTACACTCAACAACCACAGAGGGAAGTAGAGAGCAAAAAAATGGAATCCTACATAATGGGCCTTTAAGGGACTGTCTTCACCTTGGAGAATCAAGTAATGCCTAATTGGCTGAGACTCTATAAGATGCCGGGAAGTCTCACTAGCCAGCAACCTGAATGGTCCTATATTCTGAGATACACAGCTTAACAATCATGTTCTTAATCCCTTGTCTCTGTGAACTTCAAACTGCCCATTGCAGCTGAGGGTTGTAAATTCCCCCACACCAATCTCACAGAACCTGGACATTCTCTTGCATTCCAAAGCAGCCAGAACAATCTCAGATGGTAAAGAAACCTTAAAGGACTGATATCAGGGTTCCAAATCATAAACTGTGTGTTGATTTTAAGTCAGTGTGTGCAGTACATTTCTATGTTCTTTCAACAGTCTCTCTACCATCTCCCTGAGTGAAGTTACCAGAATCCCAGAATTATTCTGAAATCTGTGAAAGATCAACAGCTCCACCCAGCAACTTTCTCTTAGTGTAGAACAACAACAGGTATATTTAATATATGCCGTGATGAATACCAGGATTTAATGACAATATAATCACTATGTGCTACAGTGTGTTCTAACCTATTAGAATAATCATTTATCCGCAATTGTACAAAACAGTATGCTGGTAATTCACATCAAGTATGATGGTAGCTGTGTCATCGTTACTGTGTATTTTCATTAATGTGTTAGAATTGTTTATATCATCCTCTTATCATTTGTTCATGTGCTGTCTAAGACCTTATACTTACGGTGAGTTGAGTGATATGAGTTATTTGACCATTATAGTTAAACCTAGTTATTAAGTCTGCATATTGGCGCGAAGCTGATGAAAGTTGTCAGTGACGACTTTAAAAACTCCTGCCAACTTTTCATCACTCTCTCTATTCTCGTAGACTCCTCTCTTATGCTTATCCTTACTTACTCTTACTCAAAAGTATCTTATTGCCCCACTTAGGCCTCTGCTTTTGTAAACACATATAACCTTTTCTTTTGTTTGGGAATTGCGCATATTTTCGTTTGCCATTTTTGATCATTGACTTTAACAAGTCCTTCATTTAGATTCCTCCCCAAGAATCTAAATGCTCCAAGTTCTTCAACAAAAGCATGCATAGTTTTATTTATTTTTCTTCTTTTTAAATCAATAGCTTTGCTTCGAAGCAGTGCTGTTTTGGCCACCTTCATTGTTTTAGGGGACTTGCACAACCTAAATCTGTAATTAATATTTTTGTTAGACACTTTGAGAGTTTTGAGACGCAACCACCTTCCAAGCCTGCATTTGCCAAAAGATTCTTCAATGAGAGCTGTTGTGAGGGATCTGCAGGGCGCAAGTGTGAGACATGGACTTCCAGATCTGCAGTTTGGCTTCCCAGTCCAAACCAACCTGATCCAACTCTAATCCACCTCTGATCCACCTGTGGCCTGGACCTTCCCTTGCCTCGGAGAATAGGCATGAGAGTCAACCATGAACATGTAGGCAAACGTCCAGTTATTCTGTGTTTAAAAGGAGGTTTTGTGCGCTCCTACACCTAAAAGTGTTCTAATCCCCAATTGGCTTAATCCAAATTGTATCTACATTCTTTTCAGAGTTTCAGAAGTTATCAGTTAATTTATTATAGACATACACTCACTCACCATCTTCTCGAGTTCTCTAATTTTACTACTGTTTTCATCTAAACCTGATCATTTCATTGCAGTTTTATTCATATTCCTCACAAATTATTTTATGCATTGTTATCCTATTGACTCTAATACATTTGTGATAATTGCTTTAAATTCTGTCGGTTAGTGTTCTTCAGAAGCCAGTGTCTCTGTAGCGAGACTTAAGATGAGTCTTAAGATTTGAGATTGTAAAACTTGACTTGATTAATTTACCTTATTTAAGGGAGCTAAATAGGTTATTTATTAATTAAATTAAGATTTGCCTAATTAAAGAATGCTGGTGCTCCCACGAGAACAATATAGTGAATTATTATTCATTCATTCATTTTCTATACCCAGCTTGTTATCCATTGGTTTCTTGAGATGATACTGTTTGCTGATTCCGTTTGGACCAGCTTAAGCAGGCTCCCATTACCAGAAATAAAATATTCCTTTCCAGATGGAAGTTCATTGAGAAGCGTTTTAAAGTTCATCCTGAGAAGCCTCTCCATATGTGACTTTGCAGAGTCAATATCTACATGACTACATCTGTCATCTCTCACAGATCGCTTACAACATAGCACCGCCACCTTATCCTGCTGATTGCAGGGTTCCACCTTGATTATACCTGGACTGAGTCTGCGTGGTCTTATCCGCTCCGCGATAATAATCTCTGGTATAGGGTCACAGTGCAGCCTGTCTGAGAACAGGGATCAAATTCTCTCAAGGAGATTTCCCGTTTGTCAAAGGGAAGGCCCACAATAATGATCATCTCTCAGACTGAAATTTAAAGGCTGGGCACATTGCTTCATCTAGCTTTCCCTCCATTCCATCAATTCGAGCAGAGAGATGCCCAACATCTACATCAAAACTCTTTGGAGTTGTCACTCTGCTCTTCATCTCTGCTTATAGATCCTCCCTGTTTTCTGCAATAAAATCATTTTCCTCCAAATGTTCCACTTTCCAATCCAAAAGTCTTTCGAGGAATGAGTGTATCTACCAATTTGTGATTGTTGTGAAGCACTTTGTGATTTCAGCGACCTGAGTTCTGCCAGAATAGCGTCATGTTGTCATCTTCTTTTTTCTCCTTTTTGTCGCTTGATATGGTCGGTCATAATGTTACAGGAACGCATCGGGAAACATTTACACATAATGAACTGATTGATCCTCTATATTATCAACTTTTTTTAGGCGAGGCTAAGGGTCACTTGACATGTCACAAAGCCACGCATATGCAGTTGGGATGCACAATATCATCATGTTGGTATTGGCAGATATGATCTCATGAGTTCATCATCAGTATCGCAGAATGGAAAATTTCTGCCTAAATACTGGGCCCATATCTCAGCAGGATGTGGTGGAGCTGAATCATGAAGATGATGAAGTTTGAATTAGAACCATCAGACCTTCATCAGATGAAGACTTTGACTTCTTCATCCTCATCCTTTAAATTTTACAGTGAGCTTGAAAGACTGAAGTCTGAGCTCTAAACTACAGATAGTTTCACTTGAGAAGAATGTGTTTGGATGATATTTGAAGCTCTTTGTCGGGATGTCCTCAGAGGACCACCCTGCTGTTTCATCAGAATGATTTCACTCTGTTCACTTCACACTGATGTCTGTGCGTCGTCCTCTCTGCTCTGATGATCATCAACTATAAAACCCTCAGATAAACCACGTCTGTCTCTGTCAGCTTTGTCCTCTTTTATTGTCTCTTCTTCCAAAATCAGCTGCCCATGAGCCTCTGCCAATATCTGAAGTATTAATATTCCTGTACAGACAAAATCAATGCTCAATTATGTTTGTGCTCAACAGAAAGTCTGACTTTACATTTAATAAATTTGTGTCTTAACTCAAACTGAATACTGTCATGTCTTTGCAGAGGTGGTGCTTCTGACTCTGTTTCTCCTTCTTTTCAGGAGGACAAACAACAACATGTTTATCCCCTTCTCCTGTTATGGTGTCAGTCTGCAGCTCAGAAGTTTCCTCTCTTTTTACTGGAACTTGTCTCACCATGTCCTAAACTCTGGGCTTAAACCTGAATATTTACAAGAGTCAAAATATCCTGCTGATGGAGAATGTCTCAGCATTTCATATTGGCATACTGCTCACATTATTATATAATCCACAGCTAACTTCTTGGGTATAAAGAAGTGTTTTAAGTGATATTTTACAATTTGAAGTTTCTTAAGTTAATTGAGGTGGGGAGAAATAAGTAGACACTTTTACTGAGGTCTTGACAAAGTCACTGTCTGCCAGAACAAATAAAAGCTTGTTTGTACACTGACTCAGTTTTATCTTGGATTTTTTACAGTATTTTTATGAAAAGCTGAATAGTTAATGTTAATGAAACATATCACATATAATGAACATATAAACCCCCAAAATAAATTTACGATCATTTAAAAAACCTCTATATTTTAAAAAAAGATTTCATCTGCCAATTATTGTTGAATCAAATCTTGTTTGTCTTGTTTTCTGTTTCAAAAACAAATAGACTGTCAAAATAAGAGGAACACATTAGTTCTCCTACAGGACACACACGGTGTTATTACAACAGAAGATGAGTGTAGATATATCAAGAGGAGCTCAAATAATGTTAAAATGTCAGCATATCAGATATTAGCCAAAATCCACCTTCATACATCCCAACATATTATCACCCAAACATCTGGATATAAAGACGGTTCGGTTATCAATCACACGCAGAAGATCGACAATAGAAACAAAAAAACAGGAGAACTTACCTCAGAATCTCCAGTCTACAGTTTGGATTCTGCAGAAAATCACACAGCAGCTTCACTCCGGAATCCTCAAGATTGTTGTTGTTCAGGTCCAGTTCTCTCAGATTGGAGGGGTTGGACTTCAGAGCTGAGGCTAAAGAAGAACAGCTGATCTCTGACAAACTGCAGCGCAACAGTCTGAACAAAGAAGAGAGAATGAAGAGAAAAAATATTTAGGATCCAATCAGATGTGTCCACATCACACAGTCTGCTCAGCAGAGCCAATCAGCTGCTGCTCTGACTCCTGTGATAACATTACACATAAGTAGGGGTGTACAATTTCATCATCATCATGTTGGTGTTGGCAGATATGACCTCAAAAGTTCATCATCATTATCACAGATCTGAACATTTCTGCCTAAATGTCGGGTCCATATAACAGACGTACATCTCAGCAGGATGTGAAGGAGCTGAATCATGAAGATGATAAAGTTTGAATCAGAACCATGTCAGGATGTTCTCAGGGGACCACCCTGCTGTTTCATCAGAATGATTTCACTCTGTTCACTTCACACTGATGTCTGTGTGTCGTCCTCTCTGCTCTGATGATTATCGACTATAAAGCCTTCAGATAAACCACGTCTGCCTCTGTCAGCTTTGTCTTCTTTTATTATCACTTCTCCCAAAATCAGCTGTCCATGTAACCTGACATGCCGGACGGACAGTTCCATATATCAGCCATGGAAAAATTTCACTAATCCATCTTGGATAGAGCTGTCTGAAATTGTTCACAGAGGCAGAAGCTTCAAAAACAACAGGAGCTTGTGAGTTGATGTTCATTTGGCTTGTCACACACATTACTGACCAATCCCATCAAGCAAGTTTGCTATATATGACGTAGCAGCTTGCAGTGTTGGTAGCCGTAAGCTTAAACTACCTTAGACTATTGACTTACATTAAATTATACCAATAGATGTATCATTTAACAACTAAATATGACGTGAACCTCTTCAAAGACTATCCCCACCAGTTTTCCAGTAAACTTCTGAGGAGAGCAGATTTCACTAGGTATCACTGAGTAACCATGATGACCAGAGAATAACAATAGATCACTCAAACATCTGGACATTAATATGGTTCAGTCAATAATCACACACAGATAACAATAGTAACAAAGAACACATGAATTTACCTCACAATCTCCAGTCTGCAGTTCGAACTCTGCAAAAAATCACACAGCAGCTTCACTCCTGAATCCTGAAGAGTGTTGTTGCTCAGGTCCAGCTCTCTCAGATGGGAGGGGTTGGACTTCAGAGCTGAGGCTAAATAAGAGCAGCTGATCTCTGACAATCCACATCGCATCAGTCTGAATAAAGAAGAGAGAATGAAGAGAAAAACTATTTAGGATCTAATCAGATGTGTCCACATCACACAGTCTGCTCAGCAGAGCCAATCAGCTGCTGCTCTGACTCCTGTGATAACATAAAACATACTGTATCTCACAAAAGTGAATAAACCCTTCACATTTCTGCAAATATTTTATAATGCACTGAATAAATTACACTTTGACACAATGAAAAATAGTAAGTGTACAGCTTGTACATCAATGTATATTTGATGTCCCCTCAAAATAACTCACACACACATTTATGTCTAAACTGCTGGCAAGAAAAGTGTGTACACTCCAAAGTGAAAGTTTCAAATTGGGCCCACAGTGTCAGTATATGGGGGTGACCATTATTTTTCAGCACTGTCTTACAATAATAATAATCATCACCATCATCATCATCATCATCATCATCATCATCACAATAATAATATTAATAATAATACTACCTTAATTTTGTATAGCACTTTTAAAACAGATTTACAAAGTGCTTTGACAGCAAGCAGGAACATAAAGACAGCAAAGCACAAAAAACACAAAGGAAAAAAGAACATTTAAAACATACACCTTAGGCAAACTGAATTTGAAAAAGCTCCATTTAACCCGCTTAACCCTCTTTGGCATGGAGTTCCACAGAGCTTCACAGTCATTCACTCAATCTTTCTTTGTATAGCACCAATTCATATCATATCGTATCATGACTAAGTGTTTAATTTATGGACTATGAGCTGGTCCCTAACTGAAGCTTTATCAAAGAGTAATGTTTTGAGTCTAGCCTTAAAGCTAGAGAGGGAGTTTGCCTCCCGAACTGTGGTTGGTAAATGGGAGAAGAGGAGCCTGATAACTGAAGGTTCTACCTCTCATACTACTTCTGGAGTTTGATGATACTACGAGCAGGCCGGCATTGTGGGAGCGTCATGTTCTAGAGGGGTTGTATGGCACTACAAGCTCTTTAAGATAAACTGGTGCCTCTCCACTGAGAGCTTTATAGGTGTGAAGAAGAATCTTGAATTTTATTCTATATTTAATTGGAAGCCAATGCAGAGAAGCTAATACAAGAATGATGTGGTCTCTTCTCCTAGTTCTAGTCAGTACATGTGCTGCAGCATCTACGACCAGCTGAAGCGTCTTAAGTGACTTGCTGGGACAGCCTGAAAAAAGAGAATTACAATAGTCCAGTCTCAGGGTAACAAAAGCATGGACTAGCTTTTCCGCATCACTCCGGGACAGGATAGGCCTGATTTTAGCGATGTTATGAAGATGACCTGGGCCCGCTGTTCCTGATCTATATAAAGCAGGCTAGAGGTGTTCAACTTTGGGGAGTTCTGTTTGGCAGGCTGCTTCGAACCACCCTCCATTTTATTTAGTTTCACAGACAACATCCCATCAACAACTCCTCATGCATGCACGCATTACACCACTTACTTACTGATTTCCATACAACATAATATTATTTTTGTAAATAAATTTTGAATTATTACATTTACTCCATGTCTCCTCCTGCTCTTTGTCTCTGGCTTTGAACCAGCCGTGACAAGGTTTTTGAAATTTGCTTTATGTGAGACTTCAAGGATAACTCCTGATCAAATGGTACCCCAGGATTTCTAACAGTCGTTCTTGATGCCAGGCTAATGCCATCTATGGCAGTTAAATCATTAGGAAAGGTTTCTCTAAGGTGTTGGGCCAGCATAATGACCTCTGTTGTGTCTGAATTAAAAAGAAAATATTCTGGCCAATCAGGTTCTAACGTCTTTTAGACACGCGTCTCATTTAGATAACTGGTTTGTCCCATCTGGCTTCAGTGATACATACAGCTGAGTATCATCAGCATAACAATGAAAATTAACATAGTATTTCCTCATGATATCACCAAGGGGAAGCATATATATAGAGAAAAGAAATGGACCTAGCATGGAGCCTTGAGGAACTCCGTAACTTACTTTAGTGAAAACAGAGAACTTGCTGTTAACGTGTACTAACTGGTATCTATCAGATAAGCTGGGCTTAAACCAATCTAGAGCAGTCCTTGTAATCCCAAGTAATATCTCTAATCTCTGTATAAGAACATCATGATCAATGGTGTCAAAAGCAGCACTAAGATCTAACACAACAAGTAGAGAGAGAAGTCCTTCATCTCTGTAGTTTATGGGTTGCTTGTTTAAGTACACGAGTTTCAGAAGCAAACCTAGGACCTGTCCTCTGGCATTTAATAGTTTTTTGTCTCAGTGGGGCAATTGAGTCCAAAGTGGATCTTAGCAGACTGGCAGAGTCATCAACAAGCTGATCCAGCTGAGTGGGGCTAAAGCTAATATCACAGTTATCAGTTGGCCAATTTATTGAGTTTAAAGCAGCAGGAATGGTGTCTTTGAATTTAGCCACGGTGCCATTGGACATATTTCGACTGCTTACAGTTTTGTTACAAAACACAAAATCCTCTAAGAAGATGTTCAAAGTTACTAAGAAGTGGTTGAATAATAAAGATTTCCAGGAATAACTTTTAGCTCATTAATATCAAGACCATATGCTAGGACCAAATCAAGAGTGTGATTGAAATGATGGGTAGCTTCATGATCAGCCTGATTAAAACCAACTGCTTCTATTAAGGACATAAAAGCTGAGCTATGGCTATAACCGTCTTTGTCAACAAAGATATTAAAATCATCTACAATGATTATTTTATCAGAGCTAAGGACAAAGTTTGATCTGAACTCAGAGAATATGGGCCTGGAGGACGGCAAATTATCACAAATAGGACTGGCTGGCAGGTTTTTTAATCAGTATGAGATAAATTAGCGTAAGGTTTGCAAAAGAAGTATAATTTGCCTTTGGTCTATGATTGATTTGGAGACAGGAATGAAAAATAGCTGCTACCCCACCACCATGGTCTGTGTCGCGTGGTATATGAATATTTGAATGACTGGGAGGAGTCGATTCATTTAATTCATTTAAACTGACATTTTCCTCCTCACACAGCCATGTTTCGATTCACTCCAGAATAAATCAATCTGATTTTCTGATATAAGGTCGTTCACCAGTAAAGATTTGGATCTCAGTTATCTAATATTTAAGAGACAACATTTAATTATTATAATTTTGGAATTTCTACATTTGACGTTTTGATTTCAATCATATTTCTATGGTTGACACCTCTTTAATTTGTTTTTGAGTTAATATCTAAGTGAGCTTTGGGTTAGCGGACTGACACAATCCCTATAGAATAGTATTCATCACTATCACAACAGTCATAGCAGTTATCATAGTGATGAAAACAACTGCCATGACATTAATGGCAGGAAAACTGTCCTACAGCAAGTGCAAAGAAGTGTGCAACATGGTCTCATCTCTGAGAGGTCATAAGTATGACCTGCCATATTTTTAGATAAGAGCGATGCACGAGCCAAAGTAGGATGGACACTATCTCTTCCTATCAGACCATGTTTTCCCCAGAGGGATGACAAATTGTCAATGAAGCCCACATCGTTTGCTTGACACCACCTTGATAGCCAGCAGTTGAATGATGAAATGCGGCTATACATGTCATCACTGGTCAGATTTGGTAAGGGGCCAGAGAAAATTACAGAGTCCGACATTGTTTTAGCAAATGCACACACTTATTCTTTGTTGACTTTGGTCATTTCCAACTGGTGACATCGGGAGTTATTAGTGCCGACATGGACTATTCTTTCAAACTTACGCTTACTTCTTGCCAGCGACTTTATATTTGACTTAATGTTGCCCACTCTGGCCCCTTGGATACACCTAACTATGCCCACTGATTTCACTATCTTCACATTTCTGACTACGGAGTCACCAATTATCAGAGTTTATTCCCCAGTGGGCGCGTCACCGTCACAGAGGAGGGAAAACCTGTTCTGAAACGTGAACTGGATGGTGGGTCACCAAGTGGGTCTTCAACTTAAAGCTATGCTTGCCACAGACAGTGACCCAGTCATCACTAGCCAGGGGAGAGGCTAGCTAACGCTAGCAAGGCACGCACCTCTAACTACATCCTGCTGGATACCTTTTCACCAAGATGGCGGCGCGCACAGACGCAGCGGCTCACGGCTCTCCCTTTCAGTGCTTTTTTGTGTATTTTATATGTATCTGTCTATGGACTCTGTCCACGTATACATCGGCGTTACGCCACTACACCCGACAGGACCTTGTGGACATCGGCTACCGACACAAACTGGTCGTTTGCAGAGACTTTCACCATCGACACAACATCCCAGACGAACTAGCGAGACCACCGGGTGCTCCGTGGATTGTTGTCGGGTCCGGAAAGAGACGCAGGCGGCGTAGGGACAGGAAGCAAAAGCGGGGCCGCAGGTCCGGCCTACTGCTACGGCTACGAAACAACCCACATAAGCCACCCCTGCCGAGCCTGTATCTCACCAACGCCAGATCCATTACCCACAAAACGGATGACCTGGAGTTACAACTCGTGGGAAACCGCTACATTCGGGACTGTTGTGTTTTAGTCATCACGGAGACCTGGCTCAACCCGAGGATCCCCGATGCTAGCGTGCAGCTAGCCGGCCGCTCTCTGCACCGCTGGGATCGAACAGAGGACTCCGGTAAGAGCAGAGGTGGGGGGCTCTGTATTTACGTGCATGAGGATTGGTGCAACAACAGCAAGGTCATAGAGACTCACTGCTCCCCTGACATTGAGTACATGTCTGTTAGATGCCGGCCTTATTTTCTCCCGAGAGAGCTAACTGTTGTGATCGTCACCGCTGTTTACATCCCACCGGATGCTAACGCTAACACGGCACTCTCTCCTGCTGAACGCCACTAATGAACAGCAGCGGGCCCCCCCTGAAGGCGTTCATATTATAGCTGGGGACTTTAATAAGGCCAATTTAAAGACTGTACTCCCGAAGTTTCACCAGCATGTCAAGTGTCCAACACGAGGAGGAAACACTCTTGATCATGTGTACTCAAACATTAAGCACGGCTACAGAGCAACACCCTCCCCACCTCGGACAGTCAGACCATCTCTCCCTGCTGCTCACCCCTGCATACACCCCCCTCAGACGCAGATCCAGGCCTACCACGAAGACTGTAACAACATGGCCTGAGAATGCATTCAGTGAACTTCAGGACTGCCTTCAACACACAGACTGGGACTTATTTCATCACCAGGACCTGGAAACATACACAGCGACAGTACTGGACTACATCAAGTTCTGTATGGGAACTGTGTCTGTGGACAAAGTCATCCGGGTTTTTCCAAACCAGAAACCCTGGATGACCAGCCAGGTCCGCTCCCTCCTCAAAGCCCGCGACTCCGCCTTCAGGTCAGGCGACAGAGCTTTGTACAGTGCGGCTCGAGCTGACCTGAAAAGAGGAATTAAAACAGCCAAAGCGGACTACAACAGGAGGATAGAGTCCCACCTCGCCAGCAACAGACCACGAGAGGTGTGGCAGGGACTGCAGAGCATCACTAACTTTAGAGGATGTGATGTGACATCAGGAGACCTTAGCGTGTCGCTGGCAGAGGAGCTCAACAGCTTCTTTGCCCACTTTGAAACACCGCAGAGACACTCATCTGCTCCAGCCCTGCCCCCCCGGCCCCCCCACTCCCACTAACTGTAGGAGAGCACGATGTGAGGCGTGTGCTCCTAGCAGTGAAGGAAGGCCCGGGCCCTGGCGGTGTACCTGGAAAGGTGCTCCGTGCATGTGCACACCAGCTGTCCGGAGTCTTCTGCAGGATCTTCAATCTCTCCCTGGCCCAAGCAGTCATCCCCACCTGCCTGAAATCCGCCACAATTATCCCCATCCCGAAAAAGTCACCCGCATCCAGCCTCAGTGACTATCGCCCTGTTGCCCTCACGCCCATCATCATGAAGTGCTTCGAGAGACTGGTCCTTCAGCACATAAAGGACTGTCTCCCCCCCGCACTCGACCCACACCAGTTCGCATGCAGGCGAACAGATCCACGGAGGATGCCATCACCATAGCCCTGCACGCGGTGCTGAGCCACCTTGAACAACAGCACAGCTATGCCAGGATGCTCTTTGTGGATTACAGTTCAGCTTTCAACACCATCATCCCGGATATACTGATCATAAAACTGGACACCCTAGGCCTCCCCCCCCTCACATGCAGCTGGATCAAGGACTTTTTGACCAACAGACCCCAGACTGTGAGACTCGGCCCCCACCTCTCCTCCACCCGCAGTCTGAGCACCGGATCACCACAGGGCTGCGTGCTGAGCCCCCTCCTGTACTGCCTTTACACCTACGACTGCAGTCCGGCCCATGACAACAACATCATCGTCAAGTTTGCTGACGACACCACAGTGGTCGGACTTATCTCACAGGGAGACGAGGCAGCCTACAGAGAGGAGGTCCAGAGGCTGACGACCTGGTGCTCCGACAACAACCTGGCCCTGAACACACAAAAAACTAAGGAGATCATCGTGGACTTCAGGAGGAACAGCAGTGACCCGCCCCCCCTCTACATCAACGGCGAGTGTGTGGAAAGGGTCCACACATTCAGGTTCCTGGGAGTCCAGATCTCCGACGACCTCTCCTGGACAGCAAACATCACAGCTGTCATAAAGAAGGCCCAGCGTCTACACTTCCTGAGAGTCCTCAGGAGGAACAACCTCGACAGGGAGCTGCTGCTGGCCTTCTACCGCTCGTCCATCGAGAGCCTGCTGACCTACTGCGTCTCCACATGGTACGGGAGCTGCACTGAGGCGGACAGAGGGAGGCTTCAGAGGACAGTCAAGGCAGCACAGCGGATCATCGGCTGCCCTCTCCCCTCCCTGATGGACATCTACTCCACCCGGTGCCTCAGCAGAGCTCGAAACATCATCAAGGACAGTTTACATCCCGGGGCCCAGCTGTTTGACCTGCTGCCCTCTGGCAGGCGCTACAGGTGTATCAAAGCAAAAACAAACAGATTGAGAAACAGCTTCTTTCCGAGAGCCATCACCACCCTGAACTCGGACATACAACGATTCCGGTCATTAGCGTAATGCAAAATGTGCAATATTTATATCACTGCCGCTGTGGTTGCTGCTACTTTTTAACACTACCTCGAAAACTTGTATTTATTTATTTAACAACTCATGTGCAATACAATTATATGTGACTTTTACTCATCTGCATATACTATTCATCTTTGCACTAAAAATTAATACATATTCTGGTGTCCGTGCAATACATATCTACCTCCTGTGCAATACTATGTGAATAACATAGAAATACTAAGATCTGGGAATTGGACTATTTTTCATCAATATTTATCATCTACCTCATATTGTACACTGAGCCTCAACGTGCTGCGCACGAGGCTGCGTCTTATTTTGTATATATCTTGTATATTTAGTTATACTATTTTTGTATACCTTTTTAACTTTTTTTAAAGTAACTTACTATTGCACTGAAAGAGAAGCTCTCCAATCTCGTTGTACATCCTGTATAATGACAATAAAGGCTATTCTATTCTATTCTATTCTAGCTATGGCTGCATAAGAGGGTTTAGGTTCAGAACAGAGCCGCTTCTCCAGATCATTGACCCTCGCCTCCAAAACTAAGAATAACCTACACTTCAGACAATTACCACGATCACTAAAGAAGGATGAGGAGTAGCTAAACATCTGACACATCAGGCAAGAGAGAACAGAAGAGCAGTAGAAGCCATATTTAAGAGCTAAGCTAGGCTAAGCTATGCTAGGAGTCGAAAAGAATCGAACTGAAATCCACCGCCTCTCGCTTCCCTGAAAGTACTTTTACTAAACTCTAGTTTGTTCTATCGAACATTCATCAAACAAAACGTGTGTCATAAGCTTAAATGGCAGATATTAAGCAGTTAAAATTAGCGTTAGCAGGGCAGAGAAAAAGCTCACTACAAACAGCGCTACACTTTGGAATTGAAGAATACGCTCACCAGGAAGTGACCGAAAACAGCTTACCTCTTGAATCTTTTTCCACCCCCCCATGAAGACATCACAGGGCTGGTGGGTGTTAGAAACCTTCTGTGTGAGGATACCCCACAGTTGTTAAGAAAGATTTAGGTTGAGGGGGCGGTGTTGAGCTATGAGCAGATGGGATGCACCCACCTTTAGCTCCTTTATTTTTTCAGGTCAAAACTCCATTCAGACCAAAAACTCACAAGCAACAGAAATCAGACAGTTGTCTGAAGTCAAGGGAAGTCCTAGTACGGTTTTCAGAGCAAATGCTGAATAAAGCCAACATAAAGCCCATTCTGACCTCAGTGATGTAGTTAAATGCTGGAGTGACTAACCAGCATGCAGACAACATCATGCTGCAAGAAATAGCATCACTTCCAGTTTATACTTGCCAAGTCAGAGCTATGTTGCCAAAGTGAGGCAGAGAATCTGCAGGTTACCAACACAGGTTAGAGCTGAAAATGAAGCTGCAATTTTTACAATGAGAGCAGAGAGGAGCTTGCAAATTCTAACTGTGAGGGAGCTAAAAGACGAGAGACACTCAGATGTTACAAGAGATTTTGAATCTTGAAGTGGAACCAGTGATAGACAGAACCCAAAGAGCCCTACGGAAGAAGGCTGATGACAACAAACCTCCATGATATCTGAAAGCAAAAATACACTATTGCCATGTACATAAGGTCATTATGCAGACATTGGTGTCCAGTAAGGAGCTAACATACCTTCCACCAAAGATTTGGCTTACAGATTTGGACTCTTATATTCAGCAAAAATACAGTTGACAAACAACAGTTCAGAAGCGTTCCTCACAGCCCCAGAGAAGGCTTACCAATATGCCGAACGACACTTGGACCAGGGGACTGAGAGAGAGAGGCACCAGCGCAGTGGAGGTTTGGAAAAAATGGGTAATAAACAAGATAATTGAGGACATTAAATGTTACTTACAATAGGTGACTGCTAACTTAGGTCCTTGTCAGAGTTTAATTTTTACATGGTACAACCATATAGTTGTAATTAAAGTTGACAATGACTGCTGTTTTGCCGTTCAAGAGTGTTAATTTCTATTAATATAAAGGTTTTGCCTTGAGCAGAGAATTAGAGCTGGGGCCTATTTTCATTTCTAAGTAAACAACACAATTTTTATCAATGATTTCTCAGGTATGAGATAGTATATAATGTATATGTTTGTGACATGACAAGAAAAGTCAGATACAGTTAACAAACTTTACTTATGTTATTATTATTAGGGACAATTCAATTGCTGCCTGAGTCTTCATTTTTTGATCTCTTGTAGAAAAAAAAGTGACTCTACCCCATGGGGTTAGCTTGCATAAGAATACAGGTTTTCGTTTAGAGTTTCATAACTGTGGAGCTCCACAACTGATCAACATGATTGCAAGAATCAAGAATGGGTTGTTTTTCAGGAAGAGGGAGGTAAGATATTACCTTGCATAGCAGATGGGCCTGCCTGATTCAGTTCCTAAAATCCTGCAGATCCCCATCTCGTAGCGCACCGTAGACCAATGGATTCTCTCGGCTAAAATTTTAACGGCCCAATCAGGGAACAGAGGCGGGACAGGTAACAGATCAAAAGATTGTTTTTCACGCCCTAAAAACTCAAGCACAAGAAGCCCAATGCATTAAAAACTCTACAACTTAACTGGCCAAATCAGGGAACAGAGGCGAAGCTGCAGATGTGACAACTACAGGAAGTGACTGCATGTTTGAAAACCACAGCAGTTAAAGCTTTAACCTCAGTTAAAGCTGACTCCGTCGTATTATCAGAAATAGACTCACTTTCTACTTTAAAAGAGAAGTGAAGGACGTCACTTCAAGCTTTCTCATGGGAAATCCTGATTTTGCTCTTCTCCTGGCTGGGATCGTCTTTGCAAGATTCATGTCACATGTGGCAGATGATACATCTGTGTGGTATCATATGAGAGTGTTTAAGGCTATTAAGGCTTTTTAGACAGGTTAAATGACCTCCACAATGTATAAAGAGTGCAAAGCAGAGAAGGTTTACTTTATGCATGTCTGCATGAGTGTGAAGGCACACTGGATTGTCCCTCTTTTTTCCAGTCTGTCATAATGACATACCTCCAAGTCTTTCTGTTTTACTTCAAAAAATTCAGTCAGTTATGGAAAACATTTGGTTATTGTGACCCTGTTTGCTACCATGATCGCAACCCTTTGTTCGTAACCCTCTGCCCTTTGTTGCACCTGCTTTTCAAACATATTAAAAACACTATTGGGCTGCTGGTTTGGCGTAGTGGTTAGCACCCCATGTACATGCTTCTGCCGGTCCAGGTTCGAATCCCGCCTGTGACCAGTTTGCTGAGTGTCTTCCCCTGCTCTCTCTCCCCCTTTCCCAAGCCTATCCACTGTCTCTCTCCTATCAATAAAGGCACAAAATGCCCAAAAATATACATTTAAAAAAAAAACAAAAACACTATGCACAGTCACTTGTAGGTTTGAGAAATCCCACTGCACATGCTAAATGATTATATCTGCATGTGCTAAATGGACTACGCATGCTATTTAGCTCATCTGACAAATGCAATCTTCAGTGCACACTGTTAGCGCATGCAAAGCTGATTTACTATCAGGTTTGCAAATGTTTTTATGCACGCAAACCTTTAGTAGATTGGGTTCATAAAGTGCTAATTATGACTGTAATTAATTTATCTAATTAACGCAACAATTTGGCACCCCTAATTATGATTTTCCTCTTTCCCACGTTTAAGTGGCAGATGATACATCTGTGTGGCATAATTTAATGTAAGATAAGATGATAGTCTAAGGACTGAAGTTCTTGAAGTTTGAGCTAATGGCTTACAACAGGGTCGAGCTGCTACGTCATAATGTGGCTTGATGTGATTGGTCTGTGAAGAGTGTGACGAGCGGACTGATCATCTAATCACCAGCTGCTCGGATATTCTAAGGTTCTGCCTGAATCTCAACTGTAACCTGTATTTTGGTTACAGTCGAGATTCAATCTATACCAGTCACTCTACTTGACATCTATAGGCTCAATTGGGATGAACCAGAATTTTCAGAAAAACCTTCAGCTTGACCTCTGATGTCTCCATAACACTAAATTAATATGGGGGGGGGTTGACCTAATTTATCAAGAATTCAAATTTAGTGGATTCATGGACAATGTTAAAAGTAGCAGGTACATACTATACACAATGTATATACAAAATTTTTTTTTTTTTCTTGTTAGACAGTAACATTGTATCAGAAGTCAGTAATATTAAATACAGTATTGATACAGTATTATAAAAAACATATAGATCTTGGAGGTTTGATCCCCTGCTTCTGTTGAGGAAATCATTTTGTTAGAGCCCAGAGGCACAGATTATACAGTATTGTTTTTTGAGGCAAATGACAAAGATGATGTATCGCCAATTTTGCTATGGGAGACTTTTAAAGCATATGTAAGAGGTTGTGTTATCTTCTTTCAAGCCTCACAAAAGAAATGCAGTGCTCTAAAACAAGCACAATTAGAGGAACAGATAAGAAAGTTGGATGCAACAAATCCCACTCATCCATCCGCAGAAATTTAAATAAAGTATCTGTCCTAAAATATTAGTTCAATCAGATTATCTCTGAAAGAATTTCAAAGCCTACACTTTTGCTAAAGAAAACAGACTTTTTGAATATGGGGATAAGCCACACAAGGTGTTGGCAAGACAGTTGCGGAAAAGGTAAAGTGACAGAACAATCCTCTCAGTGAAAGCAGAATCAGGCACTCCAGTTACTTCACAAAGAGGGATCTAATTTTGTAGACCAGGCCCAAAAGGTTTAAGGCAGTGCTGAAAAATTATGGCCCAATTTGGACACCTTGGACACGCACGGCCCTCCCCTTCAGCTAACATCAGGGGTTAAATAAAGTTTGATTTGATGAAGTAGCCTACAGGAAGGGCTGGTAATGGTCACTGTAGCAGTTAATCATATTCACATATGTCTGACTGCTAGAAAAAAAATGTATTGGGCTTTTCAACGCTGTTATTGGACACAGTGCTCAGCT
Organism: Scarus forsteni; assembly: GCA_036419115.1. Taxonomy (NCBI): domain Eukaryota; kingdom Metazoa; phylum Chordata; class Actinopteri; order Labriformes; family Labridae; genus Scarus; species Scarus forsteni. The sequence goes on from JAZDUH010000040.1 coordinate 18,341,903, forward strand.
GAAAAGATAATGCAGACGAGGAGAAGTAAAATGAGCGTACACAACTTGTCAGTAGTTAAGACATTAATGGCTGTGTGTTGAATTATTTTGAGGGGACAGTAATTTTACACTGTTATCCAAGCTACACACTCACTACTGTATACTGTATCAAAGCATATTTTCTTCAGTGTTGGCCCATGAATAGATATAACCGAATATTTGCAGAAATGTGAGGAGTGTATATTGAGAATACACAAACTTACCTCAGAATTTCCAGTCTACAGTTTGGACTCTGCAGAAAATCACACAGCAGGTTCAGTCCTGAATCTTGAAGATAGTAGTTGTTGTTCAGGTCCAGCTGTCTCAGATAGGATGGGTTGGACTTCAGAGCTGAGGCTAAAGAAGAACAGCTGATCTCTGACAATCCACAGCCCTCCAGCCTTAATGGAGAAAATAGAATGAAAATATCATGTGTTTACGTCACATAGTCTACACAGCAAAATAATAATAACAATAATACATTTTATTTTAGGGCGCCTTTCACAACACTCAAGGTCACCTTACACGAGTCACAAACAAAGAGCATATCAAGTATAAATAAAAAGCGCATTAAAGGCAGGCATAAAAAGCAGGTATAAAAAGAAACATGCAATACAAGGACAGCGCAAATTATCAGAGGGAGTATGAAAGTCTGAACAGATGAGTTTCAAGTCGGGTTTTAAAGAGCGGTAAGGAGTCAGTGTTGTAGAGGTCAGGGGGGAGTGAGTTCCGTAACTGGGGATTGAGCGGCTGAATGCTCGGCCCCCCATGATGCTGAGGCGTGCAGAGGGGACAGAGAGGTGGATAGAGGAAGAGGAACGAAGGGTACGGGCAGGTACAGAGATGTGAATAAGGTCGGAAAGGTACGGGGGGGCGGGGTTGTGGATGGCTTTGAACGTATGGAGCAGGATTTTGTACTGGATGCGGTGTGTGATGGGGAGCCAGTGGAGCTGCTGCAGGATGGGAGTGATGTGATGGGTGGATGGAGTCCTAGAAATGATGCGAGCTGCTGAGTTCTGGACCAGTTGAAGCTTATGGAGAGTTTTATGGGGGAGACCAAACAGAAGGGAGTTGCAGTAGTCAAGTCTGGAGGTGACAAGACTGTGGACCAAGATGGAGGTGCTGTGAGGGGTGAGGGAGGGGCGGAGGCAGTTGATATTTCTAAGGTGGAAATAAGCAGACCGGGTGATGTTATTGATATGTGATGTGAAGGAGGGTGTGCTGTCGAGGATGACACCCAGACTCTTTACCTGGGGGGAGGGGGAGATGGAGGAGTGGTCAAATGGAGTGGTGAAACTGTTAGATTTTTTGAGAGTGGAGCTAGTGCCAATAAGTAACATTTCTGTTTTATCACTGTTCAATTTGAGGAAGGTGACGGTGAACCAGGACTTTATTTTGAGGAGACAATTGGTGAGGGAGGAAGGTAGGAGGAGGGAATCAGGTTTAGTGGAGATGTAGAGCTGGGTGTCATCCGTGTAGCAGTGAAACTGTATGTTGTGTTTACGGAGGATGTGGCCAAGGGGAAGAATGTAAATGATGAAGAGCAGGGGCCCCAGGACAGAGGCCTGAGGCACACCTGTGGTGAATGGGAGTGGATGAGAAGTGAATGATTTAAGCTGAATGAACTGAGTGCGGCCAGAGAGATAAGATTTAAACCAAGAGAGGGGTGTGTGTGTGATACCAATGGAATGCAGTCTGTCTGGAGGATGGTGTGGGAGATGGTGTCAAAGGCCGCACTCAGATCAAGCAGGATGAGAATGGTCAACTGGCCAGAATCAGCAGCTAGCATCAGATCGTTAGATATTTTCAGAAGGGTGGTTTCAGTGGAATGAAGGGGGCGGAAACCAGATTGAAATTGCTCGTAGAGATTGTTGATAGACAGGTGAGAATGAAGTTGAGAGGCCACTGTTTTTTCAAGAATTTTGAACAGAAAAGGGAGATTGGAGATGGGACGGATATTGTTAAGGTTATTGGGGTCGGCACCGGGTTTCTTGAGTGCAAGAGTGACAGCAGCTGTTTTAAGGGGTGAGGGGACAATTCCAGAGGTGAGGGAAGAGTGGGTGGTGGATGTGATGAGAGGGGACGGAGAGGGAGCAGCAGCTTTGACAAGGACAGTAGGAAGGGGGTCAAGTTGGCAGGTGGAAGTTTTTGGTTTTTTTATGAGTCTGACAATTTCAGAGACAGGGGGTAGAGAGAATGCTGAGAGTGACTGGGGGGGAGGACCAATGGGAGGAAAGGAGGGTGGATTTGCTGGTATGGATGGGATAAGTTGCTGATGGATGTTTGTGATTTTGTCAGAGAAGAAGGAGATGAGGTTATTGCAGGAAGCAGTAGAATACATGTGTGGAGGGAGTGAATCAGGCGGCTGAGTGATATTACTGAGTATGGAAAATAGAGTCTTGGAGTCTCCTTTATGATGATTGATTAGACTGGAGTAGTAGGTGGATTTTGCTTCTGAGATGCAGTTTTTATAGTGGGAGAGGTGACTGTAATACATGTCCTTGTGAACAGTGAAACCAGTTTTCTTGAAGAGGCGTTCCAACTGGCGTCCTTGGGCTTTCAGTTGTCGGAGGGAGGGGGTGAACCCTGGTGAGGAACGGGTGAAGGTGACAGATCTGGTTTTGAGGGGGGCCAGGTTATCCAGGAGATTTTGCAGAGAACTGTTGTAATGGGAGACCAGATTGTCCGGGGTGGAAGCACTGTCAGCACTGGGGAGACAGTCAATACTGGCAGTGAGCATGTCAATGTTGATGTTTTTAATATTCCGGAAGGAGATGGTGCGTGGGGGAATTGTCCTGGAGAGTTTGAGGGATAAACTGAAGGAAAGAAGCATGTGATCCGAGTAGGGGAGAGCATCAGCCTTGTAAGCAGCGGGAGTGAGTCCAGAGCAGCATATTAAGTCCAGTGTGTGACCTTTGGAATGTGTGCCAGAGTCAATCAGCTGCCTGCAATGACTCCTGTGATAACATTACAGAGATTTTTTTCATTTTTCATTCCATTTTTCATAATGGCTGCTGATTATAACTGTTTTCTTATCAATTTTCCTATCAGGGATGGATATTTACTGATAAAAATGAACTTATTAGATTAATTTGTCTGCAATGGCATTGAAAAGGGTGGAGTTTAGGTAAGGGCTTAGATCAGAAATGGGTGTGGCTTAAACAAGGGCTGTTTAATTTTGCAATTTGATATGACACAAAAATTGAAAAGATGGAAATGAGTTTGAGGTTGTTGTTTTTTTAAGCCTGAAACTGAAACAATTTGAACAAAAGATGCTACATGCTATATTTTATTTATTAGAAAATGAGATACCACTTAAAATTTAGCTTCAGTTCAATATTTTTGACCTCAAGAGTTAAAGTGTCTACACACCAAAAGCAACTTGAGAGTCCCCAGCGATCACTCTCCATGCAAAGTCAATGTACAGCCGCAATGGGGTGGGGCTAACCCTCCCCTTTTCAGGCAATGTCGTGTGTGGCTGTGCGTAAACAGACAATCAGCGTTGTGTGCGTGAGTGCAATTACCCATGACGGACAGTCTTTATTCCGGACTACAGAGTAACAATAAACGTCTATGTGGGAAACATTAGTCAGTGAGTACATTAGTTCCACCTAGACAGACTGCAGAGAACTCACAGAGGATGCTGCTGCAGGGCATCAGCTGCAGAGTTTGGTGTTGGATAAGTGAGTGAAAAGGATACAGTTGGAATAATATCATCTTATACATACTATAATATGATAAGAGATATGATTGCAGGCAGACGTGATGTCACCAAGCCATTGCGATGGGCGTTGGGGACCAAAATGAGATACACCATATTGCCAACAGTATTTGCACACCCATCCAAATAATCAGAATCAGGTGTTCCAATCACTTCTATGGCCACAAGTGTATAAAACCAAGCACCTAGGCATGCAGACTGCTTTTACAAACATTTGTGAAAGAATGGGTCGCTCTCAGGAGCTCAGTGAATTCCAGCATAGAGCTGTGATAGGATGCCACCCATGCAACAAATCCAGTCATGCAATTTCCTCGCTCCTAAATATTCCACAGTCAACTGTCAGCTGGATTATAAGAACGTGAAAGTGTTTAGGAACGACAGCAACTCAGACACCAAGAGGTAGGCCATGTAAAGTAATGGAGCGGGGTCAGCAGATGCTGAGGCGCAAAGTGAAAAGAGGTCGGCAATTTTCTGCAGAGTCAATTGATACAGAGCTCCAAACTTCAAGTGGCCTTCAGATTAGCTCAAGAACAGTAGGAAGGCTTCATGGATAAGTTTCTATGGCGAGCAGCTGCATCCGAGCCATACATCACAAAGTGCAATGCAACACGTCAGATGCAGTGGTGTAAAGCAAGCCGCCACTGAACTCTAGAGCAGTGTAGACGCGTTCTCTGGGATGACGAATTGTTCTTTACCATCTGGCAATCTGATGTACAAGTCTGGTTTTGGTGGTTGCCAGGAGAATGATACTTCTCGAACAGCACTGTGTCAAGTGTAAGGTTTGGTGGAGGGGGGATATGGTGTGGGGGTGTTTTTCAGGAGCTGGGCTCGGCCCCTTAGTTCCAGTCAAAGGAAGTCTAAATGCTTCAGCACATCAAGATATGTGCACCAGAGCACAAAGCAGGTCCATAAAGACATCGATGACAGAGTCTTGTATGGATGAACTTGACTGATCTGCAAAGACTATGGACCTCAACCTGACAGAGCACTTTTGAGATGAATTAGAGCGGAGACTGAGAGCAAGGCCTTCTCATCCAACATCGCTGTGCAACCTCAGAAATGTGCTTCTGGAAGAATGGTTGAAAATTCCCATAAACACTCCTAAACCTTGTGGACAGCCTTCCCAGAAGAGTCGAAGCTGTTGTAGCTGAAAAGGGTGGACTGATATCATATTGAACCCTATGGATTAGGAATGGGATTTCACTTAAGTTCATATGTGAGTCAAAGCAGGTGAGCGAATACTTCTGGCAATATATTGTATTTATGGACACGGGATGTGACTTCAGTGGGCAATGCAATTTTGATCACGGAGAGGCATATGGTGTGAACGCAGCTTAAGAGAACCAGTTCAAATTAACATTACATTTTATATGAACTTGAACTACGTTTCAGAGCCATGCTTTTTTTATTACAAGACTAAAGGAACTATTTACAATTTGCACTGACTTTGTATCAACCTAAACTGGGTTCCCTGCCAGTGTCTTTGATAACAAGAGTAAAAGAACTATTTACAATTTACACTGTTTTACATAAACCTGAAATAGAAATAACCTTTAGTGAATCAATAAAAAATAATGTAAGTACTTTTCTGGGGGAGGGAAAGAGAGTAAGGAGAATGAGTTTTTTTAAGTTATGCATAAATTGGGGTTAAAAGATGAAAAGAGAGGGTAAGCGTGTCTGTCTGTCACAGCAGTCTATTCAACTTTCTCCTTCACAGAAGCAAAGGGATGTGCAGTTTAGTTCAGCTTTCTTGCACTTGCACTGCCTCGCACAACTCTTTACAGGAGACAAGTTCATAGCTGGACTGGCCTGCATCTGGTAGGCATGTCCAGAAGGGGTCATACACTGCCTGGCCAAAAATAAAAGTTGCCACCAAAAAAAAAAGGTCACACGTATTTTGCTGGACCACTTTGGCTTTGACTGCAGCAGACATTTGCTGTGGTATTATTTCACTTAGCTGCTTCAATGTCAGAAGCAGCTTAGGACAGATTTGTCCCTGATCACAGCACTGCCCCAACAGGCTTGGACAGTAGGCACCAGGCATGATGGGTGCATCACTTCATCTGCCTCTCTTCTTACCCTGATGCTCCCATCGCTCTGGAACAGGGTCAATCTGGACTCATCAGACTACATGACCTTCTCCCAGTCCTCCACAGTAAGCGGAGGACTCCCAAGCAAACTGAAGCCTTTTTTTCTGGTTAGCCTTACTGATTAGTGGTTTTCTTAGGGCTATATCTGTTCAGTCCAAATCCCTTAAGTTTCCTTCACATTGTGTGTGGAAATGCTTTTACTTTCACTATTAAACACACCCCTGAGTTCTACTGTTGTTGTTCTTTGATTTGACTTTGCCAAAAGTTAGAGTGCTTCACTGATCATGATCATTCAGCATTTCTTTTCTTTTCTTTTCTTTTCTCAAAAACAATGGTTCCCCACTATCCTTCCAGTTTTTAATAATGCGTTTGACAGATCTTAACCCAATTTTAGTAGTTTCTTCAATCTCCTTAGATGTTTTCTCTGCTTGATGCATGCCAATGATTTGATCCTTCTTAAACACACTAACATCTTTTCCACGATTCCAGGAAGGCGTCTTTGACATGGTGGTTGAAATGAGAAACTACTCAGTCAGGCAGTGTGTTTAGCTGACACCAAATGATGACACCCATGATGAGTTTTACAGCAGTAGTTATCACCAGTGTGCTCTAGCTTTTCTTCAAAATTCCACTCTATTACATTCTATTAAATTGTCTGTAACACATAAGTACATTCACAAAAACTATTCATATTTTTATTCTTCGTCATCCTTTTCAAATGTTGTTTGTCTTGTTTCCTGTTTCTAAAACAGTGTCACAATAAGAGCAACACATCGGTTCTCCTACAGGACACACTTGGTGTCATTTACAATTAGGGATGTAACGATGTGGAAATTTTGTATCACGGTTATTGTAACCAAAATTATCACGGTTATCATTATTATCGCGGTATTGTTGCAGTGTGCTCAAAATGTTCTAAAAGTACTTTTACACAGAATTGAAATCATTTAACCCCTTTTTGTTATATTCATAACAGTTCTTTTGTCTTTTTTGTCAATAAATGTGTCAGACTCAGGGGCCAAACAATGCAAACTGTGCATGTACACCTCGCGTGAGGCTCCTTAATCGAGGGCAGATACATAGTTCCGGCTTTTCCAGGCAAAGAGTAGCATCACCGTGCATTACTGAGGCAGTGTGGTGATCAAGCACGATATAACGGTAATTTTAATTGGACACGGTAACGATTATCGTAGGAAATTTTATCGCGGTTTACCATTTTACCAGTAACCGTTACATCCCTATTTACAATAAAAGAAGATGTGTGTAGATATATCAGGAGCTCAAATAACTTTGAAATGTCAGAATATCAGACATCAGCAAAAATCCACCATCATACATCTGAACATATGATCAGTCAAATATCTGGACATGAAGATGGTTCAGGTAATTATCACTCAGCAGATCTACAAAAACACAGAACACAAGAATTTACCTCACAATCTCCAGTCTGCAGTTCGAACTCTGCAAAAAATCACACAGCAGCTTCACTCCTGAATCCTGAAGAGTGTTGTTGCTCAGGTCCAGCTGTCTCAGATAGGAGGGGTTGGACTTCAGAGCTGAGACTAAAGAAGAACAGCTGATCTCTGACAAACTGCACCAGCTTAGTCTGAATAAAGAAGAGAGAATGAAGAGAAAAACTGCTTAGGATCCAAACATTTCTGCTACTCAGTAGAGACAATCAGCTGCCTGCTATGACTCCTATGATAACATTACATATACAGTGGGTAAAAAAGCATTTAGTCAACCTCTGATTAAGCTTGTTCTCCTACGCGGAAAGATAAGAGAGAGGTCTGTAATTTTCATCAGAGGTACACTTCAACTATGAGAGACAAGATGAGAAACAAAATCCAGGAAATCAGCTTGTAGGATTCATAAAGAATTTATTTGTAAATTATAATGGAAGATAAGCATTTGGTCACCCACAAACAAGCAAGATTCTGGCTCTCACAGATTTGTAACTTCTTCTTTCGGAAGCGCTTCTGTCTTTCACACGTTACCTGTATTAATGGCAACTGTTTGAACTCGTTATCTGCATAAAAGTTACCTGTCCACAGCCTTAAACAGTCAGTCTATAAACTCAACCATGGCCAAGACCAAAGAGCTGTCAAAGGACACAAGGAAGAAAATAGTAGCCCTGCACTAGGCCGGCAAGAGTTAATCGACAATATGCAAGCAGGTTGGTGTGAAGACCATTGATAATCTCCCTCAATCTGGGGCCCCATTCAAGATGTTATTCTGTTGGGTCAAAATGATCATGAGAACGGTGAGCAAAAATCCCAGAGCTACAAGGAGGAACCTGATGAATGACCTGCAGAGAACTGAGACTAAGTAACAAAGGCTATTATCAGTTACACTCTGTTTATCTACTCTCATCTTATCTCATCTCGACTTATCCATTTATTTATTTATTTTTTCTGACTGGGTGGGGTGGCGTTCCTGCAGTGGGTGTCAACTGGTGCCAGTCCTGTCTCCCTCAGTGGTGGTCCTGGGGTGTGTGTTGGGGACTCGCTGGCTTGGTTCCCCCGGGATAGGGACCCTGTGAGTTCCCTGTGGTTTTTCTATAGGGAGCAGTATCCTGAGGGTGGTCCACCTGAGCTGGGTCTTCAGTGGACGTTGAGTCGGTGGCTCTGGTGCTGCAGTCTGCCAGGGGACATGATCTTGAAGGGTGCGCCTGGCTGCTGCGGCCCCATCTGGGTCGTTGCCTGTGGGTCCTGGGGCTGCTGTTAATATATATATATGTATAGCAGTTCATAATACACAGAGCATAGACTGCACTAGAGCCCTGCACAGGACTGTTCTCTTTATCCCGCTCCCACCCACACCCTGGACATGTCTTACCATTACCGCCCACACCTGCAATTTTTAGCTACAATCCCACCCACACCAGCATAACCCCTAGCATCTATGCCTGCAAAACAATAGAGATGATACATTTTTGTGGCATTTATAATCCCACAGGGGAAAACACAAAATTTTATGGGCTACTAATAATGAGATTCTCGGGGCTGTTCGTTTCATTTCCCGAGACTCGCTGGCTGGGAATAGCGTTCCTTTTTTCATTGTTTTCATTGAATTTTGATCAAATAAAGGTTTCGTGTTTTATGTTCTTCTCTCCTCTTCTAAGTTTTATTTATTTTCAACCTTTACATAATCCCAAAAACATATCGATCGGCACTTTTAGCATTATTAGCTTCTGTTTGAAAAAGAAAAAGGAATAAAAACTTTCAAACTTCGGGAGCCTATCAATCAATCGATCAATCAATCAAACTTTATTTGTATAGCACTTTTCATACAGGACTTTGTAGTACAAAGTGCTTTACATAAGGAAAGGATACAATAAAATATAGCACCAATTCATAACAATTGTTGTCTTAAGACACTTTACAATGGAGCATAAAGTTCTTCATTTTATGGATACACATATATGCATAGATACATATATACACATAAAATACACATATACATATATATATATTTATACATATATATACAAATATATCCATCCAACACCCAACATGAATCCATATAGCCAATCATGGATCCCTCCATCATGGCGGCAAGAAAAAACCTTCTGTTAAGCAGCAGGAAATCTTGAATGTGGATCCCGGTCTCATGATGAACAGCAAATCCACACGATGCTGTGTTGGTGTGTGAGGGCAAAGGGAGGTAAGAGGAGACAAGTGGACTAGAATCACACTTAAAAATGTTGGGTTAAAAACAACCCAATATGGGTTATTTTTTAACCCAACACTGGTTAACTATTGGACAGAACACATGCTGGGTTATTTTGACCCAACAAGTTGGGTTGGTTTCCTTTAACCAACAGTTGGGTTATTTGAACAACCCAGTTGAGTTGTTCAAATAACCCAATGTTACCCACAAGAAGCTATCGCTAACGTTAACTACAAATGACCAAGAGCTCACAATCACTGCTTCACACGCTCATGTAAATGGTAAATGGACTTGAGCTTATATAGCGCTTTTTCTAGTCTTAGACAACTCAAAGCTGCTTTACACCGCAGGTCACACCTACCCATTCACACCCATTCACTCTCACATTCATTCACTGATGGTTTTGAGTTTCTATGTTAGTTATCCATCAGTACACTAACACGTTCACACCCTTTCATGACCATTTACACGCCACTGACGCAGCAGTGGGAGCAACTTGGGGTTAAGTGTCTTGCCCAAGGACACAAGGCCATGTGTCGCCCGGAGCTGGGCTTGAAACTGCAACCTCCCGATCACTGACCAAGCGCACTATCCAACTGTGCCACCAACGCCCGTGTCACGTGAATTCGTATAGCCAACATACACGGTTACTATGGTGAGCTTTATATAAATTTTATTAATATAAAGTGAACATTGTGGTGAAAGAATAGTGCACACGTAGCAAACCTTGCTTGAGAGCTGAGTCTCTCACAGTGTCTATCAGTATGCTACGCTGCTAGATGGCGGTACTGCACGTAGAAGCCTGCGAAGAGAATCGCGGGCTTTTTCTTCTCTTTCCCCAGATTTCCCCGGGATTTGGTCGGGCCATAACGAGACTTGCCCATCCAGCGTCCGGACTGCAAGCAGCTGAGGGGGGGGGGTCGAATGAGTGGGGGTAACCTGGGGTTAGCTGTTGGTCGCGCATGCGCGAGCGTCAACCCAACATGTTGGGTAGTCCGAAATAACCTAACACATTATAATGAAAATTACAACCCAACAGCTAATAACTCAACTGCCAACTACAATAACCCAGCATCTGGGTATTTAGATTACCCAATTTAATGAAAACAACCCAATTAAACTAACCAACAATCTCAACCCAGCTGTTGGGTTGAAAAAATAACCAAACAATTTTTTGTGTGAATAAGAACTATAGTTAGGGACAGGTTCATGAACCATCAACCTGTCATCTGATTTATTAGAGGTTAGCCTCTTGAGATGCAACATCTCATTTTCAGGAGGGTCCTCATGTCTGAATGGTTGTGGTGATCATTTTTTAGAAGTATAATCAATGTTATTCTTACTGAAAATAAGAATTTATGGTAGTGACGAACTTATGGATGCCCAGACCACAAGTGCATCCCTATCATATTTGTCTCCACTAAATATAAATGTGTTAAAGGCCTCTTGAGATGTGACATCCCATTTTCAAGAGGGACCTCATGCCTATGTGGTAATAAAAATACATACTGTAGATGTATCGATCATGGATATGGAGATCATGCTAATATCTACATGAACAGCTATAATGATAATGGGAATGGAGTGTTCCTAATAAAATGGCCAACTATGTGTCATGTTTGTAATTGTAGTTTTTGAGGCTTCATGACTCCACAGCAGCAGGCAGGCCACCTACAAGACAGGAGCCAGAAACAAGTACGGGAGCAAACAAAAGGGGCAAAAGCAGATGTGGAGAGATAAGCTCAAAGGAACTCTGAATGTTTCAGCAGACCAAGACATTTTGGACAATTCCATGCTTCCAACTTTGTGGGAACAGTTTGGAGCTGGCCCCTTCCTCTTCCAACATGACTGTGCACCAGTGCACAAAGCAGGTCCATAAAGACATGGATGACAGAGTCTGGTGTGGATTAACTTGACTGGCCTGCAGAGACCTGACCTCAAACCAATAGAACACCTTTTGGATGAATTAGAACGGAGACTGAGAGCAAGGCCTTCTCATCCAACATCGCTGTGTGACCTCACAAATGTGTTTCTGGAAGAATGGTCAAAAATTCCCATAAACACTCCTAAACCTTGTGGACAGCCTTCACAGAAGAGTTGAAGCTGTTATAGCTGCAAAGGGTGGACCGACGTCATATTGAACCCTATGGATTAGGAATGGGTTAGTGCTGGTGGCAGTAGGGAAAAATCAGAGATGGGGGACAAGATGCTTGTATTACAAGTGTTAAGTCCATAACAAAGTTGGGGTGCTTGCCTTAACAGACGTATGATCATCTGATTATGCAGGGATTTGTATTGGGTCCAATAAGAGGGAAAAAAGAACAAATAAAAAAAAATAAAGCTGCAAACAGCATTGGTCAGGTCTTACTTTCACTTTGAGGGTTTCATCCCTTTTCAACCCTTTTAGAAGTATCACAGCATTTTTTTCTCATTTTCTGACTTTTCACTGGGTGTGTATTAAACATTCTATTTTCCTGCCTTCAGTGAGTCACATGACCTGCTGCACTGAAGTGTCAATCAGTGAGTGACATTATTCTAACAGCTCTTGAGGAAGAGTGAAATTTTCACGCAATATCACTCTCACTCACAGCCTCACAAATGCCACAATTTTGACCAAATCTCTCTTAGGCCCCATCCAGACAAGGCCGAGGTCTAAACGCATACGTTTTTTTGCCGAATCTGCATATCATCCACACGAAGACGGTGTTTTGGGGGTCTGTAAACGATCATTTTTGAAACCAGGTTCCAGAGTGGAAAGATTTTGAAATGATGTATATGCAGCTCCGTGATTACTGGCTCTCCGTAACTTTTCTGATACGCTTACGTCATAGTTTCATATCGTCATTGACACGCATGCGCCACACGTGACAACGACAACAACAATGGCAGCGTACAGTGTAGCATATGTGCTAATGAAGCTAGTGACCCAACTATCCCTGTAACAGCAAAATCTCCTTCTTCTCAATCACCACCGAGTTGAACAAACAATTATCGAGGACACATTACAGGACTTTATGATCACTTTATCACAATCTCTGTTTACAACTTTTGCCGCAAGTGCGCATGCCCACTGTTTTTTTGTCTGTTCCTGCTTGTTTCCGTCATATTGTTACAGCCGCCCTAGAGGTCTGGCATGTGTTTTACATCGTTTTGATGCGTATCAAGTGCATCCATATAGACACACATTTTCTGAGACGCCTTTGTCTTTATGACGATCGTTTTTGAAACTGTTAAGCGTTTTGTCTTCGTGTGGATGAGGCCTTAAATAGCATCTTCTCATAGTAATTTTTGTCAGGGATCCATCCATGTTAGTTTTAAAAGTGTAGGACTTTTGTTTATTTATTTATTTTTACGTAGAGACCTAATTCCAGAGGCTGTCTTTAGCTGTATGTTACTCTCCTCATGCATTTTCGAGGGGAAGAAGAGTGGAGGGGCCAGATTTGATAAACAACTAATTCCATAAAAACTTTAGGTCAACAGAGCCTACTCAGTTATTTGTCTGTGTTTCAAGCTGATACCATTTATGGTCTTCCTGTTGCAGACAGGCCTAGAAACGACATTTGTGCATCTCCTTGAGACCAGTGTTGGTAATAACGGCCTTAGAGTATAACGGCGTTACTAACGGCGTTATTTTTTTCAGTAATGGGTAATCTAATTAATTACTTTTTCATGCGTTACAACGCCGTTACCATTACTAACAGGGAAATGTGGCGGGTTACTTTGCACCGATGTCAAGCAGCTGTTATCTGACCAGCCTCACCCTCAAATTCCACGGCACACGGAAGCGCCGCGCCACGGTCTGATGATGTCAGAGCTACTGCAGCAGGTAACAACAAGGAAGGACACAGAGACAGAGACACACAATTCAAGCAGCAAAAAGCTTTTTTAAAAAAGTAACGCATCAATTATTTTACCTGGTAACTAGTTTCATTTATGAAGGAGTAATTCCGTTAGTAATTCAGTTACTTTTTTGGGAAAGTAACAAGTAACTATAACTAATTACTTTTTTGAAATAATGTGCCCAACACTGCTTGAGACAAACATTTCATGTTGGTTTGATCTCTCTTTGACAGTCCTCCTGGATGTTATGACCTTTTTAATTGTTTTTTTGGCTAAGAAGGTGGCACTAGGAAGCTCATTTTAGTATGTTGAGGGTTATTTTTTCATTCTTTAAATTTTTTTTTGCACATCTGAGGTGTATGCCAATTTTGGTGAGTTTTTGACCATGCAATGGGGGTCAAATTAAGGTTTAGAGAACTGGTTGAGTAGGATAAAAGAAACCGACCAAAAACAATAGGCTACAGCTGGAGGGGTCCTTGCCATTATGACGAAGACCCTAACAAGAACAGTCTGAGTTGAAGACTGTGAACTAGGTTTAAAGATATGAAAACAAACATTTGGAATTTTGGCATCCCAGTCACAGAGAAAGCCTGTTATAGTTCCTTACTGCACTATGGCATTGAGGAGGGGCTGCATCAAATGATATCATCACAGAGCCCAGCTGGGTTTGCCTGGCTTCAGCCAGTGTTCACGCAGGGCTTGATTTAGGCTACATTTACATGGAAACTCCTCACTTAAAGATGCAAAGATTTTTCCTTTCCATTTTCAAAATCTTCTGTGTTCAGATGGCGACGCTGGAGATGAGTTAATCCACTGTAGTGTGCATGCCGGTTCAGTAGATGGCGGTGTAGGTCTGCAGACAGGCAGCGCTGCTTCAACACACGAACGAGGAAGAAAAACTTTTCACAAACAACAACGGGGAATAGACGCACAGAGACACAGGAGTTTCTTTTCTGGACAACAAATCAGTTCGAACAACAAATTTGTATTGATAGTTTTGTCTGGATAACAAACCGAGCATGGTAAGAGGCTCACACACGTTACTGGGTAGACGGCCGAAGCTGTTGTTATTCGTGGTATGCGCGCACAGCCTTCATGTGAAAGAGTACTGCGCATGGGGTGATGTCAGCATTTCACCCTGAAACGCTCTGATACGAGTTTACACGGAGCTGCATGGAGAGCGTATTCAAAACTTTCCACTCTGGAGCCGTTTTCAAAAGTTTCCGTTTTCAGTAAAAACGCAATGCGTTCTATCTAAACGCATGGCCAAAACGCAATGAATACTTATTGGATTTGACCGTTTTTGGCACCATGTAAACACAGCCTTAAACTAAGATTCACACCTAGGTGTGAAACCGGGGGGGGGTTGGTGCCATTTTGTTACAGTCAGGCAAAACTATAGGTCAGGCTCTAAAGGCTACATTGGGGCCTTTTGTTCTCCGGACCACATGAAAAAGCATTTAACATGGGCCACTTTTGTTCTTCCTTGAGTTTCTTTTTTGTTTCTTTTTTTCTTTATTAGTCTGTCTCATCTTTTTGAAAAATTTCAGTTTGCTTCTTGTCCAAGGTCTTAGAGAAATCCTTGGAAATTATGGACTATGACTCTTCTAAAAGATTTGCACATTTTTGCAAAATTATTCACAAAAAACTGCGTTGCCATATTTTCACCTACAGAGTTTATCTGTAAAAAACTTTAAATTGCAGGCATTTTTGTCCTCTCTTCATGACTGTCTTTAGTATGACAATGGGATTTATAGTTTTCGATAGGTGAGCCTTCAGATGCCCTGTGTGTTGAGTGAAAAACGTTAAAAATCACTGGGCTGGAGTGAGTGTCGTCAGAAGTTAAAGCGCATAAGATGTAAAAATTCACCTGAAAATATTGCATACAACTTGCCCTCCTGGCCAAAACATATAAATATAAATATGAAAAGGAGGGTAATGATTTTTTTGTTTTTTCAAGGAATGTGACCACAGTTCAGGGACCCATTTTTCAATCCCTATATCTTTTAAAAGTGAATGGGAACCAGCTATTTAGATGGAGGTGCCCAACATTCTCCATTAAGAGCCAATGTTAACTGTTGTTTCTCCTGTTGAATTGACTATTTTTACACTTCCATAAATCCATCATTCTTCATAGTATCTTAAAAAAAAATGCATCTATCAGCTCCCCAGAACAGTCTGAAGCTCACAACCATTTTACTTTTCACCTAGCATTTAAAGAAGCTGTTCCTTTGCAGCCTCTCAGAGGAAGAAATCCTTCTGATCTCAAACTGCCGCCACATGTGTGCTTGTGAAAGATAGACTACATTTGTGTGTGAGTGTGCGTGTGGTGCATGGATGTTTGTATGTGTAAATACATACACATGCATGGGTGTGCACATCAGGCCACACATGACTAAAACACATGGATAAAGGAGTGTAATTTATTTTATTTTTTTTAAATAGGCAACCCGTAACTGCCAATATTTACAAGCAACTTTTTGTAAAAAAAAAAAATGAGCCAAATGTAGCTTATAATAAGAATACCTGGCAACTATGCAATAAAGTCTCCTGTCACCTCGATTGTGTTTCTCAACCATTTTACTGTGTCATTGTCCAACTACATGCTGCTTCAACCTGCACTTGGACATGACCTTTAGATGAATGACAAGTCAGACCTATTTGTCATAAATGACCTTAAAACCCACATTACATGCATATACAGTCCTGCTCATCATTATTGGCACCCATGAAGTTTAAGTACACAATGTTGAATATCTTCTTGAAAAAAAAATGCATCAAGTCAAACATTTGTTTCTACGAAGAACTTGTGCTTGACACAAAAGAGCAATTGATAAACAGTAATTTTAAACAATAAAACATGGGAGGAAAAAATTTAAAAGCAGTTTGCTGTGTCACTGGTATTGGCACCCTTTGCTGCAAATCAGTATGGAACCACATTGTGACTTGTCTGTGGCAAATCAAAATGAGAATCACCTGTGATAAATCGTCTGTGCTCGTGTGACATCAATTAGCCAATGAATAATGGCTTTTTTAAAAAAGAAAAAGCTCCCTGTTTCTTTGTCACAATGGTGAAAACAAAGGAGCTGTCTGAGAACGTCAGAGGAGCGATTATCAGCAAACACAAGACCTTCAAAGAATACAAGGCCATCTCCAAAGACCTTGGTATTCCTGTATCAACAGTGCGTAATGTTATTAAGAAGTTTGCCAAGCATGGAACTGTCAAGAACCTCCCTGGACGTGGAGGGAAGAGAAAAATTGATAGCAGAAGTCTTCGAAGGTTGGTGCGAATGGTGGAAAAAACACCACATCTAACTTCGGGAGACTTGAAGACCAACCTGGAACACTCTGGGGTCATGATCTCAATGAGTACCATACGACGCACACTAAACCAAACAGGGCTTAATGGGCGAAGGCCAAGGAAGACACCATTGTTGAAGAAAAAACATAAAAATATTTACCAAAGAGTACCTGGACAAACCACAATCTTTCTGGGAAAATGTTCTGTGGACAGATGAAACGAAACTAGAGCTGTTTGGCAATGCACACCAACAGTTTGTTTACAGGCGGCGCAATGAAGCCTACAAAGAAAAGAACACCCTACCAACAATTAAGCATGGTGAGGGTTCCATTATGCTGTGGGGTTGCTTTGCTGCATCAGGTACTGGAAGCCTTGACGGTATCACAGGAATCATGAAATCAGATAATTATCAAGACATTTCAGAGCGAAATGTCCGACCCAGTGTAAGAACACTTGGTTTGCGTCGAAGATCGTGGGTCTTCCAGCAGGACAAAGACCCAAAGCACGTATCCAAAAGCACGCAGGAATGGTTGAAAAGGAAAAAATGGACTGTTTTAAAATGGCCAGCAATAAGTCCTGATCTCAATCCGATTGAAAATCTTTGGTTTGAGCTGAAATCTGCCATTGGAGAAAAGAAACCTGCAAATGTTCAACAGCTTGGACAATTTGCAAAAGAAGAGTGGGAGAAAATACCAGCTGAAAAGTGCAAGAAGCTTATAGATGGCTACAAGAAACATTTGGAAGCCATGATCAGTGCCAAAGGGTGCGCAACAAAATACTGAAGCGGGGGCCATTATTACTGCAAATGTTTTTTTTTAATTTTCCTCTTTAAATTACAAATTGTAACTTGTAGAACTATTTTTTATTAAAGTATTTTGGGTCTCCAATTAAAAGATCCTGATGACATAAATTTGGTACATTTCAATTTATTTCTGTAGATATTGTTAAAGTAATGCAAATAAAGAAGGGGTGCCAATAATTCTGAGCAGGACTGTACATGTCCTGCCCCCTGAGGCCCTCTCACGATTTTTTGGTGTGGAAACTGTCCAGTGTTTTTCTTGTTTTTGTTCAATGACGAAGTACAATGTGTGAGTGCATTGAGCAGACTGATTCAATAAAGGCTGAGTCGAAAATAAAGACTACTCTCTCTCTTTCTCCCTCTCTCCATCATGGGCACAAGCAGTAATAAATAAATTAAAGAGCAAAGTGTTAAACTCTTAGACCATCTGCTTATCTAGGTGGCCCACTCACCACTTTAGTATTGGACATTTCAATATGATCAAAATACAATTACTACATGTGCATCAGTTTGTTAAACTACAGTTAAAGGTCAATCATTAATGATACACAACAGAAAAAAAAGAGAATAACTGAACTCACCTCAGAACCTCCAGTCTACAGTTTGGACTCTTCAGTCCTGCGCACAGCAGCTCCACTCCTGAATCCTGTGGCATGTTCTTGTTCAGGTCCAGCTCTCTCAGATGGGAGGGGTTAGACATCAGAGCTGAGGCCACGACTTTCACGTGAGGCTCTGACAGCCCACAGTCAGATAATCTGTATAAAAACATTATAAATTATGTTTTGTAGACATGCAAAGAAATTCAGTCATATTAGTAAATCATGTTTTTTTTCACACTTTACATTATTGATTTTGCTGATTTAAATTCATAATTGCCAACAAAAAGTAAGATTTTGATTCCTCCCAAGTAATTATAAACTTTTCTTCAATAACTGTGTGCTTTTTTTGTGAGTTAGTTTGAGCAAAATGAAATCCAGGCAGGACTTCATACTAGAGACATTCCATTGTCCTGGGAGCAACACACAATCCATGCATATTACAGCTGCCACAGTATACTAGTATTTACAATAACTGTGTTTATATAGCCTTGCAGAGCAGACAGACCTGACTGATTCTGAAATCATGCATCTCTGTCTTGCCAGCCTCCACTTTCCAACAGTTTCACTCAGCTAAATGCTTAACGGCCCAATCAGGGAAGAGAGGCCGGAGCAGTGGGAGCAGGGGGCGTGACGACAACAGGACGTGGCTTAACAGGAAGTGAAGTCACTTCCTGTTGTACAATTAATGGAGGCTTATGTCAGTTAGCCTAACGATGACTCTGTTATTCTTGGCGAAATATGCTCTCCTCATAAGTTTACTTCATAGGAATTGTGTTGTGTTGTGTATAAGTGTTAAATTAATCATCTGTGTGGTATAATTAATGTGAAATGATAGTCTCAAGGTAGTTTAGCTAGCAGCTAGCGTCTGTTAGCCATTACAGCTAGCGATCGCTAGCTGCTATGGCTAACGGCTAACAAGGGCAAACAACAGTTGGCCATTAGCCGTAGCGGCTAACAACAGTTAGCCGCTACGGCTAAAGGCCATTTACTGTTGTTTGCCCTTGTTGGCCATTAGCAGCTAACCGTTAGCTGCTAGGTTTAGCCACCACATATGCTACGTCATAGCAGCGTTGCTTGATATGGATTGGTCCGCGATGAGTGCTTTGAGCCAAACAATAATCCAATCACAAGCTGCTGTTGTATTTGAAGGTTCTGCCCTGAAAACATTTTCGCAGGGCTCCTTCCCAGATGGATTAGTGAAATATTTTCAATACTGTCCATCTGGCATGTCAGGTTAGTGTTTATACAAAACACAGATTCATACTGAACTGACTTCTTGCAAATGTTGACACTGTCTTTAACTGGCTTGTAGCTGGAGAGTGATGGATATACATGTTTGTGAACAGAGATTTCTCAGAGACTGACTGAGACACACACACATACATACATACATACATCCCCCCCCAGGTGTTGAACATCTTTCTCCTCTGACAGTTTGGTGGTAAATAAATTAAAGCAACGACAACAACATAAACCTTTTCACTGAGCAGAGGGTGTCTGTCTCCCATGGCCTTGGCACAGACTATGTGCTGGGATTAGTCAGCAGGAATAGACTTGATCTGTGGATGAAGTCAGTTATATCCTTTTCAAAAAATTTGACAGCAACTGAATGAGTGGTTAAATGTAAAACTTTTGTTTAAGCCCAAAATGATTTGAAGAAGCGGCTGAAAATCTTCAGCTCCTACACTCACAGGTCACACTAGCACGTAAGCTCTGCCAATGAATAAAAATGTGACTTCTGAAAAGTTTTTCATAATAATAGTCCTTGTCTGTAATTATGGGAAATGATTTTATTTTGAACAACCACAACAGGAAATCATATTTTAAGTAAGCTTAACGTAACTAAAGGAGTGAATGATGGACAACTTCAGTTGCAACTGCAGCACATAAACTAAAACAGACCGACTGAAACATCCATCTGTGGTTTTATTAAAAGTACTGGACAATTTACATGAGTGAAAACTGTTTATTAAGGGAAAACTGTGAAAAGTAAAATAATTGTTCGTGTCAGACAGCTCTTGGGAGCAGGGAGATAATATTTTTAAAGTACACATATCATGCTTGTTTTTCCTTTTCTCTATGTCAGTGTGGGATGCTTATGGGGTCACTTTACATGATTTGTGTGGTATAAAGCCCCTTGGTTACATTGCAATAGCGTTTGAAAATCCTAGTTCTCCTTTTTTGACTCTGGTTGACATGTTTCCCTTCAGTGATGTCTCTTTCAGACTCCATAACCCCATGTGCCATCTGTCCTCTGATTGGTCAGTTCACTGTCGAACACCATAGTTTTATCTGGCCCCTTACCAAATCTGAGCAGTGATGAAATGTATAGTTGCATGTCATTATTTAAGCACTGGCTATTGAGGTGGATTTCATTGACCATTGGTCATCCTTCTTATCTAAAAATATGACAGTCTGACCTATGATCTCTGATTAAAATCAAAACCTCAAATGTAGAAGCTTCAAAACATCAGATAATCAGATGGGGTCGCTTAAATATTAGATCACTGAGATCCAAATCAATCAATCAATCAACTGAACTTTATTTATGTAGTATACTTTTCATACAAAAATTGTAGCACAAAGTGATTCACAAACAGACAGATAATTAAAATAGAACTAAAGGAATTTTGACCCAGACCCACCAGCCCCAGAACACACCCATCCTGCAGTCCATACACAGTATTGATAAAATGCATCATAAATGACTTCCGGTTTGGCACAAGATGGAGTAGGCAGCAAGTCGGAAGGGCTCTGTCACCATTCGACATTTATTTGATATTTGTGGTCATATTTAGTCATTTTTGAGCGTGGTGAACCCATTCTGAGAGACTGTTTCCGAAGTTGGTGTCTTTTAACATTCAGCTCGTCATGGTTAAGAAAGGTAAAAAGCAGCGAGAATGGACAAGAGGGAGGCTTAGCTTCGAGCAGCTAGCTAACAACGAGCCCGCACGAGGAAGGCGATCCGTCAGCGTCTCTGGGGATATTCAAAAACTGCTTGCTGGCATGGAAGAGCGGATTATTTCAAGCCTGACGGCACAAATTTCAGCCAACCATGCTGCCATTGCTAGACACGACCAGACAATCCAAGCCATTGAAACCTCAATGAATGATTTCCAGGGGAGAATAACCACGCTGGAATCCACAGTCGGCAAACTTGCTAAAGTGAACGAGCAGCTGCAATTAAAGGTGGATGACCTCGAAAACAGATCCAGGAGGTGCAACATTCGTATCACAGGCATACCAGAGGGGCGAAAGCAACAAACCAACCTCTTTCATTGAATCCTTTTTGGAAGAAGCCCTCGGCCCTTTCACTCGGCCTCCGACCGTGGATAGAGCACACAGGCTGGCCATCCAGAGAGACAGGGCGGCGCACCCGACCCTTCATAGCCTGCATTCATCACTTTCAGATGAAACAACGCATCATGCAGCTTGCCGAGAGAAAGGCCATTTATCCTACAAAGGTGCGGAGGTCCATATCTCGCGGATTACAGCGGAGGTGTCTCGGAGAGCTGCATTCACTCCGGTTAAAGCCGAGCTGAGGAGAGCGGGATTCAGCTTTAACCTGCGCTTCCCCACAAAGCTCCGGGTAATCGCCGATGGGTCCAAATACGAGTTCAACACCCCGGCTGAAGCTGCCGCGTTTCTGGAGGACAGACATGCCGCTGGGTGAGTCCCAGCGACAACTATTATGATAAAGGAATACACCGAAGACGTTATTTTCTTCTATCTCTACCCTGTTGGACTGTTTTGGTGAGTGTGATTCTGATTTAACTATGATGCTTGGCACCTGAAGACTGAATAGACATTAATGAAGAGCCATGGTCTATCTATCTTCTTTTATTTTTTATAAATCGTATTCTAATTTGAACGAACAATACTTGACAGACATACATCATGCGCTTTGGACACATAACGCGATGTGGGAAACTTTTATTTAACCATTACTTTTACTGCTTTGTGTTGAATTTGATCAGCTGGCTCTGTCAATAGCAGACATGCTACAGCTATTCTGTGAAGGAAAACAAATTTGCTCTCTTTCTTTTTATTTCTATTGTTGTAAACTCTCACCGGATGAATGAAGAGAAACTGCTCTGTTTTAAAGCCAGCCCAGAGCTCTGTGAACACTATCCTTTTTGTAAAGACTTTTTTATTATTATTTTTATTTTTAAAGTTATTTATTTACTTTTTCTGACGTTATTATGATTCCATTTTATGTTCATAGCCATGCCTCCTGGTGCCTTCACACTTACAGTCACTCAGTGGTTTATGTTCAAGGTTTTAAAGGACAGATTTTCCTGAGAACCCTCTGTCCTCGTTTGCAACTTTAAAGAATAATATCCCTTGCTTGTTTGCCAGACATAATGTGGCAAAAGTAGTTGCAGCACGTAATGATTTACATACAGTATATGCATACCTCTATGTCTGATTTAATAGCCCTCTTTTCAGGCTTCTAATAATGCCTTTCGTTGTACTGTCATTTAACTATATGTGCACTAACTGGGAAGCAGTGTTTTTTGGTTTTTGGTTTTGCTTGAACACTTGTATAATAGGGCACACCGGACTCAAACCCACTTTTCTTTTATAGTATGTTTTAGAATGCTTTTCAGAAAGACAGAGCTTGGAGTGCGGAGTAAGACAAAGCACAAAGTGAACAAGGGCACTAGCCAAGAGATGGGGAATACAGGTTTACACACACACGTGATGGGAATTTCTTCTTTTTTATTTCTTTATTTTATTTTCTTTATTTTCTTTTATATTTTTTTGTGTTGCCCCCCCACACCACCACCACCACCACCACCACCAATGTTTTCTTTCCTCAGACAATATACCACCACCCTCATCTACTATTTTCTTAAATAGATATGAGTGACAATCTCAAAAAGGGAATGGACAATAGCACTAAGTTTATATCCTGGAATGTCAAAGGAGCCAACAACATTGTTAAAAGGCAAAAAATTCTATCCCACTTGCAACAATTGAAGGTAGACGTTGCATTTCTGCAAGAAACACACCTTTGCAATGCTAATGTTTCTAGCCTCAAACGAAACTGGGTTGGTCAAGTGTACCATTCTAAATTTAATGCAAAAGCAAGGGGAACTGCCATATTAATAAACAAAAACATCTCTTTTCATTCTCAGGAGGTTATAAGCGACCCCAATGGGCGGTACATCATTGTTGTTGGGCAACTCTTTGCCAACCCTGTAATTCTAGTGAACCTATATGCACCAAACTGCGCGACAGTAACTTTTTGAAAGACTATTCCTGACAATACCAAAAGTTGATCATGGGTATCTTATAATAGGAGGATTTTAACCTCGTACTGGATGTCACCCTTGACAGATCATCAACTAACCCCAGAAGCTTGCTAGGTCAGCAGGAGTTGTGAATGATTTTATGGGTCAGTGCGGTCTTTCAGATGTTTGGAGGTTTCTTTTTCCTCACACCAGAGCTTATTCTTTTTTTCTAATGTGCACCATTCTTACACCCGCATAGATTATTTCTTACTTGACAATAGGCTTTTGCCTAGGTCTAAGAAGTGTTCATATACCAGCATTGTGATATCAGACCATAGCGCCATTCTTTTTGACCTGGACCTCCCAAACCGCCCTCCCCGAAACAAGATCTGGAGGTTCAACCCCCTTCTACTATCGGACGAAATTTGTAGAATTCATTTCATCCCAAATTGATTTCTTCCTTGAGACTAATACTACCCCAGGGATTTCATATGCCACATTGTGGGAGACTCTTAAAGTATACATTCGAGGACAAATAATAGCCTACACCTCCACACTTGTAAAAAAGAAAAAATCAAGATTACAGGATATCTCTCAGCAAATAGCAGACATTGACTCAAAATATGCTCATAGCCCCACCCCTGATTTGTATAAGGACCGCTTAAGACTACAAACTGAATATGATCTGTTAACCACTGATGAGGCAACACATCTAATTATGAAGGCTAGACACAACTCATACGAGTTCGGGGACAAGGCGAGCAGGCTACTAGCTATGCAGGCTCGTCAGGCAGTTGCATCTCGCTCAATAACAAAGATTCAGTCACACACAGGTGAGATGTTGACAGATCACAATGACATAAATAATACTTTCTTACAATTCTACGCCAACCTTTACACATCAGAATGCGGCAATGACTCAGATTTACCTCATACTTTCTTTGAAAATTTGATGCTCCCTGCTGTATCTGAGGAACAAAACGCCAATTTGAGTGCAGACATCTCTATTTCTGAAATTGCCACAGCTATAAAATTGATGCAAAATAACAAATCGCCTGGCCCTGACGGATTTACTTCCGAATTCTATAAAAAGTTTGCCCTTCAGTTAACCCCGACTCTTAGAGAAATGTATAAGGAAGCACTTTCGCTTGGGATCCTTCCTATGACACTAAGACAAGCCTCAATCTCCCTATTAGCAAAGAAAGATAAAGACCCGCTTCTATGTTCATCTTATCGACCTATATCTTTACTAAATGTGGACTTCAAAATATTATCCAAGGTCTTAGCCAGGCGACTGGAGTGTGTGATTCCCGATATCATCTCACCCAACCAAACAGGATTTATCCGCGACCGAACCTCATACTCTAATTTAAGAAAATTATTCAGTATAATCCACTCAGCCCGGTCTAAGCACTCTGAGGTAGTAATTTCACTTGATGCCGAAAAAGCCTTTGACCGGGTTGAGTCAAACATCTATTTCTCACTCTCATAAATTTGGCTTTAGCGAAGGTTTCATCGCCTGGATTGAACTGCTTTATTCCTCTCCCCTGGCATCAATAATTTCTAACAATACCCAGTCTACTTACTTTCCTCTTGAAAGGGGGACAAGACAGGGGTGTCCTCTGTCCCCCCTCTTGTTTGGAATTTCCATTGAACCTTTAGCAATAGCATTGCGACTTTGCAAGGACTTTAAAGGCATACAGCGGGACGGCTTAGAATTTAAGGTCTCTTTATATGCTGATGACTTACTTCTCTATGTTTCTGACCTGGAGTCATCACTTCCCCCTATTCTAGACATTCTGAAACAATTTGGTAGAATCTCAGGGTATAAATTAAATTTGCAAAAGAGCGAACTGTTCCCCTTACAAGCTGATGGCGTCACTCCTTTTTCAAACCCTCCCCCTTTTAAAAGAGTCCAAAATGGCTTTAAATACTTGGGAGTTGAGATAACTCATACTTGGTCTACTACCTTTACAAAGAATTTCACTACCCTCCTTAATAACTGTAAACAAGACATGAACAGGTGGGCCTCCCTACCATTATCAGTAGCTGGTCGTGTTAATCTTATCAAAATGATAGTACTGCCTAAATTTCTATACCTCTTTCAAAACATCCCAGTTCTGATAAAAAAATCCTTCTTTAAAACACTTGATAAAATTATTATTTCCTTCATATGGGGGAACAAACCCAGTCGTATTAGTAAAACCCACCTCCAAAGACCTAAGTGCTCAGGTGGTTTGGCCTTGCCGAACTTCCTCTTTTATTATTGGGCATGCAACATCTCCAAATTAATTTACTGGTTAGAAGACAAGCCAATAATGGAAAGGGAAGACTGGGTACAATTGGAATTTTCATCATGTCGTTATAATCTAGGCTCAGTAATTTGTGCAGCCTTACCTCTGCTTTGTAATAACTTGACTTCAAACACAATAGCTAATCATTCAATAAAAATTTGGGCTCAATTTAGAAAGCATTTTGGAATACAAGGCCCTTCTATCCTCTCCCCTATTAAATGGAATCACATGTTTATTCCCTCTTGCACAGATCCTGCATTTGCCCAGTGGTTTGATAAAGGGATCAAATCAATCTGTCATTTGTACGTGGATGATATATTTGCATCTTTTTCTCAACTATCCCAAGCCTACAATTTACCTAAAAATCATTTCTTCCGTTACTTACAGGTCAGGAGCTTTGTACAAAAGACATTTCCTATGTTTCCAAATAAACCCATAAAATCACATGTAGACCATATTCTAGAGTTGAAGTCAGACAGCAGAGGACTGATTGCCCAGATCTATGACCTCATCCAGAAAATTGACCCACACTCAACCGAAAACTTGAGAAAGGCCTGGGACTCGGATCTTGGAATAGTTCTTAGAGATGATCAGTGGGACTCTATCTTGGATCTGATACACACGTCATCCCTGTCTGCTAAGCACAGTCTAATCCAACTGAAAGTCGTACACAGAGTTCATTTTACTAGGGCCAGGTTGGCAAAGATTTATCCAAACCTTGATCCACTATGCCCCCGATGTAGAGGCCAACCAGCAGACTTGATGCACATGTTCTGGCTGTGTCCGAGTCTCTTTACTTTTTGGGCAACTATTTTTAAAGCTTACAGTGATATGTATGGAACCCGATTGGAGCCTGATCCTGTCTCTGCCCTTTTTGGTGTAACATCTAAGGAGTTGCGTGCTGTCCTACCAGCTAAAGCTCATGTTGTTATAGCATTCACTTCACTCCTTGCGAGACGCTTAATTCTTTTCAAATGGAAGCAAAACACACCGCCATCCTTTTCTCACTGGGTCAAAGATGTCATGTACTTTTTACACTTAGAAAAAATCAAATACACACTCAAAGGGACCTCACAATCATTTTTTAGGATATGGAGGCCCTTCCTTGATTATTATGACTCCTTACAAGGGCCCCTTGACAATGAAAAGGATTGAACTCATACATGACTGATTACATTGGTGGACAATTACCCTCTTATTTGTCTTAATGTAATGATGCATTTACTTACTTTATCTACCCCCCCCCCCCCCTTTTTTATTTTATTTTATTTTATTTATTATTATTTTTTTGTTTGTTTGTTTGTATGTTTTTGTTTTGTTTTGTTTTTTTGTTTTGTTTTGTTTGTTTGTTTGTTTCTCTTCCTGTACTCTTTGATTGTACATTTAAGGTCATATGCCCTAATCGTGTTCTATAGCCTGTAACCTATGGGTGAGTTGGATGGTGGGAGGGGAGGGTGGGTGGGGATTTGGGAGGAGACTGGGTACGTGGATGGGCGAATTAGGAATAAGAAGGGGAGGGTGAACTCAATGGGTCAATATAACTGATGAATGTGCACCCTTATGTTTCTCTTGGAGATAATTGTGAATTGAAATATAAACATGTGCTGTACTCCTGTTGGATAAAAGTTCTGAAAAATCAATAAAATATATTTACACAAAATGCATCATAAATAAAAGACAGTAATAAAGCAGGAAAATTGTTGTACCCAGTAGGGTAAACACCTTGAAAACGCAATCTGGAAGGCTTAAAATAGGTAATGGAGGTTTGGTTAAAGTGAAAATATACCATGAAATTAACTTAAAAAATAAATAATACATTGAAATGAAGTAAAAGATAAAATAAATAAAATATCAATAAAGTGAAGCTGTAGTAAGAATAAAAGCACTAAAAGGTGATTCAGGTAAAAGCCAGACTAAAAAGGTAGGTTTTGAGTTTGTTTTTAAAAACATTAACATTAGGTTTAACCAGGCCAGCTTACAGAGATGAATATATTGTATTTTCAGTCAAAAGACATTAAGAAATAATAATCAGGGCCACAGAGAAATTTAATCTCCAATCCACATCCAGACAGAATTATCCTCTCTTCTGTCTCATGATTGCAGGCTGGCAGATGGGGTGGTCATGCCACAAAATTTTTCTTAATGGTTCAACAACATACATGCCCACCTTTAAGCAGTGTGGTCTGGTTTATTCTTGTGGGTAAACTCTGACATACTCAGTTGAATGTTTGTCCTCTTAGGTCCTCCATACACTAAAGACATACAGTATTTGCCACATTTTTACCTGATTTATACACCATCTACTAACAACAGCTCTGAGACCCACTTATGGGCCTCCACCCACAGATTGTGAACTGCTGCACTATAGATTGTATTTGGAGTTTCATCCTTCAAAGATTGTTTTTATATAATGGACAATGTGTGATGCAGGAGACCTAAGGATGAATTTATATTTCAGAAAACTGTGAGTGAGTGAAGGGCAAAACCAAGAGCAGAGACGTCTTCAACTGCGGAGCAAAAGCTTCTCGTGGAGTTGTATGAGGACAACTAGGGGAAAATAACTAAAGGGCAACACGGCTGCAATTAATAAAGCCAAAGACGCTGCCTGGAAAAGCACTGCCGACCGTTTAAAATATATAATGAAGCGCTTTGCCTGTGCGTACACACGCATACTTCTGCAAGTTTAGATTTTCAGAGGGCATGATTTTAAACCCTGATTGAGTTTCTGCTGTGGTTGACGACCTTTTTTTCTCACCCTGAAGCCTCTCACACTACTGTGGCCCTGAGGAGATCGATCTTGATGAAATGAAGCTGATCAAAACCTATTAAAGAAGTTGATTTCTCCATATATCTATCTATCTATCTATCTATCTATCTATCTATCTATCTATCTATCTATCTATCTATAGATAGATAGATAGATAGATAGATAGATAGATAGATAGATAGAGATTAAACAGCATAGTCTGTTTCATTGTTTCTGTGTAACGTGATGGTGGTTTTTACTGTAGGCCTACTTCATGTTCTTGATTTGACAAATATTTATATCCATCATAGAAGAATATATTAGCAACATAGGTAACACCTAAAAAAGTAGGACTTAGCAAAAAAAAAGAGTAACTTCATGGGGTGATGTTTCATCAAATATTGAATAAAACAGTAGAAAAAACACGTAGGCCTACAGGGGAGATGTCATTTTTTTATTAGGGATGATAGTGCTGCAGTGCCCTACATTTAAATAAGGGAGAAGACACAAATGAGCTGTACACAAATAAAGAAGTTATCTCATCATTTGGCATCACCTCTAGATTGTCATCATGTTCAGATTGGACCACTGGTAAAAGGAAGGTATTCTTTATGGAAAACTGTGGCTGTTGTCACCTTTTTTTTTTAGATAATTTGTGCCTTTATCCTGTTACGTGTGAACTGCACTTAGAGGGTGAAAGAAGGAAATAAATCAGATATTTTCGTATTGTCTCCGAAGGTGGATTCGAACCCACGGCACAGTGAAAAATACATTCTCAGGCACTTTATGCTCTGCAGCCAAACCACTACTCCACCTTCTCACTGATGTAGATGAGAGAAAGTGCAATTAACATGTCTTGATTACAGTTATTCCAGCGTTATTTAAAAAAGGTCTTAATGTACGTCACCGAACAAGAACTTCATTGATTACAGATCAAGATGAATTTAATGTGTAACATGCAGTTTTCAAGGCGTCTTTCTGAAGCTCATTAGAACCTTCTCTGATATGGAGCTAAAGTAAGCCTGACTGTTAGCCTGCCCCGGACCAGGCTTGTCGCTCTGGCTGAGTTACCATGGTTACCAAGTCCGGCTAGCCCTAAGCCTTGTTGGTGGAACAAAACTCTCACTAAAGTTAGCGAGGCTGACCGAAATAAGCCAGGCTTAGACCTAAGCCAGCTTTGTGGAATACCCCTCAGCACCAAACTGCAATGGCTTCTTCCTCCACACCTGGTATTTTTTAATGTATATCTATTCAGTACTTTTTGCGTAATCTTGCTAACAGACAAACAGACAGAGCCCGGCGAAAACATAACCTCATTGGTTGAGGTCATTATTTGGCAGGCCACATGTAGCACCTTTGCAGACCGCCAGTAGGCCCTGGACCACAGATTGTTAACCACTGGTACATTGGGGGGGCAAAAAAACTAAAACCTGATTGATACATTTCATAAGTATGTTTAAAACAAAAAATCATTTAACTGGTTTCAAACAGTCTTTTCTAAAATTTAACTTACGAATTCCAAATTGGATACAGGTTTAAAATTATCAGCTACAACTGTACCCAAATTGCTTCTCTTCAGGAGAGGTTTTACAATAAAAGTTTTAAAAGCACAAGTAAATACACCTGTCTGAAGAGAGTAAGCCAAAATAGTAAGAAAATCCTGTTTAAAAAAGTCATCAAAGTTTTTAAAAAGGGATGCTGGGATGGGGTCTAAAAGGCAGGTAGTTACCTTGAGTTGTTTAAAAACTTTTTCAGGCATCTCAGCATTAAACAGGACAAAACTTTGCAGTGTTCCCTCATTTAAAATCAAAGATTCTGAAAATCAAAGATCCTTTCAAACTGGCTTCACCAGTGCCTCCTATGAACAGTCTGGGTGACAACAGAGAAAGATTGGTGACAACTTGGAGAGACAATGGACAGGATGGAAAGACAGCAACTGGGGTAGGAAGGCGTAGCAGCCTGACCTGCATCTCCTGCAAGGGTGAATCCAAGCAAGCTACAGATCAACCCACAGAGAAATACCCCCAGGGGAGTCTGGGGGAGGGGGGGGGGATGAGCTCCCCAACAGGATGGACCAAACGATGATGACCCTGGCAAACGAAATACCGACTACGACATGCAGATGCATCTATGGCAAGATCTGAAAAAATGACAGAGGCCTAAGAATACACCAAGGCCAAATGCAATGCCTGGAGAAGGAGTCTGCAGCGCAATGCCACAGAGCCCAGTACCTCAAAGTGCCCAGCAATCCAACCCCAAGCAGACCAGTCCAGAATCATCCGATCAAGTGGCCTCTAGCAAACCAGCACAGACTGTGGCAACAGTTCAACGAGGATACATCAAGGATCATCAACTCAACAGCAAAAGGCAATGTAGAAGGCCGACTGAAAAACCTGACCACTAACATCGCAAGCTTTGGGGCAGAGAGGTTTGGTGTTGAGGAACCCTGGTCTAGCACATCCACCTACATCAACTACCGCAGGGCAGATAAGATCCACCTGCTATGGTATGAGCTGTGGATGCTCGCTAAGCAGTTCAAAGTGGCAGTTGATGAGGAGAAGCCACCCATAACAGAGCTCAGACTTAGTATCTGGAAGCAGCTCAAGTCTGTGTATAGAGCTGAATGGCACAAGAGATGCAGAGTGGAGAGAGCCGGAAGGCGGAGTTCCTTCCTTACCAACCCATTTGGCCTAACAAGATGGCTGTTAGGGCAGCTGGAGTGCTCCAAGGAAGAAGCAGACAACTTCTTGCACAAAACCCTCAGCTATCCAGACAAAGTGCAAGACCTTGGTTCGCAGAGAGCCCTCCTGGACATGCCAGTCCCTCTAGTGGAGTTTAACACCTCAGAACCCACTTGGAAGGAGTTCAGGAGGTGGTAACAGCAGCCAGGGCCAGCCCCGCTCCAGGCCCCAGCCACGTACCCCTCAAGGTTTACAAGCGATGCCCAGGCCTCCTCGGAACCCTCTGGAAGTTGCTGCAAGTGATTTGGCGAAGGGGGATCATTGCAGACCTGTGGAGACAGGCCAAAAGAGTCTGAATTCCAATGGAGGAAAACTCAACCAAGCTAGAACAGTTTCGATCCATCTCACTCCTTAGTGTGGAGGGAAAGACCTTCTTCAGCATCCTTGCCAGCAGCATGACAGACTTCCTGATAAAGAATAAGTACATGGACATGTCAGTACGGAAGGGCGGCATTTCCGGGATACCAGGGTGCCTAGAACACACAGGAGTGGTCACTCAGCTGATAAGCAAGGGGAATGGAGACCTAACTGTGCTTTGGCTGGACTTAGCCAATGCATATGGGTCAATCCCCCACAAGCTGGTGGAAATCACCTTGGACCAACACCACATATCCCGCAAGATCAAGGACCTCATCCTGAACTACTACGGGAACTTCAGCCTAAGAGTGACATCTGGAAGCATAACATCCTGCTGGCATTGGCTCGAGAAAGGAATCATAACTGGCTGTACAATGCCAGCTATCCTGTTCGCCCTTGCCATGGGTATGTTGGTGAAAGCAGCTGAGACAGAATGCAGAGGCCCCCTGTCCAAGTCTGGAGTCTGGCAGCCCCCCATCAGAGCCTTTATGGACGACCTGATGGTGACCACTACATCAGTGCCTGGATGCAGGTTGATCCTTCAGGGCCTGGAGAAGCTCATTGGCTGGGGGAGGATGAGCTTCAAACCAACAAACTCTAGGTCCATGGTCCTAAAGAGAGGTAAAGTGACGGACAAGTTTCACTTCTTTGTGGATGGCATGAAAATACCACCAATAACCGAGACACCAGTCGGAAGCGTAGGTAAGGTTTTCAAGGTTTGCAGCCTTAGAGACACAGCGTCAGTCCAGGCTACCATCAAGAAGCTCAAAACTTGGCTATCCACAGTAAACAAGTCTGGCCTTCCTGGGAAGGTTCAAAGCATGGCTGTACCAACATGGCATTCTGCCTTGCATCCTCTGGCCACTATTGGTGTATGAGGTGAGTATGTCTACTGAAGAGACCCTCGAGAGAAAGATCAGCCCCTACCTCCGTAGATGGCTGGGTCTGCCACGCAGCCTGACCAGTGCTACGATGTATGGCAGGAGCAACGAACTACAGCTTCCCTTCAGTAGTCTAGGGGAGGAATTCAGGGTGTCTCGCAAAAAAAGGCACTAGTCCACCAAGATTCCAGTGACATCAGAGTTGCATCAGCGGGCATCATGGCACGCACCGGCAGGAAGTTCAGAGCTCAAGAGGGGCTGGGGCTGGAGCTGGCGGAGTCTCGGCTACGACACATAGCTTTGTTGGGCACAGTGGCTGTTGAGCGAGCAGGGCTGGGAGCCATCCCACAACCACAGTACAAGGGCAGACGCCATATTTTTCTGGAGGAGGTGAGGTTGAAGACATAAGTAGCAGCAGGCTGGTAAGTACGCGACAGCAGGGAGCATCAACGAGGTGGGACGGAGCGCTGGAGAGGAAGCTGACCTGGAATGACATTTGGAAGGCAGAGCCACAGTGCATACAGTTTTGCACGGAAAGAGCAACCTTCCATCATGCCCTCTCTGCCCAGGAAGAGGCACACTGGAGCACATCCTGAGCAGCTGTCCGGCAGCCCTAGCAGAAGGCCGCTACCGCTGGCGTCACAACTAAGTCTTGAAGTCAGTGGCAGAGGCTATCTCCAAATTCAGTGGCCAACAACAAAAACACTCGCAGCAAGAGAACAATATCCTTCGTGTTAGCTGTAGAGAAACCACAGGGACAGCAAACACCTGCAGCCTACAGGAATACCAAGAGAGGCTGGAAAGTCTGATGAGTGTCTGATGTTGCAAGACCCGAAACACCCAGGATCTCAGGAAACATCACTGATGATGTGTTCCAGCACATCCAGAGATGTATCTATACACCTTCATCATATGTTTAGTTGCAATCATAAAATGTTCCATTTGGATACAAAAAATTTTATACCCCATTGGTGTTCCTTGCTGACTGAATACTGCACATAACAGTACAAAGTAAATGTTGTATCCAAATGCTCCACTAGATGGAAACAGATTAGAGTGATGTGCAGTTTGGTTTTTGACTTTTTAAAATTTGACGTTGTTTTTCCTATTTGTGTTTGTTTTTTTGTGCTTTTTGCTGTTAATCTATACTAAATTATATATCACATAGTTTTACCTTTAGATTTAAAGCATCAGTTTAGTGGTACATTAGATTCTGTTTCTGTTTAAAATCTTGAGACCTGAGACATAAGACATGCATAAAATAAGACACTGTTCAGTTGAAACAAGAAATGTTCTTTAAATGGTGAAAATTACATAATTTATACCTTTGTTTTCTGGGAGCACAGTAAAATTAGGTTATTTTGATTTTTATATTTGTAGTTAACATTGATGTTAACTTTTGATGTATTTTTTATAGCTCTTCTGTAGCTCTACACCATATTGATGGAACGTATGTGCCTTCACTGACCATCTCATCAGTGCCACTTTGCTGCAGGGTCACAGATTCACACACGAACACATCATATTTCCTGATGATTTGCTTTAAGGTCTACCCAATTCTCAACAGAAGCAGCTGAAGACAGAGCTCAGTCTTAATCTACAAAAAGTAGGGGTGTTCAAGGCCTCAAAATGCTCTTACTTTCATTTTAAGCAACAGTTTTAACCTATTTTAGTAGTTTTTTCAATCTCCTTAGATGTTTTCTATACTTGATGCATGGTAATGATTTGACCCTTCTTTAAAAAACTAACATCCTTTCCATGACCCAAGGATGTGTCTTTGGACATGGTTGTTTAAGAGGTGAGGAGCTCCTCATTGCATCAGCTAGGGCTAAATGGCTTGCTGCCAGCTGAAAGATGAGGTGATTATCCAACAGGAGGCCTGTACCTATTTGCTAAGTTAAATTCTGGTGAAGACCCATTTTTCGACTAGGCATTGTGTTTGTCTTTTCATATAAGTGAAGGGTCAAATTACTGAAATTAAAAGTAATATAAGGGAAATTACTGCTTAAGTTGAATAAATAATCCATGTGACTTGTTATGATCTCTCTTTTTAAAGATTAATTTTTGTCATTTCATGCCTTTATTTAGAGAATGGAGAGAAACTATATAGGCTTGCAAAAGAGGGTAAAAGAGAGTAGAGGAGGACTCTGCAAGCTGGCCACAGGCTGCATTTGAATCCAGGTTGGCAGAAGCATGTATATGATATGATCTCAGGTTTGGACATACGTGATACTAGTGTGGTCACCATGTGTACGTCTTATGTTGCTTACAGTGGTCCAAGGAATTCTTGAGGATGCCTGTGTGTATGCTCAGACATGGGAAAAATTAGAAGGAACATTGCTCTGGAGGCACTTTTGTAATAAATATGGACCATAATAACAGTCCTGTCAAATAAGAGGGATTCATTCCAGAATCTGGTCTTTACAGGTACATAAGGTATTTTTAAGATGTTCATTAACACTAAAAACATTGGTAGGGTGGTGAAATGGGATTATTTAGTCATGTTTAGCTTTAGTTTGGGATATTTTGGGTTATTTAGTTCTTTTGGTCAATGTATATTTATTTAGTCCTTTTTTAAGGGGTGTATTTAATTGTATATGAGGTAATTGGTGCAGGTTTGTCACCAGAGAGGTAAGTGTGAGTTGAACACACAGGTGAGAGGAAGAAGGAGGAGAGAGCAGATTGAGGAGCTGCTGCTCAGCTTCAAATGAGCTGCACCCATGTGAGTTGGAGTGTTTGGTTCCCTGCAGGCTGCTAAGAGGAGGATTGTGTTGAGGACCGTTTTAAATAAAAAATGGACATATACAAAAAAAAATAATCAGGGCTGTGAACCTGCCGTCTGACACTGTGCATTTCTTCTTTCACTCATGCTGGCTTCATCGTGGATAGAGGTTATTTTTCACAATCAAAACCTCACATTTGGTGTCAGAAATGGGATGAGACGCAATCAGAGTGAAGAATTTCAGTTTTGAGGACAAACAGCATGGGACCAAAAGTTCAAACCAAAACTCCAAGGACAGAAGCTGTTGAGGATTGCCCAGATGAAGGTGCAGCAGAGGAGTCGAGAATTCTGAGGCCTAGGGAGGGGCACCAGGGGTCTGTAGACATGGATTCAATAACAGCATGTTGCAACAATGTCTTTACTTTGAACATGACTTGAGTAAAAGGTGGGACATTGAAGCAATCAAGCAGGAGCAGCAGCAAAGGGAAGAGAGCCATCCACAGCTGAGCATGCCACTGACACAGCACGAGGTGGAGGAGCAGGTGGCCCAGCCCAGTGCCCACAGTGAGTCAAGGGGTACGAGCTGGGGGCAGGCAACAATTCCTCGGCTTGAAGAAGGGGATGATGTTGAACAGTACCTGACCACCTTTTAAGCGCCTTATAATGACCTACCAGTGGCCAGAGGGTCATTGGGCAGTATGGTGTGTCCCTCATCTGTCTGGCAAGGTTCAAGCAGCTTATGTGGCCATGGCAGCAGAGGACACATTGGACTACAAGAAGGTCAAAGAAGCTATCCCTTCCAAGTATGAAAACAGTGAGGACGTCTATCTGCAGAGGTTTAGAGATCCTGACATTCGACCAAATGAGAACCCAAGAGAGTTCTACAATATACTCAAAGACCTGTACAATAAATGGATCCAGCCTAAGAAGAGGACAAAGGACCAAGTGGGAGAGATCTTTATTCTGGAGCAATCTATCGCTCCCTGTCCAAGGACCTGAGAGTGTGGGTGAAGGAGAGGGATCCAAAGGTGGCATGAGAAGCAGCTCAGCTGGTGGAAACCTTCCTTGCAGCTTGCAGGGTCCAAGAGCTACAGGTTCAAGTCTTCAAAGAAGTCCAGCCCAGTGTGCGGTAAGTCATGCAGACCGGGGTGTTGGGGCTGGTCCTAGGGAACTAGAATCAGCTAGACCTGTAGAGAAGCCTGTAGTTCCTTTAAAACCAAAGTCAGTTTCTAAGTCTGTATGATTTTATTGTGGTCAAGAAGGTCATATTAAACCAGAATGCCCAGCTAGAAAGGCAAAAACTGCTTACTTCTGCACTGTCCCTTGCCCTAATCAGAAGGGCAGTTGCATGGTAGGAAAACAGCAGGTTACCACTGTTAAAATTAATGGTAAACCAGCACATGCTCTACTTGATACTGGTAGTACCCAGACATTGATCCATCCTTCATTAGTTTCACAGCAAATTGTCTCAGGAAAGCCAGAACTTGATATTTCCTTTGTACATTGGGCACTGTTGATCTTATCCAACTACAGTGGTGTATCTGGAGGTTGCAGGACAAACTTACGTAATTCCAGTGGGGCTGATAGACAGCTTAGGTCATCAGGTCATTTTGGGGCAGGACTTTCCAATCCTTCAGGATTTGGTTCAGGCATGTAGACCAGTTAGCATTGTTAAGACCCAAGTTTAGGAGGAGGAGCTAGGGAGTGGAAGCCAATCAGGGCCAGCTGTAAAGGTTCAAGGGGTAGAGGAGTTAGTCCCCCAGCCAATAAGACAGGGTGAGCCAGAAGTAGGGAGTCCACAGTCAGCTGAGGAGGAGTTCAGTGATCTCACAGAGTTACGTTTCTTTAATGGGGATTTCACAGATTGTTCTGTTAAAGAAAGGAAAAGTCATGGGCAGAGGAGATTAGAGAAAATGGAAGGGACAGTCAGATCAGGTTCGGGGCTAGCAGAGCTAGTGTTAATAATGATTTGACCTTTGTATATATTGTATGTAGTCTTTTCATGTATTGAAACATCTTTTTCTCACTCTATCCTGAATTCCTGTATAATCATTGGTTAGTGACTTTATTTTTCTCGCACATACACACACACTACATGACCTTGCGCAGCCCACTCCTTGTTCCTTCTTGTCTGTAACTCGGAGCACCTTCAAAACCAGTTCAAACTGGCACGAGAAGTGGAACCTGTGTGGAGGTCACTCCATCTCACGACCCCCCCCCCCCCCCCCCCCCGCATGTTACATACACACACGCTCTTCTAAAAGAGAGAAGACATTGTATTGTATACATATGTATGTATGCATACATCTCAGACTGTTTGACACTCTATTGTTGATCTCCTTGCTGCAGGTAAAATTCCACTTGATTGCATCCAGCTGCTTCTCAACATCTTTATTCTGAATTATGTCAGGTGTTCATACGAACATTGAAAGTGCTACTGAGCAATCTTAGAACTGTGAAGGGAAATATCCTGACGGCTTGAGCTCAGTGGAGAAGACACAAGTTGTAATTTTTACAGCAACAAGAATAGGATGAATACTTGCAGGACTTCCTTATGCAAGCAAAAATAGTGCAGGTAGCAGGAGACGGTTTTGTTCTCAGGGGCCAGGTGCTGTACTACAAGGCTGATCTAGATGACAGAGAAAGGCTAGTGATTCCACAGGGGCTTCGGGAACAGGTGCTTAAGCTGGGCCATAGCATTCCATGGGTGGATCATCTTGGACAGGATTTCGAGTGGTTTTATTGGCCAGGGTTAAGCTCACAAGTACAGAAGTATTGTCAGACCTGTTCAGTATGTCGACTAACAGGGGATAAGAGAGTGCCCAAATACCCATTGCAACCTCTTCCAGTCACTGATTTTCCATTTAGTTGAAAAGCTATGGACATTGTTGGCCCATGAGAAAGAACACAGTCAGGACATTGCTATATACTTGCAGTCTGTGATTACAGCATCAGAAATCCTGAGGCATTCCGCTAAGAAATATCACTGCTAAACAAATAGCATTGTGTTTCTGCACCTTTTTTCAAGAGTAGGCATTCTATCTGAAATCCTAACAGATCAGGGCACAAACTTTCTTTCAGATACCCTCAAATAGGTGTACAGGCTCATACGCATTAGGGGTATTTAGACCACTCCTTACCACCTAGAGACATGGTGGGGAGATACAATCGATCTCTCAAAAGCATGCTGAAGCAGTTAATCTCCACTAATGCAAAAGACTGGGATAAGTGGCTCCCATATCTTCTGTTTGCTTACAGGGAGGTGCCCCAAGCATCGACTGGCTTTTCACCTTTTGAGTTGCGCTATGGCAGGCAGGTGAGGAGTACCCTTGATGTACTACAGGATGCTTGGGTGGGACCCTAGAAGAGAATGAGTGTGTTGACATTTGTACTGGAAATAAGAGAGAAGATGGAGCATACTACAAAGCTCGTAAAGAAAATCTTGATGAAGGCACAAAAAGGACAACAAACCTGGTACAACAGGGCAGCCAGAGAGATCCTTCAACCCAGGTCAATAGGTACTGCTTCTACTTCCACCAGTGGAGAACAAGCTGCTGACAATATGGCAGGGGCCATATACTGTGCTGAGGAAGCTAAGTCCAACGACATATGAGACTGAGATGCCAGAGAGGAGAAATCCAAAGCAGACATTCCACATCAATCTGCTGAAGGAGTGGAAAACCCGGGAAATCCCACCCCAACAGCAGCTCTTTGTTCGAACTATGGAAGAGGAAGATGATGTTGGTGAGTTCACTCCAACTTGTCATAACACTGCATCCCTTTACTTCTCTTATCTCTCTCCAACCCAGCTCCAGGAGCTGTGAGCCACTGTACCACCAAACCTGTTTCAGGAAAGACCAGGGGTGACCAGATTGGTGGAACATGACATACGTCTAAAAAACAGCACCCTTATGAGGCAAAAGATGTATCACATCCCACACAAGTTGATTCCAGTGTTGGAGGAGTAGGTGGCTGTCATGCTGGAGCTGGGAGTCATTGAGCTTTCAACTAGTGAGTGGAGCAGTCCTATTGTGCTGGTAATCAAGAAAGATGGGAGCATCAGATTCTGCATTAACCTCTCAGAAGGTAAGCACACAATCTGAATTGATACCTATCCTCTGTCCAGACTATAAGACCTCCTTGAACGGGTAGGCCAAGCCAAGTTCACGACAACTCTGGATCTGTGTAAAGACTATTGGTAAATGACACTTTCTGTTGCTGCTAAGCCTCTCGCTGCTTTCAGAAGACCACAGGGACTGGCAGTTCACCAAGATGCCGTTTGGTCTCCACTGGGCTCCAGCAACATTAAAGAGGTTGATGAATTAAGTGCTGGCGGGTGCAGCAGCATACCTCAACGACATTGTGATTTATGGCACCTCCTGGAGGGACTATCTGAGCTATCTGAAGGTGGTGCAAGAGAAAATCATGGCTTCATCCTGATTAGAGGTTATTTTCACAATCGAATCCTTACACAGAGCCTGTCACAATACAAAATCAATATGTCAAGTTTAGAAGTTTGCAATCAAAATGAGACCATATCATGTACAAGCTGAGCATTCCTTCCAGGAGCTCTTTAAGTCCAAACTGTTGCCACACAGAAGAGAGGAGTCAATGGTTGTGGTCGAAAAGTCATTTTTACTTAGGAAGGTTCCTAACGGAATTAAATGAACCAGAAGTAGTCATGAAACATGATGCGTGAAGCATGACGCATCTTTAGTAGTCTATCTTTGGAAAATTGTAGTTTTGCCGCAGCAATAACATCTGTCGTCACATGATGACGTAGCATAGTGAAAGTGTAGTTGGATTCTCTCTGCATGGCAGTTTTCCTTTCTTAAGCCCTTCTGAATTCTTCTTTCTCCTTTCCTTAACCTCATGACATTTTACTTCAGAGTTAAGGAAAAGTAGATAGGAAAGGGCTTAGGAGGGGACTATTCGACCGCAGCCAATGTCCTCTTCATCCTCCTAAAGCTAAGCAGCTAGCTGCTAGTATCATCTCATTACTAGCCTGTTCGAACTCCCATTGGAGGGGCCATAAGAGTTCGGTGCATTGTGAGCTGGGTGGCGGCCAATGCGGGGATCTTGGTGGTCCGATCCCTGGCTGCAACGGCTAGCTCTAGTGGAGTGGAATGTGACCTCTGGTAGGAAAGGAGCCTGAGTTAGTGTGCAAGGTTGAGCAGGTCTGGCTAGATATAGTTGGACTCACCTCGACACTTAGCTTGGGCTCTGGAACCCATCCTCTCAAGAGGGGTTGGAGTCTCTTCCACTCTAGAGTTGCTGATAGCGAGAGGGTAGTCTACCTCCACCTTCGGGTAAGGGGACCAAACCTGACTGTTGTTTGTGCTTACGCACCAAACAAAAGTTCAGAGATTACACCTTTAACAGACCCCCTAGAGGAGAGTGCTCCTTCTGGGGACTCCCTCGTCCTACTGGGGGACTTAATTGCTCACATCGGCACTGACAGTGTGACCTGAAGGGACATGATTGGGAGGAACGGTCTCCCCCGAACTGAACCCAAGTGGTGTTTTGTTACTGTGCTTGTCAGATTGTTCCAACACCATGTTTAAACATAAGGGCTGTCAACTAATCACGGGCTGGTGGTAAGTTGGCTCCTATGGTGGGGGAGGATGCCCGTCAGACCTGTCAGGCCCAAGCATATCATGCAGGTCTGCAAGGAACTTCTGTCAGAGTCTCTCATCAGAAAGACTTTAACCTCCCACCCCTGGGGGAAGTTCAACCATGTCACGGGGGGGCAGGGGACATTGAGTCTGAGTAGGCCTTGTTCCATGCCTCTATTGTTGAAACGTCTGATCGGAACTGTGGCTTTAAGGTGGTCAGTGCCTGTCACGGCAGCAATCCCCGAAACTCCCTGGTGGACACCGGCAGTGAGGGATGCTGTCAACCTAAAGAAGGATTCCTATCTGGCCTTTTTGGCCAGTGGGACTCTGGAGGCAGCTGACAGGTACCGGCTGGAAAAGCGGAATACAGCTTCAGTGGTTGCCATGGTAAAAACCTGGGCATGGGGGGAGTTTGGAGAGGCCATGGAAGAGATTTGAAGAGATTCTGTACCACCATCCCATCTCAGAAGGAAAAAGCAGTGTGCTGTCAACACCATGTATGGTGGGGATGTCTTGGGTCAGTGGAAGGAATACTTAGAAAACCTCTATCCCACCAGCAGTCTTCCAGTGTGGAAGCACACCCGGGGACT
Source organism: Scarus forsteni (assembly GCA_036419115.1). Classification (NCBI taxonomy): domain Eukaryota; kingdom Metazoa; phylum Chordata; class Actinopteri; order Labriformes; family Labridae; genus Scarus; species Scarus forsteni. The sequence goes on from JAZDUH010000040.1 coordinate 18,383,126, forward strand.
CTGTGGTGGGCTCTCCTAACTCTGGGGCTGAGGTTGCTGAGGTGGTCAAAATCTGCCCTGAGTTCCTCAAGCCCTGGATGTTGTGGGGCTGTCATCGCTGGCACACCTCTGCAACATTGTGTGGACATTGGGGACAGTGCCACTGGATTGGCAGACTGGGGTGGGTGTGCTCCAACTACAGGGGGGGATCACACTCCTGAGCCTCAATGGTAAGGTACTTTCAGGGGTTCTGGTAAATAAGTTCCATTGCATAGTAAAAAACCCTTGATAACCCCTCGGTACGACCGGTGCCAGACACACATATTCATCACAACTTACCTGGCCTTTCTGCAGTTCCTCACAGCTGGCATCAGTCTCAGTCGTCCCTGAGCTGATGTTTTGTACTCCTTCAGATCAAAGTCATCCAGAACCTCTGATATCTGAAGCATGTGGGCCAGAGCTGAGCAGTGGATAACAGAGAGTTCTTTGTCAGATCTGTTCACTGACTTAAGGAAGTTTTTGATCTCCTGATGTACTGAGAGGTCGTTCACCTCCATCAGACAGTGGAAGATGTTGATGCTTCTGTCAGGAGAGATATCATCACTGTTTATCTCCTTCAGGTTAGTGATGACTCTCTGGATAATTCTTGGACTGTTGTCTGTCTGACCCAGCAGATCTCCTAAGAGCCTCTGGTTGGACTGCAGAGTGAGGCCATGAAGGAAGCGAACAAACAGGTCCAAGTGACCATTTGGACTTCTCAGGGATTTCTCCATGACTTTCCTCAGGAATACATCCAGGGATGAGTGTGAGATTTTAAGTTGAAAAAGCTTTGAAATCTTTTGAAAAGAGTTTGTAAAAGAGTTCTTGTGTTTGTCTTCAACCAGATCCTTCACCACACGCGTGTTCTTGTTGGTGAAGCAGTTGAACACGTAGACTGCAGCCAGAAACTCCTGAACGCTCAGATGAACAAAGCAGTAGACTGTTTTCTGGAAGATCACGCTCTCTCTTTTGAAGATCTCAGTACAAACTCCAGAGAATACTGAGGCCTCTGTGACATCCAGACCACACCGCTCCAGGTCTTCTTTGTAGAACATGATGTTTCCGTTCTCCAGATGTTCAAAGGCCAGCCTCCCCAGCTTCAGAAGAACTTCTCTGTCAGACTCAGTGAGTTCCTGAGGATGGCCCTCAGCATACTTCTTCTTCTTCCTCTTTGTCTGAACCATCAGGAAGTGTGAGTACATGTCAGTCAGGGTCTTGGGCAGCTCTCCTCTCTGCTCCGTGCTCATCATGTGCTCCAGGACTGTGGCGCTGATCCAGCAGAAGACTGGGATCAGACACATGATGTGGAGGCTCCTGGAGGTCTTGATGTGTGAGATGATTCTGCTGGAAAGATCTTCATCAGTGAACCTCCTCCTGAAGTACTCCTCCTTCTGCTCGTCAGTGAAGCCTCGTACTTCTGTTACCCTGTCAACACATGAAGGAGGGATCTGGTGGGCTGCTGCAGGTCGAGAGGTGATCCAGATGAGAGCTGAGGGGAGCAGGTCCCCCTTGATGAGGCTTGTTAACAGAACATTCAACGATGACCTCTGTGTGACATCAGACACAACCTCCTCCTTGTTAAAGTCCAGAGAGAGCCTGCATTCATCCAGGCCGTCAAAGATGAACAACAGTTTACAGACAGCCAGAGTCTCTGCTCTGACCTCCTGCAGTGTTGGATGGAAAACATGGAGCAGCTCAAGAAGACTGTAGGACTTATCTCTGATCAAGTTCAGCTCCCTGAATGACAGCAGAGCCACCAGACTGAGGTCTTGGTTTTCTGAGCCCTCAGCCCAGTCCAGAGTGAACTTCAGCACTGAGAAGGTTTTTCCAACACCAGCCACGCCGTTTGTCAGAACCACTCTGATGGGTTTCTGTTGATCAGCTGAGACTTCAAAGATTTCATGGCACCTGATTGGAGTCTCATGGAGGGTCTCCATCTTGGAGACTGTCTCAAGCTGTCTGACCTCATGTTGGGTGTTGACCTCTTCACTCTGTCCCTCTGTGATGTAGAGCTCAGTGTAGATCCTGTTCAGGAGGGTTCTACTTCCTGCTTCATCAGTTCCTTCAGTCACATGTTCACATCTTCTCTTCAGGCTGATCTTTTGATCATCTAGAACCTTCTGCAGATGTTTATCTGACAAACAAGCAGGACAACATCAGAGACTGGTTTAATCAAATTCATTAAATCAAATGAACCATTTTTCTTTTAAATCATTAAGATTGCTGAGTAACAGAGTGATATCCCTGTAATAAAGTTGAACTGCTAAGACAGAATAAACTGACAGCAAAAGTCTGGTTATATTAAAATGTTATATTTATGTATTAACGACAGTATGAGCTCCATTACAGGGCACAATTGAAGAAAGATTGTGAAGTTCTATTTCTGATCACAAAGACATTAGTCTTACCTTTTGCAGTGCTGGACTGACTGCTGTTAAAACCTGAAACTGTCAGGACATCCTGGATCAAAGCCCTGTCAGGGAAAGACAAAGAAACTACAATGAGGGATGTGGAACAAAACTTTAGTCCAGTAGTCAACAAATGGTGGCCCAGATCAAACCAATTAATATTTTTTCTTGGGCGCACTGGTGCCACAAGAAAAAATGTTAGTTGCAAGGGGGTTTCTCAGTCACGCAGATACAGAAGTGAGTGCGTACAGAATGAGGACAAATGACTTGTCTGACAGACCCCGACTGAACATGAAGATGTAAAAAAAAGAAAAAGTTTGAAAAATTTAGAAAAAATGACTATATGAAAAAATAATATTACATATATATTAGGGGTGAAATGAAATTTCATGCCACGAAATTTTGCGACATAAAAAATGACGAAATAAAATTCAAAGACGCTCGAAATAAAACGACGAAACAAAACCTCCTCATCTCCCTTAGCAAAACACTCGCTGCAATAGGGAGGAGGACAAAGTGGGGGAATTAGCCGACACTCCTTCATCAAATAAATCGGTTGTGTGGACCTATTTTGGCTTCTCATGTAAAAGACGATAGAACGGTGAGAAGATTGCGGACAAAACAACAACCGTGGCAGCGGTTATATTGTAACGTCTGTCGGACGTGAATATAAGGAGACTCCGGCTTGCGAATATACCTGCTTTTATTTAACAGTCACTGTGGGCCGTGACCACGCCAACTATAATTTTAATTCACGAACAAAACAGTGAGTAGTAATCTCTAGACCTCCTGCTATCGGCTCTCTCCCTCCTCACTCTAACACACACTAACTCTCCCCTCTGAACTCTGACCCACTCGCTCCCACCTTCCTGCTCCCTTCACTGACCGTCAATTCATAGGAAACATTAAAATCCACATTGAACACAAAACAAACAGTAGAACTGCTCCACTATGTTTGTGTAAGTCTGCATAAAAAACAATATTTGATTTTTGCATCACCTGTTGAGTTGACAGTATTTGATCAAACTTGAAGATCAGAAGTATATGCACTGTTATAGGCCAAATATTATAGTTCACAGTTCAGACATTTATAGGTCTAAACTGCAGCTCTGAGGACTGCTATTTGTTTTCCTTTTCATTCAAGAATGTACTTATCCTGATTGTTACAACAACAAAGCACTTTTTATTGAAATTTTATGTTTGTATTCGCACTGTAGTCTAAATAAGGGGAAAAAACTACAATTTTGTTTTTTTCAAAGAGCATTTATTTTGTACTGATGCAGCAATATTTTTTGTATTGTATAATTATTTTTTTGCATTAGGAAGAAAATAAAGAAAATGAGATTTTTGCACAACTTCCTACTGTTGGGGATTTTCCTTTATCTTTATTTCGTATTGTGAGTATTTCGTATCGTGAGCCCTGTTTCGTATTTCGTATCGTTTCGTGAGTTGACCATTTCGTTACACCCCTAATATGTATATTTATATATATATATATATATATATATATATATATATATATATATATATATATATATATATATATATGAGGTTTTAAATACAGCTACAATATGCAAAAGCAAGAAGGGGGAGTCTGACAAAAAGCACTTGAAAAAGTAATTTATTGAAAACAACAAGTAAACTGAAATAGGCTGTTTATCAGCTGATCAAAAGTTTAAGACCATCGCTCAAAAAATTACAAAAGATTCCCCAAACCAGAACAAGAATGTTTCTCAGTAGGACTCAGTCATGAGTAGCTCCACCGTTTTTGTTAATCACTTCAAAAATTCCTTTGGACATGCTTGATGTGAGTGTTTCCAGGAAGCTTTTGGGAACATTGCTCCAAGTGGTGAAGATGGCTTCATGAAGGGCATCAACTGTCTGGAACTGACGTCCATTTTTATAAACTTCACTTGCCATCCATCCCCAAATGTTCTCTATGGGATTTAAATCAGGGGAACATGCGGGATGGTCCAAAAGAGTGATGTTATTCTCTCTGAAGAAGTCCTTGGTCAAGCGAGCATTGTGAACTGCAGCGTTGTCCTGTTGAAAAACCCAGCTGTTACCACACAGACGAGGGCCCTCAGTCATGAGGGATGCCCGCTGCAACATCTGCACGTAACCAGCCGCCGTTTGACGACCCTGCACCGCCTGAAGCTCCAGTGTTCACTGAATGAAAAAGAGGCCCAGATCAGGATGGACCCCCCTCCACTGTGCCGGGTAGAAAACATCTCAGGTGGAATCTCCTTGTCATGCCAGTAACGTTGAAGCCATCTGGACCGTCAAGGTTACATTTTATCTTATCAGAGAATAAAACTTTTTTCCACCTTTCAATGTCCCATGTTTGATGCTCCCTGGCAAAGTCTAAACGGGCAGTTTTGAAGAAGACGAGGTCTTTGATTTCGTTTTTTGTTTTTGAAATCCTTTTCCCGCAGATGCCGTCTGATGGTTATTGCACTGCAGTCGGCACCAGTAAGGGCCTTAATTTGGGTCGAGGACCGCCCTGTGTCTTGACAGACAGCCAATCAGATCCTCCGGCTCAGTGCAGGTGTAATTTTTTTTGGGTCTACCACTTGACTTTTTTGTTCCCTAATGCTCAGGATCTTTCAAAAAAGAATTACTGTCTTACTGCGTCCAACCTCAGCAGCAATGGCACGCTGCGAGAGGCCTTGCTTATGCAGCTCTACGATCCGACCACATTCAAGAAGAGAAAGCTTCTTAGCTTTAGCCATCAGGAGGGCATGACCGTGTGAATGCCTGACAGAAAATGAACATTTTGAGCAGATTTTAACTTTAATAGCCTGTGGTCTTAAACTTTTGATCAGCTGATAAACAGCCTATTTCAGTTTACTTGTTGTATTCAATTAATTACTTTTTCAAAGTGCTTTTTGTCACACTCCCCCTTCTTGCTTTTGCATATTGTAGCTCTACTTAAGACCTCATAAAGATCCAAATGTGCAAAAGGTAAATTAAAGCAATTTTTCAACTGGACTTATGATTTTGATCAGGACTGTATACATATATATGTTTAGAATAAAAATGAAATATACAGTGGGAGGAAAAAGTAAGTACACCCTTTGTAATTTTGTACATTTCTGCCTAAATTGGTCATAAAATGTGGTCTGATCTTAACCCAAATCACAAAAATGAGTAAACTGTGTCTGCTTAAACTAATACCACCCAAACAATTACATCACTGAAAAAAGTATTTTGTTGAATGAGCATAATTTTATTAATTTTAGCAGTTGCACGTAATACTTTTATCTAAAGCCAGATATTTTTATTATGTTGACTGGACTAATTATTTTAAGTACATTTAAATAAGTTGTATTATGTAAATCCTCCTCAACTATTTTGAGTTGACTTTACTCAAACTTTCAAATAATCCCATTTAAAATTTACTTAAATAAATTGTTTTTTTTATTTTTTAATTTTATTTGTGCATTTTCAAATCAATTAAATTGTTGAAATTCTATTTATTTTTATTAAACTGATCATAATGAAATATTTGTAGATATCATACATCACACAGAATCAAAAATGTGTTTAGACAACCAACTTTATTATAGTACAAATATTTAACACCTTACATCAGAGCTGTCTAATGGCCCTTGAATGTTATCATGAAAAACTGTAAAATAGCGCATAGATTGCAACACTGTTAACAGATACACAGAAACATTAATCTGTTTGCAGTAGAAAAAATGTTTCTCTGATTGTGTAACCAACCGTTAATAAAGAAAAACTTACACAAGTTAGATGAAGTCTCTTGACATGCGACAAGACAGAAGGCAGCGCCTGCTCTCAACATGTACAAGAACCTGTGAAATGCAAACTGCATTAACAACAGTACTTGCTTTAGCTTTTAACCCTTACATCATAAATGCCTCTACTGAAGGTTTTAAACACAAGAAAGCAGAAACCCACTTATCAGATACTGTCAACCATAACCAAAAGGATGGAACAAACAAAATAAAGTCTTTTGTGTAGAGTCCTGATCAGAGACTAGGCAGTAGAATAGTTCCATCCCAGTTACGTTTAGTGGCTTTTACTCTTGATAGTTTACTTTACAGCTTTTTTGCAAAAATACACCTATGCCTTCAATTGAGAACATTACCCAGAGTAAAAAAACAAAAACTTTAACAATCAAAACTCAAACCATACTATGTGGGCCACATCTGGAAAAAACACAGGTTCCCTGACTCTGAAATGACAACATTATTAAAAGGCAATGTTTCACTGAGGCAACTGAAATGATAAAACAAGTGGCTTTGTTGAGTATAATAAGATTTATTCAAGTGCATATCCTGACACTCTTCCAGATGTTGGCCTTAAACAGGAGAACAAGAACAAAAGCTGATCCTTTATTCCTGCCCTAACGCATAGAACTATCAGAAAGTTTATTTGTTGTAGTGTCCTCACCACTGACTGCATGAATACTGTCCACTAAAAAAGCATTTCTCATCTGTGTTAAACTCTTGGTGATACTGATGTTCAGATCACATTAAACATTAATTAAATAATTCACAAAAACACACAAAAAAATTGTGGCTGAAGAATTTCTACAGTCCAACACAGATTTAGTTCTGTAGTCCAAGGACTTCGGGGGAAAGCTTTCCCATGAGTACTTTTTGAATGAACCCGTAATAGTGTCTCAGTTCCTTGGGGTAGGCCAGGTTTAATGCGTAGATGACTCCAAGCATCACTGTATAAGCCTGCGCTGCAGATCCAATGCTGTCCAAGATGATCGATCCATCAACAGAAATTCTGATGTCATCATGATGTCCAGATTCTCCATTCTCCTTGCCGATGACGTAAATGCCCATGGCCCACTTCTGCATGATGTTGGGATGGCATTTCCTTCCATGTCCTGCATATTTTAAGTAAATTGGAGAAAGAGCAAACATCAGAATGCTTTGCCACAAATAAACATTTGTTTTTACCATACACTGTACATCTGTATGACAGACAATTTCATATTTCCATAAAGGTACTGTCTGCTTGTGCATCAAGTGTTTTACTGGCACTGTGTTCTAAGGTGTTCTTTAGTGCTTTGACTCTTTGCCTGGCTCTTATAAGGAAAAGACATTTCACTAAACTGACATTCCAAAGGTTCTATAATGGTGCACAGTAACAGCAAATTATTCTTTTTAACACAACAACACCTCTGCTGTACAGTGAAGAGACCCAGTAGGGAGCCAAATCTACAGGACAAACACCTTCAGAATCTAAACCCTTGTGGGTTTGTTTTAATTTAAGCTGCTTTGAGGTCACCAGAGGACATAAATCCTCACAAAAACTGCTAAAAAATACAACAGAGTAATATTTTTGGTACTTTTTTTGCACAAATCATTCAATTAACTTTAGCCCTTATCAAAAATACCAAATATGTAATTGTTTATTTTGTTTCAAATGCCAATTTGATTAAATAATGTCGCTGTTTTCATAACAAAAAAACTCATATAACATGAGTTATATGCATTAAAATAAATGTTAGAGGGCTGGGGATTTCTTTTAGTATCAAGCTTAAATATACCTAAGATTAGTGATAAAATTGATTTTCATGCATGTTTTTTTTTTTATTTTTTAAGCACTGTCAGATTCATTATTTATGAACCTTTGAGGTCACTAGAGGGCAAAAATGTTCTCTCCCAAAAACTGCTATAAAATATGAAAGATTCATATGTTTACTTCTATTTTGCTTAAATCATCAGCTTCAGTCCTTATCAAAAGTACCAAATATTTAATTATTTCTTTTGTTTTAACCCTTTAATTACCAGTTTGATTACATGATTTCACCATCTTTATGAAAAAATGTATATAAAATGAGTTATTTTCCATATAATGAATTTTAGAGGGCTGGGGACTTAAAAAATAAAAGACGGGCTTAATTATACGCTCCTCTTATGATTTTCCTGCCTTGTTATTTTTTTGCGGTGTCAAATTCTAACTAACCTTTTAGGTAAACAGCACAAAAATGACCAGTTGAGTCCCTTTAGATCCAATTCTTTTTAAATCCCACAACAAATTACACAATGAAATCATGCATGCTCTAATTTCAGGATTACATTTTGGAGAAAAGCAGGAAAAAAAATAGTGTTTACTGTTTACTATGAGATGCAACAAATTTCCTATTGTGTGTCTATGTCTAAAACAATGATCATTCATGATGCTAAAAAAATATGAAAATAATGCAGCACTATTTTCCCCTTCCCTTGAATATGGACATATATCCTTTAATATTCCAACAATTATGTAACTACAATCATCACTCAGAGCCAGCTGTACATGTTTGGATGTGTATGAAAGTATGCCAAAGACACATTATCAGACAATATAAGTCTTACAATAAGGTCAAAGGTCACTCTCCACCTCAGAGTCACACACACACAAATGGATCATGCAGAGACCTACAACATGAAAACTGAACCTGTGTGCTGAGCTCTCATCACTTCTTCAGATTGTTTGTTCCTTCTACGTACAGCTGGCTCTGAGTGATGATTGTAGTTATATAATAGTTGGAATATGTCCATATTCAAGGGAAGGGGAAAATAGTGCTGCATTATTTTAATATTTTTTCCCAATCTCATGAATAATTAAGCCTGATATATATTTTTTTAATTTCCCAGCCATCTAAAATTTATGATATGGAATTTGATGTGGTTTTTCATAAAAACAGTTAAATAATGTTTTTGATTAAGGCTGAAGTTGATCAAATGATCTCTGTTAGAGGAAATTAAATTTTCAATCTATTATTTTTTAGAAGCTTTTGTGACATATGTTTCCTCTAGTGACCTGAAAAAGCTAAAATTATAAATCTGACACTGAAAAAAATAACAATGCATGAAAAACAATCTTATCACTAATCTTATGTATTTGTATGCCTGATCTTTTAAAATTCCCTGTTTATTTCATTGAATATTAACCATTTTTATGAGCTAATTTCATAAAAACACTGATATTATGTAACTGAATCTGCATTTAAAGAGTTAAAATATAAACAATAATTAAACATTGAGTTTTTTTTGGATTAGGACTGAAGTTGACTGAGTTATTTGGGCAAACAAAGTAATGTTTTAATAGCAGTTTTTTGGAGGGGAAATTTATGTCTTCTGATAACATTAAAATGTTGTAAATTTGTCCCCAGTTAACCATTTGACCTCTGAAAAAAAAACCTTTAAACTTAAAGGCTCTTCATGAATAACACCATCCTACAAAAATCATTCCAGTGATTAACACAAACAAGTTGTGGCCAAAAGTTGAACAAAAAATTGCCAGAAAGGACAAAACGTCCCACAAAGGTTAAATACGAGTTACATTCAGAACATAAAACTTACCCTGTACTCATGAATCAGATGTCCATCATCCTCCCCGAGGTAGAGGCCAAGTGCTCGAAGGACTGCTGCCCCTTTGGAATGAACATCACTTGTGGCCTGTGTGAAGAGATTTAACTGTTGAAAAACATTTCCAGGCACAAAAGTAATCACAAAAATATTTAAACTTCTCTACCCATGGTTATACTATAAATAATCTTAATTTATTACAAAATGATTGTGGTGTGGTTACAATATGACATGTATGAATATTTTGTACTAAGCATGGTCAAAAATCTTGCTCAGTGCAGGTGGTGAACATTAACTGTACCACCAGAGAAAACAGGGCTGGAACATGTAAACGAGTAAAAGATTACTTTGGAAAGTGTCTTGCATTAATGATCCAGGCTTCACTGAAACAGAACACAATAAAGCACACATATAGACTACAATGAATGAACACTTACCTCTTGTAAGACCTGCAGATGTTTGGTTAGTTTCTGGCCAGTGACACATCCTTTTTCTGAAAAACTGATGTCAGCTGATGCTGAAGACTGTCCAACCGTGCCATGAAAGTCGTCTCGAGTGGATATGTTGTGATTCACTGAAATTCAGCATTTCTCTGATGCACATAAAAGAAGTGGCAGAAGACAAAGAACACTGTGCTCAGTTATTTACGTATTGATGATTCCTGTAATACACACAGTGAAATCATAGTGGAAATGCACAAGAGTTTGGGAAAGAAAGTATATGCTGTGTTACTTATTTACTACTAGATAACTTTTTATGTGCTATACTTATTATAAATGGTTAGAGATCACTTCACAGCATTCAAAAATTGCCAAAGTTATTAATAAAAAAATGTATATTTAACTTATTAACATTAATAATGATGATTTTTTTTAAATATCATTGATATTAAATAAAGTAAATAAAGTCCCATGTACAAAAAATGCTACAATTTTAGCTGTTTCATCCTTTCTGGAGAACATATTTACAGTGCAATGAGATGCTCAAAAGCCTAAAGTTAATCATTTAAATCGTAATAAATGTCATGTGCCCTGCTGCATGGCTTGTCTGACTAAACATAGTATCACCATGGCATAAAACTTCTGCATGCCAGTATTAACAGGAGCTATACAGACATCGTTGTTTTTAAAACACTGATCATGTAAAACGAATCCACCTCAGTGGTAAACCGACGATAAATGCAGAAACATACTAAACGCGCGAGCCGCGGGACCGGGAAGCATGTGAGTCGGACATAGTCCGCTGAGAGACGGACACGGAGGAGCTAACGGCCGCACACACACACCTGCTGCCTGTGCAGGTCCCCCACCCTCACACACCCCTGCTGCCTGTGCAGGTCCCCCACCCTCCACACGGGTGGACCGCAGCCTTCCTCTGCGTTCTCCTCGGCGGTCCCCGCCGCCCCAGCCCACCCCAGTTGAACTTAACTCACCGTTTCTGGTACTCTGCCTGGAGCCATAGTGCCTCGTGTTTAGCCGCATGGACAATCTAATACCAGGAGCATTAAGAGGCTAACACATCCTCACATAGCTAGCTGAACTACCGAGTTAGATAGGCCCATAGCTGTAACTACTTGAGTATATAATCATTTAAATAAAGCAAATAGGACTGACACAGTGGTGAAATCTACACGATAAACCAATAATTATTAAAGACTTACCCCAGCAATTTGAAGTTGAGTCTGTAGCAACAGCAGCACACACCTGCAGAGTGTCCAAACTCCAGAGTGAGTAACCGACGTGCACCGCAAAATCCTCAAAAGGCGGTACGTTGTTGCGCATGCCCAAACTTCAAAATCCAAACCGGATGGTGATTTTTTAAGCTACATTTAACTAAATAAAATAAGATTACCATATTTTTTCACGATAAAGGTTGAAATTACTTATATTTTATAAGTTGAGTTATATAACATAAATATTTCTATTAAATTATGGTTAATAAATATAAGCAACATTTTCTAGGGGTCAAAATCACTTTTTTTCAGTGATGTTATCGTATTTTTATTGGCCTTACGATGTTAACATTCACAAGACAGGGAGGAATAAGTAAGTACACCCCCCTGGCTAAGGATCCTCCAAGAGCTGGTTAGTCAAATTTATGAGTCAGGTGTGAGCCAACCTGAAGTTCAATTACTGAGGTGTGGCTTAAAGCTGCCCTGCCCACTGGAAAACACACACCAGCTAAGAGTTGTCTCTTGATGAGGTGCACTGTCTGATGTGCACCATGCCTCGCTCAAAAGAACTCTCTGAAGGCCTAAGATCAAGAATTGTTGATTTGTGTAAAGCTGGAAAAGGTTACAAAACCATCTCTAAAAGTCTTGGGGCTCTAATTTCGTAGACCAGGCGCAAGCGCAGGCACACCTGCCTGCGCCGGCCTTCGCCGCGCGGACTGGGTGTGACCAGCGCACTTTGCAAGTTTCCTGCAGTGCCAAGAGAGGCGCACTCATGGCGCACAGGGGCACAGAGGTTGCGCGTCCACGCCCACGTCTCTGCCTCTCCACGCATATCCAGAGAGGGAGGAGAATAGACGTGAGTGGGATTAACACAGCCAATCGCCGTCTTCACCAATCAAGTGAGCGCCTCTCCTCGCCTTTAAATGCGCTGCGGCTGAGGCGCAGCGTCTGATTGGTCTGAATGATCCCCGCTGCTGGAGACGGTCAGAGCCGCTGTCCCTTCAGCAGGAATGGACAGCGGGGCGCGTCACCATGTGGGCCAGCTCCCGGGACAGATGTAATCTGTTCCTTTGTCATTAATAGGAGTGAAAAAAATACGAGACAGTTTCACACCCGCTGGCTTATCCATTCATAATACTTGTGATCCACCTGCTTTCCTGGTTTGTCATCGCCAAATAGCAGAGCCTTTAGTGATATACTGTATACTCTCCTGGTGTCTCCTCCTCATCCTCCTTGCAATGATGTACTCCATCTTTTTAGATCACGTTAAAAATAAAGACTAAAATAGAGGAATATGGGAAATCACGGGTAAATCCTGAGTGACAGACATTTATTTTCTCTCTTTTTTCTTCGTCTTTTTTCTTCCTCTTTTCTTTGTATTTAATGAAATGAGAGAAGCCAGATATTTACTCAGTATCAGATGTTAAGGCTGTTTATTGTTGACTAGTAAAATGTGCATCAAACTTCCAGCTGCCAGGTGAAGTTTCTATTATGACAAACGGCTTTAATCCGACATCAGATGTGACGGGACAATTAATATAGATACAAATGTATATGCTGGTTTAGACGGGGACATTAAATAGTGATTGCTGTGATTGTTTATTGCATTAAAATGTGCCTGACACTTTGGAAACCTGCCTCTGAGGCGTGTGCACATGTGCGCTTGTCACCAAATTACAGCTGCGGAGGGTGCGCTCCGCCCTGCGCCGAGGTTAGACCAGGTTGGAGCTGGCGTGCTTTCAGCGCACTTTCTGCACTGTTTTTTGGCACGAAATTGTCACTGCGCCACTCGAATCTGTCGGCACCTCCCCCAGGTGCGCCTTCACCTCCCCCCTGGTGCGCCGTCACACCCATCTCTGCGCAGACGGTCTACCAAATTGTCAAATTGGCAGCGCACGGCGGTGCGCCGCACAAAATTAACACTGCGTGGGGTGCGCCAGGCTTGCGCCCCCTGCGCTGCGCCACGAAATTAGAGCCCTTGGTGTTCACAAATCCACGGTGAGAAAAACTGTCTACAAACGGAGACAGTTCGGCACTGTTGCTTCTCTTCCAAGGAGTGGTCGCCCTGTAAAGATAACTCCAAGGGCACAGCGCAGATGCTCAATGAGGTAAAAAAGAACCCTAGAGTGTCAGCGAAAGACTTACAGAAATCCCTGGAACATGCCAACATCTCTGTTGATACATTTACAATACGTAAAACATGAAACAAAAATGGGTTTCATGGGAGAACACCACGCAGGAAGCCATTGCTGTCTAAACAGAACATTGCTGCACATTTGAAGTTTGCAAAAAAGCATTTAGATGCATCACAGCGCAACTGGGAAAATATTCTGTGGACAGATGAAACCAAAGTTGAGTTGTTTGGTGGGAACACACAACGTCATGTGCGGAGGAAAAATGGAACAGTTCACCATCATCAAAACCTTATTCCCACTGTTGAGTATGGTGCGGAGGAGCATCATGGTGTGGGGCTGCTTTGCTGCCTCAGGGCCTGGACAGTTGCCATTGTCAGTGGAAAAATGAACTCACAAGTTTACCAAGATATTTTGCAGAAAAACCTGAGACAATCTGTTAAACAGTTGAAGCTCAAAAGAGGATGGGTGCTGCAACAGGACAACGACCCAAAGCACAGACGCAAATCAACTTTAGAATGGTTTCAGAAGAATCAAATAAATGTTCTGGAATGGCCCAGTCAAAGTCCTGACCTAAACCCAACTGAGATGCTGTGGCATGACCTCAAGAAAGCTGTTCACACCAGACATCCCAAGAATCTTGCAGAACTGCAGCAGTTTTGTGAAGAGGAATGGTGCAAGATTCATCCTGATCGTTGTGCGCGCCTAATCTGCAGCTACAGGAAACGTCTAGTTGAAGTTATTGCTGCCAAAGGAGGGTCAACCAGCTATTGAATCCAATTGTGTACTTACTTTTTTGTCTTGTCTTACTGTCTTGTGAATGTTTACATCTTATGGCCAATAAAAAAATGATAACATGTAATTGTTTGGGTGATATTAATTTAAGCAGACACTGTTTACTCATTGTTGTGATTTGAGTTAAGATCAGACCACATTTTATGACCAATTTAGGCAGAAATGTACAAAATTACAAAGGGTGTACTTACTTTTTCCTGCCACTTTACAGCTGGCATCATAATTTATACAAGATACAAACAGATAAAAAGTAACATGCAAATACAAAATAGATTATTGTTTGAACTCTGAAGTGACCCACAGTAGTAGGGTCATTTTGGAGCGAAACGTGACCGCGGTGAGCAAAGGTCCGTTTCTCAATGGATTTGTCATCTAGGAGGGCTAAAAAACAAATTTAGCTGGGGTGTATTTTTTAAAATGAATTTTTTTAGAGGCCAAAATCCAAAATGGCTGTCGTGGAAATGATTTTTTTTAAGGCTCGACCTACAATGATGGACAATAAATGTTTTCAGACCTTATTTTTGTTAAGAAATACATATTTCTGAGTTACATGATGATTTGACCTTATTTTAACCTTCAAATTCAAGATGGCTGCCACTTTTGGTGTTTTTTGGGGGGAGTTTTTGCCATTTTTGGGATTTTTTTTTCAGTATTGTTACAGAGTCTCTTTAAGGTTATAATGGAAGCTCTGCTCATGATGAATTGAATAATATACAGTTCAAGTTCACAGAAATAACATCTGAAGTCAATAAAGTAGATGTTTATGTGTAAACAACACTTGTTGATTTCCCATTTCCCATTAAAAAGGACTATGCGGCTATGACTTTTCAGGTCTGTATCACAATTTTTTTGGCCTTAGTAAATTCTTTTGCAGTTTCAGACCCATGGAAATGAATAGATTCCTTTATTTCGCTCCCATTTAAATGAATTGAGATTTACCATCACCATGGAAATCACTGGAACAAAGACATATGTGTGATGTCACAAGGAGAACGCAGGCCGTTTTCGAATTCGCCTACTACATACTGTATATGAAAGTAGTATGTAGTAGGCACTGCATACTGCCTACTACACTTGAATGAAGTGTGTAGTATGACTGTTCTGTTAGGTTTACTTTGTAGTATGCTACACTGGTTTCCAGTTCAGGCACAGTAGAAAATAGGCTACAGCTAATTTTTTTCCCCAACTTAATTTTAATTGTACAAAACAAATCATGAGTAGCCTACATGTTGACATTTCAGCTACGAATCTGCAAAGATATTGCCTGAAGCAGCATTTTATCTGAAACATTCAGTGTTGGAGAATACTCATTATTTCGGAGAGGAATAGCTTATATTTTCATGACAGCTTATGACGGCATATTAGAGCTTATAAAAAAAATAAAAAACATATCAAGGATAAACATCACACACACAATACAGCATTAAGAATGAGAAGCAGGAAAATTTAAGGTTGTGGAAATACTGAGGAAAAATACAGAATGTAACGGTAAAATGTCATACTGTACTTGTCAGTGGTTTACACTAATAATGCCGCAGTACGGCCATTACGAACCGTCAATGGAAAAACAACAACAGACCCTTTTACAAGTTATTACACACTATTGCGTGTTGAAAAGGTAAAGATAACAAGTAGTGGCTCTTATATTTGTATTGCAGCTCCGGTTGTTGAAGTTTTGCTCTCAGTCATTTTCAGTTCAGGCGCTTTGCATTGTGGGTAACAGTAGGCGAAGCAGACTGGTCCGATGCATACTGTGAATTTTTCCCGAATCAGTAGTGAAATGGAAAGTGCCGGCCAGTACGACATACCCTTTCCCCCTGCCCCAGCAGCTCACATCTCATGAATGCTGGAATAAGAGTAGCAGTGATGATGAAGGGAGTCAGAGTGGAGAATCAACAGATTCTGATGAAGAATAGTGATTCTGTCTCTTGGGATCTCAAAATTAATCAACAAGTTTTGTTATATCATCCTGTTTACCTTACTTTATATCCATCCCTTCTCAATGTAACATGTTTTCTTCTCTCCTCCCTATTCAAACAATAACTTTTTCAGTTCGACATTACATGGTTCATTTGCGATGTCACCCAGAAGGAGAAGCTGTTGCTTCCAAATTGACTACAAATTAATCAGTTATTGTTTAAAGTGCTATTTTTAAGCATGGTAGTTATACTTAGAGGTGTGAAAAAATATCGTTATCGCAATATATCGCGATATTTTGACTCCCAATATAATATCGATATTTCAAATCTTAGTATCGATATTTTTGTAAAAATTAAACCTCATATTTTATCAGAGTTGGAAATAAAATACAACATATAAATATGCATGCACATTTTGTTTCATGTAGTCTATTCAGTTCAGACAGTGACAAGAGAAATATGTGACTTTTTTTTACCTTTTTGTGCTGTCAGTAACTCAAAGCACTTTGCTCCTCATGTGTTCAACTACAGTTTGAGCTGCACTGCAGGTTAGGATGCTTTCAATACATTGTTAAAGGGATAACAGGAATAATTTCTTTGCAACATTAATTTAAGTGTCGATTCACTCTGTGTTTTCAAGTTTTCAAGTTATTTCAGTTACACTTAAATGGAAAAGTTACATATTCACTGTCTCTAGGTTTTCCCCAATCTGCTGTATAATATCGCAATATATCACAATATTGTGATATCGTGATATATCGTGATATCGTGACCAAAGTATCGTGATACGTATTGTATCGTGGGGCTCTTGCCAATACTTACCCCTAGTTATACTGTACCAGTCGTGTTTTTCGTTTCTCTATTTATTTGTATTCATCACATTTATTATCTTTCAGTATTTCTGGAAAAAAACAATAAATAAATAAATAAATAGAAACATTTAAAAAAAAACTCCCTTTTGACTGTTCACCTTGTCGTGGTAAGGGAGCTTGAGTGCCTCAGTAAACCTTAAAGCTGAAGTTGGTAATCTGAATTAGATACACTTTTTGTAATACTGGTTAAAATGGTCTTAAGACCCAATGGCAATCAATTCATAATGTGTTCTTAAAACAGAGCGAAAAATATCTGCTATCTACAGCAGGAGTAAAACAGGGAAAACACCAACCAATAAATATGTCATGTCACCAATTTTTAAACCAATCAAATCCCGTCGCCATACTGCCCGCCTACTGCACGTACATGTTCCCCGCGTGCACAGACTCAGGACGTGTAGCCGAGCTGAGAGGGATCAGAGTCTGCGGGACAATGCTTACCTGTCAAGTTTAGTCTTTGAAAATAAGGGAAGCCCGCTACGAGCCGTCCCACAGCCCCAACCAAGCTCCAGTATCCCTCACAGTTTAAGACAGGTGTACAAGAAATCTAAAATAAACAATTTGTTTTTCTTGGTTTGTTCTACTGCTAATCTCACAACAGCTGCCACCCAGGCGACTGCAGGTGGACGTTCTCACCAGGCTTTTTCTTCTTCTTTGGTTTTACGGCAGTTGGCATCCATCATTTTGGAGCATTACCTCCCCCTTCAGGCTAGAGACAGAGTTCAGTTTTGAGAGGCAGAGGAATGTTTTTATTATTATATCATCACACGGGAGATTTACAAGAAAATACTGATACAGAAGGACGTCGGAAAAAAGGATAAAGTATGGGAGACTTGTCATGGAACTTGTCATTTTGGAGGAAGGGTGGGAGGAGCTACACAGAGTCCTGAGGAGATGCTACATATAAATTCATGCTAGTTTTCCAAAATTACCAACCCCAGCTTTAAGAGCTATGCCAGTTGGAGAGTTTACCAAACTACTCATGGTTTGTTTTGTACAAATAAAATTAAGTTTGGGAAAAAAATTAGCTGTAGCCTATTTCCACTGTGCTTGAACTGGAAACCAGTGTAGCATACTACAAAGTAAACCTAACAGAACAGTCATACTACATACTACATTCAAGTGTAGTAGGCAGTATGCAGTGCCTACTACATACTACTTTCATATACAGTATGTAGTAGGCGAATTCGAAAACGCCCTGCGTTTTCCTTGTGACATCACACATATGTCTTTGTTCCAGTGGTTTCCATGGTGATGGTAAATCTCAATTCATTTAAATGGGAGCGAAATAAAGGAATCTATTCATTTCCATGGGTCTGAAACTGCAAAAGAATTTACTAAGGCCAAAAAAATTGTGATACAGACCTGAAAAGTCATAGCCGCATAGTCCTTTTTAATGGGAAATGGGAAATCAACAAATGTTGTTTACATATAAACATCTACTTTATTGACTTCAGATGTTATTTCTGTGAACTTGAACTGTATATTATTCAATTCATCATGAGCAGAGCTTCCATTTTAATTTTATAGAGACTCTGTAACAATACTGAAAAAAATTCCCCAAAAATGGCAAAAACTCCCCCCAAAAAACACCAAAAGTGGCAGCCATCTTGAATTTGAAGGTTAAAATAAGGTCAAATCATCATGTAACTCAGAAATATGTATTTCTTAACAAAAATAAGGTCTGAAAACATTTATTGTCCATCATTGTAGGTCGAGCCTTAAAAAAAATCATTTCCATGACAGCCATTTTGGATTTTGGCCTCTAAAAAAATTTCCCCGCCATTTTAAAAAATACACCCTAGCTAAATTTGTTTTTTAGCCCTCCTAGATGACAAATCCATTGAGAAACGGACCTTTGCTCACCGTGGTCACGTTTTGCTCCAAAATGACCCTACTACAGGTACAAGAGTTTGAAATGTGAATGTATGTTCTTAAGTGTTTACAGTGAAGCAGTAGAGATGCTAAATGCAGTTTTTCCAAATAAAGTTTTTTTTCTGTTTCACTGTCAGCATCAGTCTGTCACTAGAACATGTAGAATACTGATTAGTAGACTGATTTAACAGAGATGTGGTGTACAGAGACATCTTACCAATCAAAGCCTTATTAATGAAAAAGAACACCTGTCACATCTCATTCTCTGAGGAATCCAGCCCACTATTATCTTCAATTGTTTTGGGGGCATATTTGTGCCCTTCTTGACAGGAAAGAGAGTGGATAGGCTTGTGAAAGGGGACAAGAGAGAATAGGGGAGAACACGCTGTAAACTGGCCACAGGCTGGGTTTGAACCCAGGCCAGCAGAATCATTTTGATGGGATGTGCCTGGTTGTTACAACCACACCAAACCAGCACCCCATGTCTAGCCCACTTGTCTAATAAAACACAATGATGAGTGTCAGCAGTAATAAATTTGAGGGCTGAGTGATAGAGTGCAAATCATCATTTGCTCAAACGAAATATTCAGCCTTAGATATTGCATAGCAGGATTGAGTATTTTATCAGTATTTGTCTTAAAGATAGGTGTTTTTCATATGGAATAGCCTGGCAGGTGTTTTGCCTTTTCAACTGTAAAAAAATGATAGGTATTGTACAGATAAAGTGAAGATTGATTAAGAACCCAGTATGGGATTTGTAATCCTTTTTTTTTTTTTTTGAAGAAAATTCTAATATTAGCCTCCACTATTTTCATCATACATCCTGTTGTGCACATTTGAATTGTGAGAAAAGTTATTTACATCCTATGCTTTTGACCCAATTGATTTGTAGACACCAATACTCTTGAATAATTGTCCAGCTTTAAGCAGGAACCACAACTGCTTTCAATTCATGAAATATCTGCAATTTTACTGAATTAAAAACAAAAACATAAAGGAATTCGAGGTATGCCAATAACACAGACATCAGAAATCAAACACTATCTTTGGAGACCAGACGAAGAGCAAGGGGCACTGTGCCTGCACTCCGCGCCAACGGGGTGTGTCCAGGGCATTTTGCAATTTTTTTGCATGGGAAAGTCCAGCACAGTGAGGCTCACTCATGCCTCCATCCCTCCTACTGGTGCAAGTGGCAAAAAGGGGAGGAGAGAAGGCATAAGTGAGTATAACACAGCCCAGTGTGCCTCTCCTTGCCTTTAAATGTGCTGTGGGTGAGGTGCAGTGCCAATTTCACCTCATCATGGATGAAGACACCAGCAGCAGCTCCAGACAGCCAAACTCCTCCCAGGAGGAAGCTGATGTATTGGTTCCAAAGCTACCAAGAATATATGGTAATGCAAAAGAACCTCCACGGGCTGATGATACAACAACAGCCTGGGAGGAAGCGACCAATATTGTCAATCAAGTTTGCCTAGATATTCTTAGAACCACTGCTCAATGTAAAAAAAAAATGGTTTGATGATGTTAGGAGAAGACCCAAACAAAAGCTGTCAGATAAAAGAAAGCACATGGTGGCCACCAGGGGTGGCCCCTCCACAAACCTCACAATCTTTCAGCGCACCTTCGACACTGTTTTGGCACAAAATTTGACAAGTTGATGTTGGTTGTGGAGGAGGTAAAATGGTATAAAAAACACTCCTTACAGCATGCAATCAACCTACATTGTCTCATAGCCCACTTTTGAAATTACATGGAGGCATTGGCACCATCTGCAGTAGTAAATAGCTCTTGCTTCTGTACCAGCCCTTTCTGTTCAAACAAAGAGTTGATTTTAATCAAAGTGACTGATGTTCAGGCTCATGCCATGTGCCTCAAACAACAACACCTCCCTAACTATCCCTTATAAAAACTATTTGAACAAGTTCTCTTACCCTGTATTTGAGGGTTCTGGTACATTACTGGAGACAGGAACATCACCTTTGGACATATCCCTTGATCCTGGTCCTGGTTCATTACTGAACTTTGGATTTTCCACTTTAGACCCATCACTCTTCATAGAGAGAGCACTGGTCAAAGGGGGCCTTGATCCTAGTCCTGGTTCATTACTGAACTTTGGATATTTGTCTTTAAACCCATCACTCTTCATCGAGAGTGCACTGGACAAAGGGGACCTTGATCCTGGTCCTGGCTCATTACTGAACTTCAGATTTTCCTCTTGAGACCCATCACTTTTCATAGAGACAGCACTGGACAAAGGGGGCCTTGATCCTGGTCCTGGCTCATTACTGAACTTCGGATTTTCCACTTTAGACCCATCACTCTTCATAGAGACAGCACTGGACAAAGGGGACCTTGATCCTGGTCCTGGTTCATTACTGAACTTTGGATATTTGTCTTTAGACCCATCACTCTTCATAGAGACAGCACTGGACAAACGGGACCTTGGTCCTGGTCCTGGCTCATTACTGAACTTCGGATTTTCCACTTTAGACCCATCACTCTTCATAGAGAGTGCACTGGACAAAGGGGACCTTGATCCTGGTCCTGGCTCATTACTGAACTTCGGATTTTCCTCTTTAGACCCATCACTCTTCATAGAGACAGCACTGGACAAACGGGACCTTGATCCTGGTCCTGGTTCATTACTGAACTTTGGATATTTGTCTTTAGACCCATCACTCTTCATAGAGAGAGCACTGGACAAAGGGAACCTTGATCCTGGACCTGGTTCATTACTGAACTTCAGATTTTCCACTTTAGACCCATCACTCTTTATAGAGAGATCACTGGACAAACGGGACCTTGATCCTGGTTCATTGCTCAACTTCGGATTTTCATCATTAGACCCATCACTCTTCATAGAGAGAGCACTGGACAAAGGGGGCCTTGATCCTCGTCTTGGCTCATTACTGAACTTCGGATATTTGTCTTTAGACCCGTCACTCTTCATAGAGACAGCACTGGACAAAGGGGGCCTTGATCCTGGTCCTGGTTCATTACTGAACTTCAGATTTTCCTCTTGAGACCCATCACTTTTCATAGAGACAGCACTGGACAAAGGGGGCCTTGATCCTGGTCCTGGTTCATTACTGAATTTCGGATTTTCAGCTTTAGACCCATCACTCTTCATAAAGAGAGCACTGGACAGAGGGGACCTTGATCCTGGTCCTGGTTCATTATTGAACTTTGGATATTTGTCTTTAAACCCATCACTTTTCATAGAGAGATCACTGGACAAAGGGGGCCTTGATCCTGGTCCTGGCTCATTACTGAACTTCAGATTTTCATCTTTAGACCCATCACTCTTCATAGAGAGAGCACTGGACAAAGGGGACCTTGATCCTGGTCCTGGCTCATTACTGAACTTCGGATTTTCATCTTTAGAGCCGTCACTCTTCATAGAGACAGCACTGGACAAAGGGGGCCTTGATCCTGGACCTGGTTTATTACTGAACCTCAGATTTTCAACTTTAGACCCATCACTCTTCATAGAGAGAGCACTGGACAAACGGGACCTTGATCCTGGTCCTGGTTCATTACTGAACTTTGGATATTTGTCTTTAAACCCATCACTCTTCATAGAGAGTGCACTGGACAAAGGGAACCTTGATCCTGGTCCTGGTTTATTGCTCAACTTCGGATTTTCGTCTTTGGACCCATCACTCTTCATAGAGAGTGCACTGGACAAAGGGGACCTTGATCCTGGTCCTGGTTCATTACTGAACTTCGGATTTTCGTCTTTAGATCCATCACTCTTCATAGAGAGAGCACTGGACAAAGGGGGCCTTGATCCTGGTCCTGGTTTATTGCTCAACTTCGGATTTTCCACTTTAGACCCATCACTCTTCATAGAGAGAGCACTGGACAAAGGGGGCCTTGATCCTGGTCCTGGTTTATTGCTCAACTTCGGATTTTCCACTTTAGATCCATCACTCTTCATAGAGAGTGCACTGGACAAAGGGGACCTTGATCCTGGTCCTGGTTCATTACTGAACTTCGGATTTTCGTCTTTAGACCCATCACTCTTCATAGAGAGAGCACTGGACAAAGGGGGCCTTGATCCTAGTCCTGGTTCATTACTGAACTTTGGATATTTGTCTTTAAACCCATCACTCTTCATCGAGAGTGCACTGGACAAAGGGGACCTTGATCCTGGTCCTGGTTCATTACTGAACTTCAGATTTTCCACTTTAGAGCCATCACTCTTCATAGAGACAGCACTGGACAAAGGGGACCTTGATCCTAGTCCTGGTTCATTACTGAACTTCGGATTTTCCTCTTTAGATCCATCACTTTTCATAGAGACAGCACTGGACAAAGGGGACCTTGATCTTGGTCCTGGTTCATTACTGAACTTCGGATTTTCCTCTTTAGAGCCATCACTCTTCATAGAGACAGCACTGGACAAAGGGGACCTTGATCTTGGTCCTGGTTCATTACTGAACTTCGGATTTTCCTCTTTAGATCCATCACTTTTCATAGAGAGATCACTGGACAAAGGGGGCCTTGATCTTCGTCTTGGCTTATTACTGAACTTCAGATTTTCCACTTTAGAGCCATCACTCTTCATAGAGACAGCACTGGACAAACGGGACCTTGATCCTGGTCCTGCTTCATTACTGAACTTTGGATATTTGTCCTTAGACCCATCACTCTTCATAGAGAGAGCACTGGACAAAGGGAACCTTGATCCTGGTCCTGGTTCATTACTGAACTTCGGATTTTCATCTTTAGAGCCATCACTCTTCATAGAGACAGCACTGGACAAAGGGGACCTTGATCCTGGTCCTGGTTCATTACTCAACTTTTATATTTGTCTTTAGACCCATCACTCTTCATAGAGACAGCACTGGACAAACGGGACCTTGATCCTGGTCCTGGTTCATTACTCAACTTCGGATTTTCATCTTCAGACCCATCACTCACTTTGTCCTCCTGATTATTTATCTTCTGAATCCAATGTGGTTCAAAGGACACTACATGATCTGTATGCATGAAAACAAACCTGTGGACAAAGAAGGCAGGAAGATTAGACACTTTATTTAAACAGATTCATTTTTGAATAGTTATTTATCTCAGTTATTTATATATATTATATTTTATAGACACAGTCCTGATCAAAATCTTAAGACCAGTTGAAAAATTGCTAGAATATGCATTTTGCACATTTGGACTTTAATGAGGTTTTAAATAGAGCTACAATATGCAAAAGCAAGAAGGGGGAGTATGACAAAAAGCACTTTAAAAAAGTAATTTATTGAAAACAATAAGTATTTACAAGTACAAGTAGTATACATACATACATATATACATATATATATATATATATACATATATACATACATACATATATATACATACATACATACATATATACATACATACATACATAAAGACATACATATATATATATATATATATAAATATATATATATATAGATATATATATATATAAACATATATATATATGTATATATATATATATATATACATGTATGTATCTATGTAATTCTGTATATATATATATACATTTGTTCAAGGGCCAGTTTTTTTCTTGGCATACGCTATGGGGCAGAGAGCACTGATAATATTTACAAAACAATTAAAATTTAATATAATAGTCCACTTACAATATTATTTATGAGCCCCATTCACCAGTCGTGAAGCACAGACATGGTGTCTGAAATAGTTTTGGGTAATTAGGAGACAAATCCGTCATTAAAACAACAGATTTTACCTCTGCACATGTTGTCATTGTGGCGACATATAAGATCATAAGGGCCAAAAAGAAAGAAAAACTCAGAAGAAAATTAAAGGCAGGACTTGCGTTAAAGTCTGAAAAACGTGAGAATTCTGAGATTAAATTTAGAATCACAAGAAAAAAAGTGGAGAAAAGGAAAGAATCATACTCCAAACACACATATGTATGTATGTATGTATACATATATATATACATATATATATATATATATATATATATATATATATATATATATATATATATATATATATATATATATATATATATATATATATATATATATATATATATATATATATATATATATATATATATATATATATATATATATATATATATATATATATATATTAGTCCTCTCAGGTCAGGTCAGATCAGTCCATGAACGAAGAAGAAAGAGAAGATGCAGGGTCATGGCTGCGATGGATCGTATGAGGCAGTGGCACTCTGACAAGAGAAAATTTAAAAATTGTTGGGAACAGGAATACTTCTTTACAGAAATTGATAACAAGGCAGTATGCCTAGTATGTAGGCAGAAAGTTGTGGTTTTAAAAGAGTACAATCTTCGTCGCTACTACGAAACACGATATGCCCATCTGTTTTCGAAGTGCACCGGAGAGGAGCAAAAGGTGAAGGCTGGGGACTTGCTATCGAAGCTAACCTCCCAGCAACGTACCCTGCTCCAGCCGTCAACTGTACAAGCAAGTGTTACTCAGGCAAGTTGTCGGATTAGCTCCATCACTGTCAGAAGTGGACGACCTTTTGCGGTGTGCGATTTTGTGAAACAGTGTCTGACAGTGGCGGTTGACACCGTGTGCCCAAATCAGAAGCGGTCTTTTTCTCAGATAAGCTTGTCACAGAACACTGTCGCCTACCATGTTGAGGATCTGGACGTTCAGGCCCAAATTGTCCAGAGAGCGGGTTGGTTTTCTGCCTTCTCCATCGCGTGTGATGAAAGCACGGACATATCAGACTCGGCCCAGCTGCTCATCTTCTTGCGAGGTGTTAATGAGGACTTCGCAGTGTGTCAGAAACTAGCGGTCCTTGAGACACTCAAAGGGACAACAAAAGGCATGGATGTTTTTATGGCTATTCAACAAGTGATGGATAAAAATAACTTGAAGTGGGAAAACCTTTCCGGCATCACGACAGACAGAGCCCTGGCTATGGTTGGTAAGAAAACGGGCCTCACTGCACTGGTGTCAGACTAAGTCTGCAAGTCTGGTGGGTCAGTTTTAAAATACCATTGTATTTTACACCAAGAACAGCTGTGTGCCAAATCCCTCTGCTTAAAAAACATGATGCAAGATGTTATTTCCATCATCAACAATATTCGCTCAAAGGTACACTCACATCGTGAGTTCAAAGCTCTTCTGGATGAGATGGATGCACAGTACAGAGATGTGCTGTACCACCAGGAGGTCAGGTGGCTGAGCAGGGGGAAAGTTTTACGGCGTTTCTTTGAACTGCGTGAGGAGATCAGGGCATTTCAAGCTACGAAGAAAAACAACATCCAAGTTCCTCCAGAGAAAGACTGGATTTGCAACCTGGCCTTTCTCATGGATGTTACAGAGCTGCTGAATATCCTGAATCTTCAGCTTCAAGGGAAGGACCAGATCATCAGTCAGCTGTATGATCACATCAGAGCCTTCAAGCAAAAACTCCTGTTGCTCAGCAGATATCTCTCAGCAGGTGAGGTCTGATTTCAATATTATTATCACCAAAAAAAAGTTAATTTGGCTTGTTATTGATCCTAGTTTATTAATTGTGTAACCAATGCATCCATATTTTGTGTCTGTGAAATCAGACTGTTTCATTGGATGGAGCACCACAGATTTCTGCTTCTTAAATTGTTCTTTTTGTCTTTGTGTGTCTACATTCAGGAAATTTGGCACATTTTCCCAGCCTCAGAGAAGTTGGGTTGAAGGAGGAAAACACACCAAAATACCTTGACATTGTCAGCAATCTTGTGGCAGAGTTTGACAATCGCTTCAAAGATTTCCAAGAAAATGCTACAGCATTTGAGCTGTTTGCACAGCCCTTTTCTGTACATGTGGATGCAGTCAGTGAGGAGCTTCAAATGGAACTGCTGGAACTTCAGTCTGATTCAGACCTCTATAGCAAGTTCAGAGAGCTTCCCTTAAAGGACTTTTACAGAAGTGTTCCTGCACACAGGTATGCCAAGATCCGCAAACACGCACAGGTGATGCCGTCCCTCTTTGGAAGTACATACATCTGTGAACAGGCTTTCAGTCTGTTGAATCCCAATACGTGTAAATTGAGAAATTCATTGTCTGACTCTCACCTGAATGACATTTGTCAGTAAGTCAGCTGGAGCCTCACATTGACAGACTTTTAAAAACCAAGGTAAGGCTCCATGTCTGCCACTGACAGGCCTTCTGCATGTAATATGCACTGAGGATTGTATGCCTAAAAATGCATGCTCCAGGTAGAGATGGATGTAACATTTTTGGACCATAAGGTCATTTTGTGTTTTATGTTACTTATTGCAACAAAAGACATTCTATGAAAACAGTATTGTGTTCTTTTGCGGGTTTATGGTCTTTTTCAAGCACAGAAGAATGTACTGTATAGGCCTAGGCCTAAATTTATGTCACTTTGGTGCATGTTCTGCTCTGTATGGTTAATGTGTCAGTTTAAATTAGTGTACATACAGTTGTCATAAGGAAAAAAAATGTAATGTTCAGTCATTTCACCTAATAAAAGTGTTTATTTTCAAAATTACTTGTATGAGTATTTATTTTTGCAAAACTATGCCATAGGCATATTTGATATCATCCACTGCAACATGAATATTTAGCTTTGGCCCATGACCCTCCACCCTGATTCGTTTTGGGTCCTTCACTGAAAAGAATTTTGGCGCCCCTGATCTACTGGAACCCCTATTACGCACAGATTAAGAGTAAAAAAAAAAGCATTCTTCTCTAAGCTGTTTGTATTATAGTATGTATTTATTTATTTTTATTAAATGTTCGTTTAACTGGGACGATACATACAACATTGCCACAGAAAATGGGCAAATGGGAATGTATATAAGACGTTTAGCATCAGCTAATAAGTAACTGTTGTTTTATTTATTAACGCTCCACAAACATCTTTTATGTAATTTGTCAGGCAAAAATAACGGCTTTGAAGACAGGGAATGTAAAAGTTATTGGGACAGTCATGCTCAAAGCAGCTTTTAATGGCTCTCCAGAGAAATCAGACAAATAATTCACAGCCAGTACTCAAGTTGAGGAGGGATGAGGGGGGATGGTATTCCCCCTGAAAAAAAAAAAGGTCAATATCATTCTCCTTTTCCATCCCTTCCCTTTTAATGTTGGAAATATAACATATATAATTACATATAATATATAATTATTTCATCATTAGAAAGTAGTATGCATGTTGAGTAAAATATATAATACTGTATAATCTGAGGGCACAGGGGCACGAAAACATGCAATTACGCAACATGATTGTTATTTCAATTGGTTGATACTTGATGCCAGAGGGGGCGGCACAAGCTGCAGTGCAGAGTGAAGTCTTGTGGATTAACTGCACTGCAATGTCAGTCTGCATAGGAAAATGAGGTCAGGTAGTTTTTTGTTTTTGTTTTTTTTAAAAAGGCTTCGATTACAAGTGAGCCAAAAATCAAGACTTAAGAACCTCAATCATTACATTCTATTAATCTTTACAGAAGTTGCCAGACTTGCCACAGGTTGCATGCACAAATAACAACACAGCTAGTTTTCCAAGCTTGCCATGTAGCCTCTGAACCAGCTGAGATTAAATCCCCAGTCACACATTCCCGTTTCTCATGGCGATTGTGCACGATTGTCATAATCCTGATAAAGCGTGCTTTGGTCGTGGTGCATGCGCTACTTGGTCTGGATCAGCGTTGTAAAGTCGTGGATGAACGGAGGGGAACGTAGAAGCTCCACGACAGTTTTGAACTGTTCAAAACTGTCGTGGAGAATCGCCGCTCTCAGTATAGCGGGGTGGAAGCCTAATGCAGTCCTAAGGCGAGCGGTATTAGCGTGGCATGTACGGAGCTCAGTCGAGCTGATCATGGCCCAATCGTGGCTCAATCCTGAAAGCTTTATGAGGACGACTGACAAGGATGTATCCGCTTGAGCCCCGACTGTGTCCCGTTCAAGACGGCGCAAGCGACGGGGCTCAGTCGGGGCTTACATGACACGAACTGAGCTCGAGCGGAGCTGACGTTGTGTCGCGGGGTGGAATCCTCGTCATATCGCTGTATTAACCTAACTGGAGCGGGACAAACACCCCCTGAAGCGCTGTAGCTGTGCCACTGACGGTGTATTTACGGGGTGTCTCCAGGGATGAGACAGTCATTTCATCCCATATCATAGCGATCCCACCAGCCTCCTCAATCGTGTACAGTCGTGCACAGTCGCTATGAGAAACGGGAATGTGTGACTTAGGCATAACTCACAGTAGTGTTTATCTCCCTCGTTAACTTGCTTGCTAAACCACAGGACTTGTCATTCAGTCACACTACATTCAGATTTATGAGAGTGGCAAATGTGGAACAGGTATTTACTGTTAAAATTAGAGACGAGAAGTTGTCTCAAATATTTTACCAGTATTAAAAATGAAATACTCTGGGGTGCTGGTTTGGCGGAGTGGTTAGCAACCAGGCACCCCATGTAGGCTACTTGCTTCTGCCGGTCCAGGTTCGAATCCCGCCTGTGACCAGTTTGCAGAGTGTCTTCCCCTACTCTCTCTCCCCCTTTCACAAGCCTATCCACTGTCTCTCTCCTATCAATAAAGGCACAAAATGCCCAAAAAATACATAAAAAAAAAAAAAATGAAATACTCTTCACGCAGCTATATTATTTTCACCAACAGGACTCGTCAGGCAACAAAAATAAGTGAAGATGTTAAAACTGCTAATATAACATCTGATGCTGAAATTTAGACGTTCAAGGCAAGTGACAATTTAAGAGTGTCTCCAACAAGTTTTTTCCCCTTCTTCAGGCCTGTTGTGTGGCCTGTAATTTAATAATACAGTGAATATGATAAATGTGATTTTAATCTATACTGTACATTCTGTCTATTATCCTGCTCATTCTATTAAACCTTAAAATGTTGTCTTCACGTAAAGGAGAGCCACGGCCAGGAAGCAGGAGGATCAAGAAGAGAAGAAGGAACAGGTTTGGTTATTAAACCTTTTGGATTTAGACCAGGAAATATGTTAACTGGGAATTGCCAGTAATTGACAAGTTTTTCTATACAACAATTTAAAATTCTGAAGACTGTCAGTCACCTTTAATGTAATTAAGTCATTTTTAATGTAGAAACTGAGTACAGCAAAATTTTCATGACTGTCAAAATGACAGATTACATAAAAATGTCTAGTGCAACGTCTAGTTTGCATACTTACCTTTCCAATACATGTAGGCCTATTAGTATCATTATGTCATTGGAAATAAGGCAAATTAATCTACACTCGATTTTGTTGTTTTTATAGTGGAAAGACAGAAAGAGGAGGTAGAAGCAGGGTGCGATAGTGCTGAAGAAATAAGCAACGCAAATTCTGACAACCCATGTGGGAAGGGAGAAAGCGATGAAGTCTTAGAGTATTTTGTTTTGATAATTAATTTACATGAATTACACCCCTGCCCCCCCCCCACTCCCTTTTTTTTTAATTGAAAAAATGACCATCCTCCCTGAATTTTTTTTTGTACAACTCGACTACCGTTCACAGCCAATACTCACACAGACTTGTTGAGCTTTTCTAATTAACAGATCACTGATGATAAGCTGCTGGCCACTCGTGCACATTTCAGCACTACACCGTTTCTGTGAGACAGCTTGAGTCAGTGAACAGTCTGCTTCTGTCTGACCTCCTCTCAGATAAACTGACAAACATTAGAATAGGTGATCAGAGTTTTTGTCTTTGTGACACCTTTTTCTCTTCTGCACCAATCTCCCATTGGGACAAAGCGGCTGCCTTTTGATTCATAAGAAATAAAAGCCTGGGGTGCCGTAATTGCTGACCCCTGCTCTGTCTTATAGGGCTGTGTATAAACACATTTATTGTGAGGGATAGTGCTCCCACTACTGCTGAGAGAGCAGTGTCTGTTCATAGGGTGGTTTCTTCTTCTGTTCCCCTGTTCCAACCACATGGGCCTCCGCTTCACATCCATCTTGATGTCAGACCACTTCTTTTTTTTCTCTGATTGTGTGCCCTCTGACCCCATGGTACTGCAACCTCACACACTCTCCCACTTACTCATCTTGTTCTTGTCTTAGTTTACCGGAGGACAGCGTGCCAAAGAGCACTTTTTGACATGCCTCCACTTTAGTAAGTAGTGCCTCAGATGCACTTTCCATGAAATTCTTTTTTTTTAAACCATCTTGCTCATTCTTTCTTCTGTTTTCTGATCATCCAGAGAGGGGAATCTCAGGCGCAGGGCTCATTTAGATGTAACTTGCGTATGTACATGGGGGAGTGGACAGGGAGGTGTCCAGCACTCCAACATGTGCGCTCAATTTCACTCTGATTTGGCTGTACAAAGGAATTGTGCTTGGATTCATGCATGTGTACAGATTTGTACATCTGGATATTTTTCTGCGTACAATGTTTTCTGGATTTGACCGTGCGCCATGTTTTGGGTGCTAGGCTTTAAACTGATGGTAAGGTGCATCAGAGATGTTTGACCTCTACAGGGGTCAAAGATCATATCTATGAAGAACCTCAGACGACTTATGAAATTCATAACAAATATTTTGTGCCTGTGCACACCACAACCCTGGTCATCACACAGGGTCTGCTGCTAACCGGCCAGTGGTCTATTCTGATCACTCAGGGCTGTGAAGGACTGTTTGAATCAGTTTAATGAAGTTTACAGCTGAGGTCATGGGGGTCATTGCTGATAATCTTTGTTAAAGCTCACAACTTTCAAACTTTAGACAGGAAATAAATCGGTATGGTAAAACAGGGTCAGCCTTTGTTCAAATATTTAAGTTCAAATTGTTTGTAGTAAAATGATCCCTCATGTCAAGCTGCACAGAGAAAATCCTTCTGAGCATGTGCAGAAAACAAGCAGGGATTAAGTGACAGTGACTGAGACTAGAAGCTCTTCCCACTGAGGGTCAAAGAGCAATGTTTGTAACAGGAGTCAGAGAAGGGAGAGCAGAGAAACAATTTAATGAATCCAAATGCTTCTGATTTTGATCATTTGCGGCAGGATGTTCATCACATGAAATGTTCATTCTCAGCTGATGCATGTTTAAAAGATTATTAATTAACCAAAGAAGAAGAGTACAGAGTTTATGAACCAAAGACAAGCAAAGAATAATTTCAACCCAATGCATCAAAATTAACTCTGCCACCCCAAAAAGTGAGTGATTGGAAGTTCTCTAATTTTGATTGGTTGATCAGTGAACCAATCAGAGAGCACACAAGCAGTCAGTGTACCTCACTGGTTTTATTGTAAGTCTGAAGCGTGAAACCAAAAGGAAGGCATTCAAAAATATGTTTAGTACTTTCCCATCATCTCTCTCAAACTCTCATTTCAGTAAATTTCATGGTTGTTTCATTAGAGCTCATGCCTACCTTTCTCTCTGAATTTCTTTACCTGAAACTTTTTTTAGCCCTTTAGCGCTAGCGGAGGTCTGCGCTCTCTGAATCCTTTTCTAGTTATATTTGTTAGACTATTTTTGTATCATTTTGTAAGATTGAGATTTAAAAATCCAATAAAATCAGCAGAGTAGTTTTGTGTTGAAAAATCCAGCGTTGTATTTTAAGACCATACTTTCCTGGCCCATATTTAATATTTATTGAGTCCTTCCATCCCTTGTGTTGATAGTTGATAGCTAACGCTAAGAGTAAACATTAACTGGCTCAGTATGTGAGGTGTAATAATATAAAATGAGACTCGTACTGTAACATGACACTGTCTCATCGATAAAACCAACGAACCTCAACATGTCATGTTGTTCTGGGATAGAGGAGGGCAGCAGGACATCACTCCCATGATTGTCCACAAACCAAATAGTCATCTGTTGTCACTGTTTTGATCAGAGTCCTCTAGTGGCCCATTAACTGAATTTAAGGCTGAACTATTTAAGTTCTGTGTTAATATTTAAACTGTCGTTATGATTATGGACCAGTGCTTGTATCTACAAGGATATAAAGAAAAGTGCATCATACTTGTAGGGATTAAACTGCCATAAAACAGCTTTGGTCACTCTAGTTGAGTCACAAGGGTCCAGTAAAACTTTAAGACTTACATTATTTTGTCAGAAATCACAAGTTTAGCAAAATACTGCCTTAAAAATCAAAATATGAGACAAAACTATCATCTCTGTTAATGTCAAAGAGAAACAGATTAATTAGGGATGTTTCGGGGTCAGTTCACTCTGTAAATACTCTTTAAATTTATCTGTCCAAATAACATGGCTGACAGAGAGAGTAGTCTACAGAGATAAAGCCGCCATACAGAAACTTCCTTTTTGATCTGAAGATTCATAAATACAAATAACAGAACTAAAGGAGAGAAAAAGAGCCTCACACTGACAGGACAGTATGTCTGTTATACCAGTGTGTCTCTGTTTCATTTTAAAGATCATCACTCAGCATTCACTCTCTTCACTGAACTGATCATCCAGACATGAAAACAGCAGAGAAATATTCAGACTGCATGAACACTCACCCTGTCTCAGATCAGTGTTTGTCCCTCTGCTTCAGTTAGTCCTCTTCAAATGGAGTCTGAGCTCTGACTGATATCACCTTTATTGTTTTATTGTGTTTTCACTCAAACCTGTTTCACCTCCTCAGAGTCTCTCCTCCCCTTTTCCTTCAGAGGTAAAATCAATGATTTACTTTCATCAGGGAGAGTTTCTTCATGATCATCTCCCTCTGCTGAGATAAAAGCTTGTGTTCAGTACCAGCAGGTTTAGACAGATGTTCACCAAATCTAACAGTGACCTGGATCATCTTAGGGTGATTTCACACCTGATAGCGCGCACCCTGGTGCGGCTTGGAATGTTAAAATGATACTTTGTTGCCATTTTGCAGTTAGTGCGGTTTCTTTCACATCTGCTTTTTGTCACTCGGGACCAAACGCTGCAGTATTTTGAGAGCGTCATATTTGCATGACGACAACGGCTAAAGCACGTGCAGCGTTATACTTTCAGTTGACATGTGGAAGCGCCGAGGGTACCGTTTGCTTGAACCAGAGATGATGGAAAGTCAAATGGGCCTATGCCGAGTTTTAATAGCGCTTCTAATTAATTTCTATATTGTTTTCGACAATTGGTACATCAGGGCTTAGCCTCAGCTTGGATCAGCCTGGATTGAATAAGCGTCTCTGAAAATCAGCTGAGCCTCGTTAGTGGAACTACTTGCAGCTGAGATTAAAGTTGCCGCTTATTCAAGCCACACTTACCGGCAAAAAACCCAGCTTTTTGTAGCCAGCTTCGTGGAATACCCCCCTGTTGTTCTCTGTCCTGTTTGTTGTTCTGTTTGTTGTGAAATTTCCTGGGTCAACCCACAATGC
The DNA here is from genome assembly GCA_036419115.1 of Scarus forsteni. Lineage (NCBI taxonomy): Eukaryota > Metazoa > Chordata > Actinopteri > Labriformes > Labridae > Scarus > Scarus forsteni. Next base: position 18,417,454 of record JAZDUH010000040.1, read on the forward strand.
ATCACTCAGCCAACTGTGAGTTCACCTGACAGTTGCATCGCACCAGAGTGCAGCTGCTTTCACACCACAGCTGGTGCACACCAGAGTTTGGCCAGAGCCGAACCGAGATCTCCTCCTCTGGCCGCACCAGTTTGGTGCGCACCAGAGTGTGATTTTGGTTTCACACCAACCCAAACGGAACCAAATATGGGTCGATCTAAATGTAGGTCGACCTAACACTGTAGGTGTGAAAACACCCTTAGACAAAGACTGTGGTGATCAGAAAGTTCAACATTCTTCTGTGATGGAATTTATGTATGTTTTGTATTCTGGCCTGGTGAATCCTTCTGTTCTAACCCCAATGTATAATCCCTCTCTGGGCACAGAGGAGAGGTCAGGAAGAGATACTGATCACCTTGTTTTAAATTCCTGAAATGAGTCTCCATCTGTGTCATTGTACCCCATTTTATTTACTAACCTGGTAAGAAAGCTCTAAATAGTTTACAAAAGGCCAGGGGCATGTTTAGAAGGTACAAGAAGGGACTGTAGCACTTATTCAGGGTGCAAAACTTTAAACAGCATACTGTCAGCTAGTTCTGTATATTGTTCCCTTCTCATGAGAATATAGTCCAGTTTTTTTGACTCTCTATAGTTAGACCAAGACATTTTCTCAACAACTTGGTGGCAGTGGTGGGGTATGGGCTGAAATATGTGCCACCGGAAACTGAATTTGAATGATTTATATTGAATTTGAATTACATAATTTGAATTTGTATTTTTTTAATTTGAATCATTTCATTGTAAAACTGAATCTGAATAGCATAATTTGAAATTGAATTTATTAGTTTGGAACTGAAATCCAATAAACTAGAAAAGGTATGTAAGATTATGAAAATTCAACTCAATATAATTTCACATTCAGTTCTAACTATTCAAATTCAGTTGTCAAAATTCAGTTTCAATTCACTGGGACACACATCCGGGTAGTTCAGGAAGAGCAATCGAGCACCGATACACAGCATCGCTATATATGGCTCCTCTTCGGCCAATCAGCACCTACGTTTTTGGACACGTCACTTCTTGCCACCTGCCATGAAACGGAGGAAGAAGCGCTTGGCTTGACCCGCGCTTGAGGATGGATGAGGCCGGGACAAATACGGTAAGTTTTAAGTAAGGCAGTTTACCATATATTTTAGCGATATTTTGTTTAACTGTAGCTAATGTTACAGCCATTTTATTGAATCATTTCGTTTCGCCAGCGAGCATAAACAACATTTAGGCTAACTACGGTCACTAACCGCCGCTACCCGACTCTCACATCTATCTAAAAAGCAAATGAACAGAAAATATCTAGACATATGGATGCTTGTGTAGACACTCCTGATTTTAGAAAGGACTAGAGGAGTTTACGCCAGTAGCGGTAGCAACTGGTAGTGTGACAGTTGAGGTTTTCCCCATTGTCATGGTGACCGCTGTAGTTTAGAGGAAGTCCGGGTAATGTGAGTGCAGGCTAGACTGTAAAATAAAATGGACGCCATGATGCTGGGCTAAAATTGAAGCCGCCACAAAAACTGCTCCCCCTGGTGACTGGCTGCTTTATAGGTCAAATCTCCGTCTCCCCCATTCATCCGGACGGGCCGAAGTGAAACTTCAAAAAATTATTACACTTCATAGAAATATTTCTCCCATCCGTATGCTGTGGTGGCATTAAAGTATTATTGGGCTGCGTGTTTTCCAAGTCCTCTTTTTTCTGAAAAGTTTCTTTTTCATCAGTTATTAGAGTTTAAAAATAACCACGGTTTACGGCAGCTTCACAATGATTGTGTACGGCGTATGCTGCGGAGTGTTGCGACCGTTTGCGACAGCTGCGTCCAAATATGGTCCAGATTCTCTACTGGCTGCACAATGGCGGCGTCCTGACGGGGGAAATTATGGCTTCAAATCCGTTACATGGTGGAAGGCGGAGCCACGCTATCCAGTTCTTATAATACATCCATGGTGCAGGCCAGCGGGCAACTGGGGAGGGGGGACATTCGTACTTGTGCACGGTGTGGAGCAACCGGGAGTGACTGGCCCCAGTGTAGTGTGAGTACACTGTAAACTGTAGTGACTTTGATCCTGACCGGACTTCCTCTAAACTACAGCTGTCACTGTCACCATGATAACGGGGAAAACGGCAACCGTCACACTGCCAGGTACTACCGCGATCTACTGGCGTAAAGTAGCAACCTGTAGTCCAGTCTGAAATTAGGTGTGTCTACATAAGCAATAAGAGTAATTAGAAAAATTAAGGGTGGTGGCCCAGTTAGTAACATAAATGATACCATTGAAATGTCCAGGGTGCCACATTGACATAAACTTATAGCTTTCTATCACAGTGATAATTGAATCTGTTTATGGTAAAGCAATTTAATTTGTTTGCAATGAAAAAGTCTGACTACTTTCATCCATTGCTACTTCTAGACTATTATGTTACCAGCTACCTCTAGAATATTACAGCATAGTATGACCTGTAGAATTCTGTTGGTGTCATACAATAACATTACTGTGTTGGTACACGTTTTTTTCCTGAATGTGCACATCACAGTTTTATAGACAGTGAAATGGTTTCTCTGAGGCTGAACTATACAGACTGCATTGGCCATAATTCTTCTTCTATGGTTCTGTACTTTGTCACCTTAAAAACTACTTATTATTGACACTTAAGTAAAGTAATATTTAGTATTGGATTATTGGGAGCAAAATTGGATTGACTGGAATAAGGGATGTCAAAATCGCATTCTCAGCACTCTCAGTCATTTTCCTCTGCATGGTAGCAATGTAGCTCACATGTAATTGACCAAAACATAGGCTTATTATGTGATTTCTGAATGATACATTTAGGATCTCAATACTATGTTAATTTGCCATAGATGATAACTGTTGAAATTCTTGATGTTCTCTGTGTGTGTCAAAATGACAAGTCATCATTAACTGTCCTCCTCCACTTCCTCTCTCAATGCTAAAGGCTCATGTGCCTTTCTACCACCTCACTGATGTTTTTTCTTAAGTTGTGGTCAAATCAAGCTTGTCAGCTGCCATGCAAAGTCCATAGTAGACTCATTGTGTATCGCTAGCCATTTGAGTTGCCACAGTCATTGTGCCTAACTAATAATTCTTGGGTTATTAAGTTTATGATTTATTGTATAGCTCTTCTAACTTACTGCTCCATTTTATACTTTTGACAGGGAGAGAACTCAGAAGTGGTCAATTCAGCGAGAGACCTCCTAAATTTGCTCACAAATTTAATACCTTCCCCTGGCTCTGTTGGACCCAGTACCCAACACAGAGCCACCCCTCTTGGGCCTGGTGCACAACAGCAAACTGCCCCAGAGACTCTGAGGTGTCTAGTCTCACAACAAATAACACACACCCAGATTAAAGCTAGGGTTGGCGATCTGATTTAGATACACTTTGTGAAATACTGGTTAAAATGGTCTTCATGACCCGATGGTAATCAACTCATAATGTGTTCTTAAAACAGAGCGAAAAATATCCGCTATCTACAGCAGGAGTAAAACAGGGAAAACACCAACCAATAATCTTGCAGGGATACCTTTTTTTACACCAATCAAATCCTGTCGCCATTCTGTGTGCCTGGTGCGCGTGCATTTTCCCGGCGTGCACAGACAGTGCGTGTAGCATGTAGCATGTAGGGAACAGAGTCCACTGGAGAATGCATACCTTTCAAGTTTTGTCTTTGAAAATAAGGGAAGCCCACTGTGAGCTGTCCCACAACACCAACTAAGCTCCAGTATCCCTTACATTTTAAGACAGATGTACAAGAAATCTAAAATAAACTCTTTATTTTTCTAAGTTTGTTCCGCTGTTGGCTCTAATCTCGCGAGAACTGCCATCCATGCTACTGCAGGTGGCAGTTCTCGCGAGACTTCTTCTCCGGTGGTTGGCATCCATCATTTTGGAGCATTACCGCCCCCCTTCAGGCTAGAGACAGAGTTCAGTTTGGAGAGGCAGAGGAATGTTTTTATTATTATATCGTCACACGAGAGATTTACAGGAGAATACTGATACAGGAGGACGGGAGAAAAGAGGATAAAATATGGAAAATACGGTAGTTTCATGGCCAAAACAGGAGATTTGACAGCTATGTGGAGAATGTCAGAGGAACTACCAATACCCCGATCAACATCGGCCGTGAGTACTAACTGACTTTACATGTTTGTTTGGTGTTTTATTACCGCTAACTGAGACATGACTTGGAGTAGTGTAAAACAAACACGTTGTGCTGAGGGTTTGAAGTTCAATCAGTCTTCTGGATATAGCGGCTGCGCGTGTGCATGTGAGCGGGGGGTGGGGCTAGGCGGAGCCCTGAGGAGATGCTACTTTCAAATTCATGCTAGTTTTCCAAAATCGCCAACCCCAGCTTTAACTGTTTATAAACCATTTAAATGTTGACTACTTAGCATAAAATGTGGTGCATTTTCCAAACATGGTGTCATTCTAGCAGACAGGGAAGGAGTCAGGAAAGAGGGAGAGATGGCCGACCCAGTGTTCACACAGAAATGACAAGGTCCTTCACTGTATTTGATTTCTTTGTCAGACTGACTTGTTGTCCTGTACATTCATCAATTTAAATTCTCACAAACTATAGCTAGTGAGATATATACTTGTATTGTGTAATGTCAAATTAAAACATTCTCATCATCACAGGTCTTTTCCTGCCCTTTTTGGACCCAAGGGGAAGCGCCGGTGCCTTCGAGGGCCTTCCAACCACTTTACACCAGTCAAAGAGATACAACTTACATTTTATCTCTTACCCAAGCTTGCTGAACGCACTCCTAAAGGCAGTGAAGAAGTTTTTCATCTGCAAGCTGGTTTGGGGCGCAGGTCCACGCTGATACCCGAGAACTACACCCATGATGAGGTGAGGCACCACTGACAAGAAAATCTTATTTTGTCATCCAATATAGTCCACTATCAAAACCAATGTTCTTTTATCAATATCATGGTACGATTTATATTATTCTTGAAGGCATGTTCAACCCTCAAAGACCTGTATCCAAAACTGGAAAGTGTGTCTGGGGGTTGGCTGATTTACAAAGGAGCAGGTACATAGAACTTACCCATAGCTAATGCCAACCCAACCCAACTAATCATTTGGAACAATATCATGAGTGATGAGTGCTGTCACATTTCAATAGAATTCAACAATTAAATACTTTTCTTGTTAGGAGGATGGGGTTCTCGAAAACTATATATGGTGTCTCCTGAGGACAGTGGATATACAGGGCTAATGCTGAAGACTGCAAGTATAGGCGGAAAGGGTGTCCTATATATTGCTCCAATACAGGAGGAACTAGACACTCAACCACTGCCTCCTGACTCCAGGTCCTTCTCCATAAGCCAAAGGCAATGTGCCACTCCTGTCACACCAACTATCCATTACAAATCCTAGCGCTGCATGTTGAAACATGTAAGCCTTCAGATACTTATGCAGAGGAGGTATGTACAGACCCATTTTATTGATAATGTTGGAAGATCATATTATATTACAAATAGTTGACCTCTGTAAAACACAGAAACATCTTCCCCACACTGTTAATCTTGCTACTAGATATCTCTAATGGACAACATTTTGATCCATCGGGATCTTTCCCGGGTCCAACATTGTGAATGTTGCTTGCATAATACTTGCTTTATAGACTGTTTTCATATAATAGATGAGAACTTGCTACTCTCCTCCATCAGATCAGTGATGAAGACCTGGATTACAGGCGGATGGAACCAGAAGACTTCAAAGAAAACACAAATCAGATGGTGACATAATTGTACCTTTTCGAGCATCATATTTTGTTTGGGTTAAAAAAGTCTTTGGTACAAGTACAAGGGACATATTACACAACTACAGACATGAGACAAGTCTGTACTCTCGATCTTTTTTTTTCATCATCGTTGACTACTGAAATTGTTAGCTGCCATTTTTGTGTAGAATCACCTTCTCCATAGGCCTACAGAAAATTCTCTCTCAACACCTTAACTACCCATGACAAAAAGTAAACATTAAAATGTCACTCCATCCCCATAAGAGTCACCCCCCCCACCCCCCACCCCCGAAATGTGGCACTATTAAGCTTGAACACAATGTCTAAAGAGAACAAAGAGGAGGCTTATCATGACAGGTTGGATTTGGTCATAACTTTCCAATTCCACCTGATGTGATGTGGATTTTTAAGGTAGTTAACTTATATTTTCAACGAGGCTGTGTTAATTAATGAACAGTATATACAAAAATGTCTGTTGAAAGATGAATAACAGATAAATGCAAATAAGCAAAATGAATATTGGCATCACATCACAATATTTTCAGTTTTATAATTTCTCTTGACAGCCAACGGAGGAAGATGTGGTTTTTCTGGACTCAAACGCAGAGGTATGTTGTGATGTGTTGAGTGTTTATTTTAGAGGTATTATTGTCTTCACCTGTTATGCTAACCATTTAAGTGGCTCCAGTTGCAGACTGTGTGCCCAATCTGTGGCCAGAATTTTCCTCACAATTAGCTGGGGGCACATGCAAGCAAGTGTGGAGAGAGGTAACAGAATCCTTCCTCAAATTTAGAAAATATGTTAAGATATTGTTGCATCTTAGTTAGGTATGTCCCTCCAAGCATCTGTCTTCCCACAAATGGATTAGTGTGTTGACCAATTGGATTTGATACTTTTAAATTGATTGAGCTGTTACCATAAAGGCTGACTGTGCTGTGTGTGATATACATTGGCTTTCATCACTACACAAGTTTTTTTTTGGCTATGTCACTGTTGTTATATTATTTTATTTATCAATTAGTTATGACCTTAACAAAACTAACTTTCTCTCAAAACTCCACCATTTAACTTAAACTTTAATATGTTGCTTCTGTGCTGAATTTATTGTACACCTTTTTACATTTGAGGTCAGAGGATAGGGGTTTCACTCCCACTTCATACTTGTGTTTTGTCATTTCAGCAAAGCTGACTTCATTCCTTCAACTTCAAAACACAAGATGAGCATCTCTAGGTTTGTACGCTTCGATAGTCTCCTTCAACAGTCATTCAAAAGATTCAAAAGAATCCAGGGATCACCTGCAAGCTATGACCCTACAAAAGCAACAAAAAAGTCTATGACAAAAATATACAAATACTTACACACAATAGAAAGAAAAAGTCACATTCAAGTACATATACCACAGTTTGAAAACCTCTCGCCTAAAGAAATAAGACAGACAACATACGCTTTCCAGAATCACACTGCCTAACAGATATTTATTTCTCTCTCAGCCTTGATGACGTTCTGCAGGCCATCTCTGCTGCTGTGAACAAGAAGGAAGAGTTTTGTCTCACCGTTTCAAGATCAGATATGGTGGATAGGGGCCTTGTCCAGTGGAAGAGACAAAAGAAAGCATTGCCTACCAACCAATTAAAGGTCAGGTTCATAGGGGAGGAGGGCCTTGATACAGGGGCTCTATGGAAGGAGTTCCTCACAGGTACACATATTTGAAATATGACTTAAATTACATTTTAAAAATAGTTGCAGTAGAAATGACAGTAGTTACATGAATGGAGTCATTCTTTGTGTTCAAAGAGAAGGTTGCTGGCATTGAGCAGAAGCTGTTTGAGGGTGACCAGACTGGAAAATGTCCAAAGTATTCCATGTTGGATCTTGATCAGACAAACTTCAGGTATGCCATGCTTAGTGGGGTCCGTAAGTCTGAGTCTTCAAACACGATTTTGTTTGCATGTTATCATGGCAATGATTTTTAAGTTCAGTAGGCTGAAGCAAAAGAAGCTCCCACACAGTCTTAACTTGCATATAAAGTTTACATAGTATGTGTTACTATGACGTTGCCAGGTGTGGGCTCTGATTGGAACACGTGGTCCATCAAGTCTGTTTAAATTGCTTCCTTGGTTCACACCGTAACATAACCTGATGAAGGTCCCAGCGATCTGAGATTAAACTTTATATGCAAGTTAAGACAGTGTGTGGGAGCTGGCTCTGTTTCAGTGTGTTGGCCGTTCTGGTCCACTCCTACGCACCTGTCTGCCTCTGCAGGTGTGCATAAGTTTTGATTGTTTTATGTTCAGTAGGCTAAATGCTGTGGCTTGTGGTCTTTACACAGGACGTCCTAATCTCAGTACATAACGATGTTATTACTAATTTGTACTGTTTCTTTCAGGAGTGCTGGTGAAATCTGGGCTGCAAGTCTGGCTCAAAGCGGACCACCACCCTGCTGCCTCAAACTTTGGTGCTACAAGTACTTGTGTGATGGGGAGATGCAGATACAGCACATTTCCAAAGAGGATGTCTCTGATGCTCAGTTTATATCACTTATCTCCCAGGTATGAGGTCTTAAGGGTTTTACTGCTGTATAATGTTTAGCATTACATCTTTGTAATACAGAATTCCCAGCTGTCACAGAATTCATGGAAATCAGACAATTTAATTTCATTCAAGATAGGTACAGTCATGGGGTTTACTTTTTTTACCCACCTTTGTTATGGAATACAGTGGAAATTAGTTAACATTTTTGTAGTAGTTGTAGTTTTTTGTAGTTTTGTCCAGAAGAAGACTAACATTTTATTATTACTGTAATTTCTTGTTAAAATTGTAGATAAAATGTCCACTTATGAGGTTGATAACCAGCGTTGTTGAACCGTGTAGCGAGACCGCCGGCTACCGCGCTCAGTTCAGCGAGGTAGCTCAAAGGCTGTCTCGCTAGGCTGAACTTGCTTCGTAGAATAGGGCCCTGGGGAGCCTCTGGTGCTTGTTCCAGACGATCATCTGGTGGCATACCCAGGAGATCAACTAATGTCAGCATCGCTTGATAGGGAGTTTCTGCCTCATCATCACTATGTCACGTCCGCCCCTGTCCAATCAGAACCATTCCCAGCCACCTGACATTGAATAAGGGTGAATAAACGCGCTTTCCTTGTAAACCTTTATTCAGGATTATTATTTACATGTTATACGAAGGAGAAAACCTTGATTATGAATAATTTCATTCTGAATGATTAATTCAGAATTAATAAAACATACCACGGCCATTGATCGGTTTGACGCAACAAAGTAAAAGGAGGTTTTTTGAGAAAAATTATATGAAGTGAAATACAAACGCTTTAGCAGCACTGCTTGTGCCAATGTAATGCTAAACAATTTTTTTGACTCTATTTTTTCCAGTTTCTAAAGTACCTTACAGCTCTGCCAAGTTACATTGTTACACGTTACGTAAAGAGAAAAGTAAAGCAAAATTAAGCAAACTAGTAAAATAACAAATAAACAAACAGTGATCAGAAACAAAGGGATTTAGAAGAAAAGAATAATGATAATAATCATAAATAGTATTTAAATAGATATTTATATATACCCATTCACAAGCACATGCATACATACACTAAATACACATTTTCCCACATACATACACTCCCATGTAATACATATGCATACATTACAAATTCTTATTTAAATAGGTAGTGTTGGAGTTGATAATAATATGTTATGGTATTTAGAATGACAGTAAATATTATAATGGTAATAATGACACATATAACAAAAAAGGTGGAAAGGGGAATACTTAAAAAAAACTGCTACAGTTGCATGTCAGATAGGTAAAACATGAGCAGCATAAATAACGTTAAAAACAACAATATTCTGGGCGGACCATGGGTGCCGTCAGTAACTACAATACTATTACTATTGTTTACATGGGACAACATGTTTCAGATCCAGACTAGGTCATAACCTTTTTGTGTGAAGTATGTTTCCCATTTCTTCCAAAGAGCCTCACACCTGTCCCTCTGCAGCAGGGGTGGCTGGCCCACAGTGGGCGATAATGCCTCGCCCTCCTTAAGCCACGTGAAAAAAAAAGAGAGAGAAAGAGTTTATTGTGCCCTGATTGTTCCTGTCTAAGTCTTCATATTATTGTTTAATCAGCAGCCTGAATATCGCTGCGATGTCACTGTCTAACCAGCAGCCTCTCCCCCTTGGGGAGAATTCAGTCAGACTGAAAATCGCCCCAGGCGCTCTCATAGACTTACGTGGAGAGACTCTTTTATAAAATTTTGGACCTTACAGTGCGTTTCTATGGACTCAGGGAGGGCTTGCCCCAGCGTGATTACGTCATACACACTGATGCCTGCTCGGATGAGACGCACTGCGCGCGCGAATGCGAGACGGATGATAGATGACAGATTATCGATGGTTTATCAGTGTTTTCAGAGTAAATACTGGACAAGTATTGTAAATAATAGCATTAGTATTATTCTGGAGTGTTTCTGTGTTCTTTTGCCTTATTTTTGCCATGTTTTGCCATGTTTTGCCATTTTTGCCGTGTATTCGCTATGTTTTTACCATGTTTTGCCGTATATTCGCCGTTACGTGCACATATTTACACAAACACTAAGACTAAGGATGGGAAGTGAAAGTAAACTGTAACATGGACACTAAATGCTGTTGGGCCCAAAATGTTTGGGTGCATGCTAATTAGGGCTGTCACTTTAGTGCATTAATTATATTAATTAATTACAACACAAATTAATGCATTAAAAAAATTAATCGCGATTAATCATAGCACACAAACATTTAGATATTGGCCATTATTGGAGGACCCGTACATGGCAGCGGCACGTCACTTCACATGTGCGTCACTAGTCAAACCAAACAGAGCCCAGGTGACAACAGGAACGGCCTATTTAAGACTCCGCTTTATTTTATTTTTGAATTTATTTATCTATATTTGTACTACATTCTTTAATAATGCACCAGGCCTAATTGGTTGCTGGGTGTCCTCGACCTTTTTCTTTTTTTTAATCTTATTTATGAAACACACTTAAAGTGTAATTTGAGTTGCCTGATTGAGCTTAGAATTTTCTGGACAAGTTGCCCTGACTTTGGATTTATTCAATCACCAATAAAAATGTGGATATACAATCTTCTCTTTTTAGTGTATTCATTTGATTAATCATGCACTACAATTTTGTGATATAGCATTGACTTTTGGGCCACATGTGGCATCTAGGTGGCACCTTTGGCCAAGTTGTGATGTGGCAAAATGCATGTGGGCCATATAATGGCCACATTGGTTTGGCCATACCTTCAAAATTGGAGGGAATTTCTCCTCTGGCACAGTTCTGTAATTAAAACAATTGGCCCAGATAATAGATTTTTCATTTGGGCCACACAAGGTTTGTAACTGGCAAATGTAATATGGCAGAACACATTAGGGCCACATGGTAACCACATCTGTTTGGCCATACATTCAAAGAGTGGCGGGAATCAGGGAGTTCAGAGTCTGTTCAGAGTCAATTGGTGGCAGTGTCGGGAGAAATTTACAGGACTGCAGGACTGCTCATTTTTCCATCTGTCTTGGTCAGTGAATTTTAATCCTCTGCATTTTGTTGAACTATGATAAATTGTGTTTTTATTGACTCTAAATTATGGTTCTACACAGTCTAGATCTTTTGGGGAGATAATGATCAGCATGAACATGTCTTTTGTCTTCATACAAAATTTATAAACTGATAGTTGTTTTTTTTACTGCTGTGTACTGCATTTTCCTTTGAAAGTGAATCTATCTGTTAGCATCCATCTGTCTGTCTTTCTCCATCAGTGACAGTGTGACTTGGTCATTTTATCAATACATACTTATTAATTTATACATATATATGTTTAGATTTCCTACCTGGGATTGATTGGGGACTTCAATTTAAAAGACAGTGTGGAGAATAACGAAGACCACAATATCGAACCATGTCGCCAAGCAGATGAACGGGAGAGGATTCTTGCTTTTGAAGACCAGCATTACTGGTAAGAAATCAGAATTTAAAAATTTTATATTTCTGTCTGTATACTCACTTTATGTGAGTTTTGAAAATTTGCAGGGCATTGCATAATATCAAAAGCTATACTACTAACACTATTCTTTCTAATGTTCTGTATTCTGAAGAAGCTGTTAGACGAAACCCTGTAACGGCCACAGTCTCAAACAAGGAGGTGGAGGTCCTGATGGTCAAATTCCTTCATTTGGCTGGTGATGGAGATGGAGGAAGACGACAACGGCAACAAAATGCTGAGGAAAAGAGAGCTGAAGCTGACAGTTAAGGCAGACTGAAGTGAAACTACATTTCAAAAACATTTCATTAAACCCAGTTCTAGTTCACTGTTTTGTACTGTACACTTTTGTACTGTTGACGTACTGTTTACAGTAGTATTTCGCACACACATACACAGTAGTATTTGAGTGATTGCATATTTTTGTACTGTTGTATTTTCATTTTGAAATATAACTTTAAAGGAAAACTTGGGTGTTGTGATCTATATACATATTTATCTATATCTATATCTATATATATATAGATATATATAAATATATATATATACATATATATATAGATAGATAATGTATATGTATATATATATATATATATATATATATATATATATATATATAGATATATATAGATATATATATATAGATATTTATATTAGGTCAAATCAAATAAAATAGCCATGCTTTCATATATTAGTCATATTTCATGAAAAAAATAAAATCAATGATAGGTGACAAAGATATTACACGGGATTCTTCTCTCTCTGGTCCCAGACTGTCATCCTGGAGATTAATAATGACACATGACTAAAATATGAACGCATCTCAATGCAATTTGAAAAAACAAAACTATACTGCAATGCTGTTAAAAAGTTCCAGGATGACAGTCAGGGAGCAGGGGGGCTGGAATCCAGTGTAAGACCCTTGTCACCTATCACAGATTAAAAATAATAATAAAGTAACAATGAAAGTAGCTCATTGTAATTTGATCAGAATTAACCTTTAATTACTGAAAAATCTTCTGAAAAGCTCCAGGATGACAGAAAGGGACCAGAGAGAGAAGAATTCTGTGTAAGATTTTTGTGACCTATCACACGTTAGTTTTTTTGATCAGAAATGAAAAAATATCAAAGCTCTAATTGATATTTGACCATACTGAAAGTAGAAATACGTTAAAAACTTTTTAGACAAGCAGCATTAAATGTGAAGGTCTGTTATTAAAGTTGATATGACTGCTTTGTTTCACCTTCGTGTCACATTCAATAATAAGGCTTCGAAATATGGAACAACATTCATGCTGTTTGGCTGAAGTCAAAAAACGTTTTTACGTGAAGATCTTTCTGCAACAGTGCCACTCCAGGTGCTCTGAGTCTGAAAAACGGCAGAAGATAAAGATAGATAGATAAAATACTTTATTGATCCCCGAAGGGAAATTCATGTAGTTTCATGTATATTCATGTATATAATTTTTTTTATTATTTACCCCTTTTGGAAATTGTTTTAATACAGCAACTCATAATAAAAGTTTCCATGACAAACTGATAAATGACAATAATAATAGAGGCATTTTATGGAATTATAAATAAAATACTTGTGTTTGTATATATATATATATATATATACATACATGTATATACATATATATATACATACATATATATATATATATCTATATATATATATATATATATATACACATACATACATATATGTATATATATATATATATATATATATATATATATATATATATATAGATACATATATATATATATATATATACATACACATACATACATATACATACATGTACATATATATATACATATACATATATATATATATATATATATATATATATATATATATATATATATATATACATACATACATACATATACATACATGTACATATATATATACATATACATATATATATACATGTACCCACATAGCAAAATTAGTCCGGCCCAGTTCTGGCTCACATTATGCACTTACATCTGGCCCACATACCACAAAGAATGACGGCCCTTTACTGGCCTGGATCCAGTTTGCCAGGGCTGAACCACATGCGGGCCAGCACTGGACCAGCTGCAGACACAGTGTTCGGCCCAGAGCTGGCCCACATGTGGCACAGCTCTGCCAAACCGGATCCAGGCCAGTAAAGGGCCGTCATTCTTTGTGGTATGTGGGCCAGATGTGGTTTTCCACAGACAAACCAGATGTCAACCTCAATTCTACCTTTATCAAGAAATAAAGTGTAACCACATGCGTTGCTTGGCACAGATGAAAACAGTTTTAATTACTATGTCAAAAAACACAACGATTATTGCCATACATTTATTCAGATTTGGGAATAATAATTGAATGCATGTAAAATTAAAAAAATCAATAAGTATTGGCGCACAGTGGCGCTGCAGGTAGTCCATGTGCCTCACAGCAGAAGGTCCCGGTTCAAGTACGGCCTTTCTGTATTCTTCCAGCGCATGCGTGGGTTTTCCACAGGCACTCCTGCTTCCTCCCAACAGATCAGGTTAACTGGTGACTTTAAATTTCCCTTAGGTATGAGTGTAAAAATGAATGATTGTCTGTCCCTCTATGTTGCCCTGCCATTGGTTGGCAACTGGTTCAGGTTGTCCTGCCTCACGCCCCATGACAACTGGGATTGGCTCCAGCCCCCCCACAATCCCGGGCTAACTGGTATAGGAAATGAATAAATGAACCTAATTTTCTAACATAACGATAAAGAATTCTATAACACAGTGAAGTCAAGTAACCGTCAAATGTTTGGACAAAACCATGTCTAAAATAACTCCATCTCTTTTTCCATCATTTCTTCATCCTCTTGTTCCTTCCACCATTTCTATCTGGTGCATTTTGGAGCCATTTGGTAATCCTTTTTTCCACCTCTTCATCAGTAGCATTCGCAGTCAACCGATTGCGGCGTACAGCAGCTAAAAAAACACACACAAACACACTTAAGTACATCATTAAGTATATTTGTACTCTAGTAGTAACAAAGTGAGCTGAAAAAAATTAGATATGTATGTATGTATGTATATATGTATATATATATATATATATATATATATATATATATATATATATATATATATATATGTATATATATATATATATATATATATATATATATATATATATATATATATACTGTAAAAGGGTTGCTGTAGATTTTACAGTAACTTACTGGCAGCAGGATGCCAGTAAGTTACTGTAACATTACTGTATTTTATTTTACAGCATCAGCAACATTACTGTATTTTATTTTACAGCATCAGCAACATTACTGTATTTTATTTTACAGCATCAGCATTATTACTGTATTTTAATTTACAGCATTATTACTGTATTTTAATTTACAGCATTATTACTGTATTTTAATTTACATCATCATTACTGTATTTTTTCACAGTATCATTACTGTATTTTCATTCAGTTTCAGCTCTGTATTTAATTTTACAGCGTTATAACTTTCATTTCACAGTGTCATTACTTTTTTCAATAACCATAGACTTACTATATTTTCAGAGAGAGTGCAATTATTTGTTTTTACATTGAATGATTATCTTTTTTTTTTTTTACAGACATTGCAGTTTTTAATAATACTTCCTAGTTTTAAATTTTTTTAACAAATAATTACACCTAGCCTTTTTTAATTGATTAATCATAAAGATTTCTGAAACATTTGTAAAACCACCAAAAAGTTTTTATTAATTTAACAATTTAGGTAATTTAACATTTTAGAAGTCAAGTTTACATAGTTGGTCTATTTAGTTTGTTTGTGTTTAATTGATTATCCAACAATCTGTTTTTTCCCAATAAATAAAGTTGGTTAGGTTCTGATGAGGTTAGTACAAACATTATATACATTTTTGCTAACTGCATCTTAGCCTTTCATAGCCTTAGGTGTACATTAATTACACAAGAACTTTTTAAGAAAGGGAAGCATTTTGATTTTGGTTTGCACTTCAAACATTTTTTTATTATGTGGAACGGTACCCAAATACTAGGGGAACAATTTGTCAATAAAAAACAGTTAAAATTCCTCAGAAAGAAAACATGTCGAAAAATGAACATGTACAGACCTACTCACCATTATTGGCACCCATGAAGTTTACACAATGTGACAGTACAGTTTCTTTAAAACCTCTCTAACTTTGCTCTGCATCACTTTATCAGACTCAAACTTGGCAGAAGTAATGTTCACATATTAAAGGTGCTATAAGGAGAATTTATAACAGGCAAAATAGATACTCTGCTACCCATGAGCACGCGCGGCGACTGTCGTAATGCTGCGTTCCAGTAACCTCAGAACTGGGAGTGACATCACCTCCGACTTATCTGCGTTCTAGTTGAAGTCAGTAAAAACATGCCAATCTACCAGGCTACCAGGCGAGCTGTTGTTATCACGCCCTGTGTTGTTGTTCACAAATATCACATGAAGAATGTGATTATCACTATGGCAGCATTTTTGTAAATATAAGTCTAACAATACTATGTATACAGCTGATGTAGAGCGACACACCCCAGTCAGAAGTGCAAATAAATGGATTATTACAGGAGCTAAATAACTGTTCACACTGGGGGCATCCATCTTCGATTGTCAACTCGGGAGTGGCGAGGTTTCACCGAGTCCCCAGTAGGAAATTCTGACTTCTGGGGACGTTCCAGGTGCTGTTTCCTACTCGAACCCGGAAATTCTTATTTCTGACTACAACTGGAACGCATCACACAAGACGTGACTGCAGCCAAAGCATGCATTTGTTATGATAAAATTTTAAGCAGCTCAGACCTTCCTCAGAACTCTGCATTGCTTTACAACTTCTTTTTTTCAACAACTTACAGGATGCAAAGCAGCGAGGTAATGTATCTCTTTCTAGTTACATAGCGGTAGTTTTTGATGTGTGACATCAAGCAATTTTTGGAAAACTTAGAATCGTAGTTTAGTAGCGGGCTATATATCTCTACTTACAGCCCGGTGCTCTATGACGTGCAATATAAATAATAAAATAATATAAATTTGTTCTAGTTTTAATTGTCTTGCTCCGGAAGTTCAGTATCCAGGCCAGTCCAGCCCTGTCCGACCCGAATCGAAGGCTAAGGAACAGCATTTATAGATAACATATTCTGATGCCATAAAACTCATCTTAAAGTGTGTATTTAGACCAGGCATACATCTAAAAGTGAGACTTTTTATTAATTACTTAGAAACTCCTCACAGTCTCTTTCAGGTTTGTAAATTATACTTCATTAGTTACTATGATCATGACGTAATATTTAGGGGCCGTTTACATGACGCCGAAAACGATCGATTCCGCAAACATTTCGTTGCATTTTGGCCTTCCGTTTAGATGAGACCATGTTGCATTTCCAGTGAAAACGGAAACTTTTGACACCGCTCCCCAGAGCGGAAAGATTTGATTCCGCTCCTCTATCCGGCCTCGTGTAAACACAGAGCAGAGCGTTTCAGGGGGAAACGCTGACGTCACCGCATGCGCAGTACTCTTTCACATGGAGGCTGCGCGCGCATACCAGGAACAACAGCAGCTTCCTCCGTCCGCCGGGTAACGTGTGAGCGTCTTACCGTGCTCGGTTTGTTATCCAGAAAAAAATATCCAGACAGATTTGTTGTCCGAACTGATTTGTTGTCTAAAAAAGAAACTCCTGCTTCTCTGTGCGTCTGTTCGCCATTGTTGTTTGTGAAAGGTTTTCTTCTTCGTTCATGTGTTGTAGCAGCGCTGCATCTCTGCAGACCTACACCGCCATCTACTGAACCGGCATGCACACTACAGCGGATTTACAGGGGATTAACTCGTCTCCGAGCGTTGTCATGTAAACGCAGAAGAATTCGAAAACGGAAAGGGAGAATCTTTGCGGCTTCAAGTCAGGAGTTTCCATGTAAACGGCCCCTTAGAATAGGCAGTTTTAATTGCAACCACTTGAAGCCTCCAAGGAAAAGAACACCCTACCAACAATTAAGCATGGTGGAGGTTCCATAATGGTTTGGGGCTGCTTTGCTGCATTGGGCACTGGAGGCCTTGACCGTATCGCAAGAATCATAAAATCAGGGAATTATCAAGAAATTTTAGAGCGAAATGTCCTACCCAGTGTAAGAACACTTAGTTTGAGTTGAAGATCGTGAAGGGAGAAAATACCAGCTGAGAAGTGCGAGAAGCTTATAGATGGCTACAAGAAACATTTGGAGGCTGTCATCAGTGCCAAAGGGTGAGCAACAAAATACTGAAGAGGGGTGTTATTATTGCTGGACATGCTTTTTTCAGTTCTCTCTTTGAAGTTACAATATGTAACTTGTAAAATGTTTTTTTTTTGTTAAAGTATTTTGGACCTTCGATTAAAAGATCCTGATGACAAAAATTTGGTACATTTCAATTTGTTAAAGTAATGAAAATAATGAAGGGGTGCCAATAATACTGAGCAGGACAGTAAATTAAATTAATTCCTGAATTTCTTAAACAAGTCCAAAAAAAACAAAAGATATGAGGTTTTAGTAATTCTGCCAGTCAAAGTCCACGATCTCCCTGATTAGAGATGCCACAAGTGGGTTTAGGCTCTAAACTTTACTCTGGACCCTTTTTCCAGAATTTCGGCTGACCATGCTCTTGGCCTGGCACTTGGAGCCATCGGGGTTGATTCTTAGAATGAACCTGCAAGAAGAAAAACAAAAATATTCCTGAAGTCATTGTTTCTCTAACTGTTTCTCACAGGTTGATATTGGGACTTTAACTGTATATTAAAATGTTTGTAATGTAGTTAAAAGTTCAAAATGTTATTACCTGTAGAATAAAAAAAAAATAAGGTTAAGCAGGCCTCTTGAAAAAGTTTCCACTCTGATCAAGCAGAAAGGACTCCTTAAATTTACTATCAAGGTGCCTGGGGCCTGTTGCACGAAAGTAGGATTCAGACATCCGGGCTAAATGATTAAGCCTGGCTCATCGAATCCAAAACAAGTAGGTTCAGGCTTATTTGGTTGCACAAAAGACCAAGAGAGGATGAGAGCACAGGGGCCTGTTGCACGAAAGTAGGACAAGGGATTAAGCCGGGATATCTTGGTTATCCTGGGTCAATTAATCCAGGATGTGGTTGCACAAAAGTCGGATGGGGGAAATGGAACATGTTTTGACATATGTTACCATGGAAATTTATTCTTTAGCTCTAGCCTGCTCCAGACCAGGCTAAATTACAGGATTTATTCAATCTCATCCCTTTTCTCAGTCAGCAGTCTCCACAAACTGAAACCAGTTTTTCCTCCATCACCCACCACTAGGGATGGGTATCGAATTAGGTACTTAAAGAGGTATCGACCGAATTCTGTAGGTACTACCGAGTACCGATTCACATAAAAACAAACGATACCATGTTTAGGTATTTAAACGCATTCTTGTGACTGTGAGGGAGTGGAAGAAGCAGGCATACTGTTGGGTAGAGTACATGAATTTCCATACTGGACTTGAACGCAGCGCAGCAATAGCCTTATGACATCAACAGAGAAATTAATATTAAACAAATTAATATTTATTACCCCATAAACACACGCAAAAGTACCGAAAATTGGTACCGTTGAGTACCGATACAGATTCCCAGGTACCAGGGAAATCGGTATGGTATCGGTTCAAATGTGAAAGGTACCCATCCCTACCCACCACACTTTATCACATTAAACAAGACCCACGGTCATTATTTGGACATTTGTCGTCATTTATTGCAGCGGTTTTAGATGAAATTATGATTTTACATGATTTTGAAATCATTAGATAAGAGTTATCCATAGAATACATATAAGATGCACATCCAATAATAGATAGTGTAAAAGTCAAAGAGTCACATGGTGTTGGTGAATAAGGATAAATCAGAGCAGGTGAACCATCAGCTCCTTTAAAACTGAAATTACACAGAGCTCAACATACAGAGCACAGAATCAAATAATATATACAAAATTAAATCATAAAATCAGTGAAAAAACACTCAGTATAATTCAATTAAAAGTAATTAGTATTATTAAATTTTAAAATAGAAAAGCTCACAATGATTAAATGTAAATGTACAGTTATGGCATAGTGTAAATGTTTATGTACGGAGTTATTTTTTATGCTAACTACCTGACCATTTAAAGTATTTGATGTTGATTTTTTAGTTACAATGTATTACAATGTTTATTATTCCTGTGCTCTCATCCTTGCTTGGTCTTTTGTGCAACCAAATAAGCCTGAACCTCTTGTTTTGGATTCGATGAGCTAGGCTTAATCATCGAGCCCGGATGTCTGAATCCTACTTTCGTGCAACAGGCCCCAGGGATTCTTCAAGCCAGGTTTAACCCATCCTGGATGAGTGCGCGCACGCGATTACTTCAACAGACCCCATGATCGAACACAGAATCACGGATTCACCAGGACAACAAGAGCGGCTTGCCTGTCTGCATCGAAGCAGGAAGTCCTCATGGAGGCGTATAAGTAAAGGACCTAATTGAAAAGGAGAATACACTGCCACATCAATACAACAATGACAGGAAGCTCTGCGGACCGCCTGAATGTTTTAGTGCACTGATGAACATCTCCATACTCCGTTGAAACATCATGATATCGATTCAAATAACTCAACAAAATCTCCAGAATCAAAGTAGTGCCCTTATATGAATTTGTTAAAATTACACATGAAACTGAAATTGAAACATCCACATTTACTCCTTATGCTGCATGCTGCTGTTGGATTATATGTGTGCAAGTGTGCATGAGTGTGCAGGTGCATGCAGAGCCGTCTCTATCTAACGTTGGGCCCCATGCGATTAATGCTTGCAGAAGAAATTGAATAGTATTGTTTTTACCGTTGTCTTCAATGTATAAGAAAATGAGTCATCAAATTTCCATGCTCAACAAATAATTAGCCTTAATACAAAAAAATCTGAAATAAGAAATACTATCACCACAAAATAAAAAAACTTTAAATAGGCAATCAAATGATAAACATTGTAATAAATTGTAACAAAAAATCAACATCAAATACTTTAAATGGTCAGGTAGTTAGCATAAAAAATCAATCCGTACATAAACATTTACACTATGCCATAACTGTACATTAACATTTAATCATTGTGAGCTTTCCTATTTTAAAAGATAATAGTAATAATTAGTTTAATTGAATTATACTGAGTGTTTTTTCACTGATTTTATGATTTAATTTTGTATATATTATTTGATTCTGTGCTCTGTATGTTGAGCTCTGTGTAACTTCAGTTTTAAAGGAGCTGATGGTTTACCTGCTCTGATTTATCCTTATTCACTAAACACCATGTGACTCTTTGACTTTTACACTAACTAATATTGGATGTGCATCTTATATGTATTCTATGGATAACTCTTATCTAATGATTTCAAAATCATGTAAAATCATAATTTCATCTAAAATCACTGCAATAAATGACGACAAATGTCCAAATAAGGACTGTGGGTCTTGTTTAATGTGATAATGATGTTTTGTGGGCAGTGGATTAAATATCGATTTCCATTTGTGTGGACTGCTGACTGAGAAAAGGGATGAGATTAAATAAATCCAGTAATTTAGCCTGGTCTGGAGAAGACTAGAGCTAAAGAATAAATCTCCATGGTAACATATATCAATCAATCAATCAATCTTTATTTGTATAGCGCCAATTCATAACAATTGTTATCTCAAGACACTTTACAATAGAGCATAAAGCTCTTCATTTTATGGATACACATATATGCATAGATACATATATACATATAAAATACACATACACTTATATTTACAAATATATACATCCAACACCCAGCATGAATCCATATAGCCAATCATGAATCCCTCCATCATGACGGCAAGAAAAAACCTTCTGTTAACCCTTTGATGCACAACATGGGTCGAAAGTGACCCGGCTGAGTTTTTATTTTTGATATCTTTGCAGTAAATTAATTTTATCATTCAGTATTCAAGGAATTCCTCAATTAACTTGTTTTTGACCATAATACATAATTATTTTATTTTTTACTTTTTTACTTTTTGAAGAAAAAAGGTTTTTGTATCACTACCCTTTTAATGCACAACATGGGTCCAAAATGACCCATATTCATTTTCTATGTTATTTCATGTATGGCTGAGTGTTTTTATGAAATAACTTTGAAATAAATTAATTTAATCATTTAGTCTTCCAATTATGAAGTAAATATCTTGTTTTTGATTAACACTGATCATTATTTCTATTTTCCCTTACTTATGGTATGAGCAAGCACAGCTTTTGTATTTCTACCTCAAGTTTACACACATGGGTCAGAAATGACCCACATGCTAGCCATAGCATTTGGAGTGAAAAGACTTTTCACAGCTCTGCACAGCTCTCTTTGCCTATCTCTAAATGTAAGGATTGTTTTTCAATTGTTCTAATGTTACCTTTGAAGATATTTGATGACAGCTGTGACTGTACATAATATTTGATTACATATGTTGTACCATATCTAAGGTACATATATCTTGTATAGTGCAGTCAATATTCATATTTTAATTTCTGCCTGTTCTTGAAATGTTTTTTCTACTCCCAAAATGTGTCACAACCAAAACATAGCAACACACTGCAATAAAAGGTATTATATTAATCTGTTCATATTGTACTTCCATGCCCCCTCTAAAGAATATTTTTACAAATTTTTCTTGAAGGGTTTTACAACAAAATCGATAAAAATGATATTTTAAACATTTTTCAAAGTTCAATTTCAAAGACTCATCAAAATCAAAATCCAATCTTTTCTTGTAAAATGAATTCCACTGATTATATAGATCACAGAGTTAATGAGTTATGAAATTGAACATACATTTAACGAATAGTCATCATAAAATGTTAGTTGATGACTCAATATCTTTTATATTTTACAAAACACCAAGTGTTTTGGTTGTGACTGCACTATTTTGGTAGTGATCACTATTACTATTGTTTGCAAGGTTGTATCATATTCCCTCCACCTTATTGCTTAATATTAACTTCAAACATGTCTTACATTGGGAATATTATGAACACAAATGTTTATAATCAATCAAATGACATTTACTTTGAAGGCCAGCATTAGCCTACTCAAACATCACAACACATCTACTGTAACATTACTTAAAGGTGCTATGAGGAGAATCTGTTACTGCTGACATTAAGACTCTGCTACCCATGAGCATGCGCGGCGACTGTTGTAATGCTGCGTTCCAGTAACCTCGGAAGTGGGAGTGACATCATCTCCGACTTATCAGCGTTCCAGTTGAAGTCGGAAAAAAACATGCCGATCTACCAGGCTATTGTTAGCTGTTGTTAGCACGCCCTGTGTTGTTGTTCACAAATATCACATGAAGAATGTGATTATCACTATGGCAGCATTTTTGTTCATATAAGTCTAACCATATGATGTATACAGCTGATCTAGAGCGACACACCCCAGTCAGAAGTGCAAATAAATGGATTATTACAGGAGCTAAATAACTGTTCACACTGGGGGCATCCATCTTTGATTGTCAACTCGGGGGTTGCGAGGTTTCACCGAGTTCCCAGTAGGAAATTCAGACTTCGGGGGACGTTTCAGTTGTAGTCTCCTACTTGGATCTCAGAAATTCCAACTTCCGACTACAACTCGCACCACAAGCCAAAGCGTGTGTTTGTTGTGATGCTAAATTAATGAAAATCGGACCTTCCTCAGAACTCTGCATTGCTTTACAACTTCTTTTTTCAATAACTTTCAGGATGCAAAGCGACGAGGTAATGTATCTCTTTCTAGTTACGTAGCGGTAGTTTTTGATGTGTGACAACAAGCAATTTTTAGAAAACTTAGTATCATAGTTTTGTAGCTGGCCATAAATCACTACTTACAGCCCGGTGCTCTAAGACGTGTCTGAATAATATAAATTTGCTCTAGTTTTAATTGTCTTGTTCCTGAAGTTGAGTATCCAGGCCAGTCCAGTCCTGTCCGACCTGACCGGAAGGCTAAGGAATAGCATTTACAGATAACCTATTTTGATGCTATTAAACTCATCTTAAAGTGTGTATTTCCATCAGGCATATATCTAAAAGGGAGACTTTTTTGAAATTATTTAGAAACTCCTCACAGTCTCTTTAAAACATCTTTAAAAAAATGAAAAATACACACACCAGAAAGTGTTTTGCAAGAACTTTAATGAACTTAAAACAAAACAAACAACTTCTTAAGAATAACGTGGTCGACACCCTTGGGCTAAAAGTCTAGTTTTTTAAATATTTTGTTTTGCCATATTTGTGTTTTTTTCATTTCTCCCTGTTGCTTTATATTTTGAAACATGAATCAGCATTATCTACATGTTTTAAGAGGTAATAATGATCAAACATTGACTTAAGTGGGTTTAAGGGAATGTTTTTAATGTTCTTCATGTAAAGCACTTTGAGTTGCATTGATTGTATGAAAAGGCTTTCTAAATAAAGTTTGATTGATTGATTGATTGATTGATTAAGTGAGTGGACCATTACATGTTGTCACAACCGAAACTCTACCATCTGTTTCGGTTGTGACAATTTTAGCTTATTTTAGCTAATAACTAAAAAATGCTACCAACCACATGGCCAGCAAATGGATGTTTGAACAGGTGTACACCCATAAAAACATAATGTGTTGCATTAAACCTCCAAAAGTTTACCTAATTACAGAGAATATGTGTTTGGTAGTGACAGATTTTCAGATTTTGGAACATGTTTACTCCAAACTGATGAGAGGTAACTACTCACCATGATGCCATGAGGTAGAGAGATGCTGAGTCTCTGCCTGATCAAAAATGCAGGGGTGTGACTAAAAACAGGCTCAACCTATGTGGTAAAACTATCTGTGTTTCGGCTGTGACATGAAAGTGTGGGACAGCATTTTTTGAATGATCTTTTTAAATTAAAAAAATAAACCCACAATACATCCAAATCTTTTCAATGCTGTTTAAAAGAAATCAAAAAGATATTATAAAAAACATCATTGAAAAAAATACAAAATTGTTTTAAGAATTATTTTCATAGGTTGAAATTTAGGGCTTAGGGGTTGGGACAACCACTCCCCAATAGAAAGTACACTATAAATGATGATTTTGTATATATTTGGCTTATTACTATCTATTTGCTGTCTTGTGTGTTAATAGATCATAACAGAATCTTAGTAAATATGTAAAGTCTGAATTCTTAATTGTTTTGTTACATAGTTTTTTTAGTGTGGGACCACAGTTGGGACAAATTCGGTAGAATGGCCCATATACACACATATATATGTTGCAGGGCGATGCAAAATGACAGCGGGACAGTCAGTGCACCGCTCCTGCGGGTCACACTGGGAATAAACAGCTCCAATATGTCACACAGGTACAGATGATTCCAGGCTGCGAGAACCTGTACGTCTCATATCACGTCTTCAGATTGATCTAGTGGGTCAAATCAGTATTGTGACACCCTTTCTCATCTTCGTGCTCGTCTCAAGAGTTGTGCGCCTCCTTCTACCGGGTTCAGGAGAAGAGGGCAGGGCATGATTTGGAGAAGATGATTGGCTAGTGCGAGGGTCATTTCGCAAGATCAGATTCAACCTCTAACTTCTCCTGCTCCGGAGCAGGATAGCTGTTCAGAATAAGTCACCATGGTGACCTACCCCGATAAAAAAGGAACCAGCTTCGACCTATCGATAAACCAGGGTTTACTCTGAAGTTATCTCGCTAAGACATTAATCCTGCTTCATGATATAGGCCTCAGATCATGGATTAACTGATCCAGGATAACCAAGATATCCTGGCTTAATCCTTCATCCCACTTTCGTGCAACAGGCCCCTGCTCTCTTGCTAGAAGGTAAGCTAAGCTTAAGTCTGATTGGGAACTTTTTAAAAGACTTTAAAAGCCTATAGCTAGATACAATTGCATAGAAACTGGAATCATCCTTTCCAGATTTATTTATGACACAAACCTCTGAATGAACTCAAGCGTATTAGAGGCCTCTTCCTGGTACTGCACATTGAAAACGTAGAAACAGCTGAACAGGGCAGCCATGGCTGAGGAAAAGTCAGTCAGCTCATTTGGTTGGGTGAGGACTTTACCTTCCATTGTAAGCATCCAGGTAGTTGCACGGAGAATTGAATCCCCTGTAACACACACAACATCATACATAACATCACATAGAATACTATTTAATATTATAACACAAAAATCTACAACACAGAAAAAGACAAAGAAAAAAAAGACAATAGAATGAACGAGAAGCAACAGGACAACAAAAAGGGCACAGCACAACAAAACAAAACACAACACATGAAAGCACATACCAGCAAAACAACATACCACGGGCCTGTTGCATGAAAGTAGGATAAGGGATTAAGCCAGGATATCTTGGTTATCCTGGATCAATTAATCCATGATCTGGTTGCACAAAAGTCGGATAGGGGGAAATGGAACATGTTTTGATATATGTTACCATTAGGGGTGCAACGGTTCAGTTAGCCCACGGTTCGGTTTGTATCTCGGTTTTGGGATCACGGTTTCGGTTCGGTTTTGGTTCGTGTTTTGCATTAAAAAAAAAACAAGAAGTTTGACTTTCCAAAAGACTCCCTTTATTTTGCTATCAAGAAAAATATATTATGACAATGCCTCTTAGTCTTAACTATTACTTGGCTTAAATAAAGTATTATGACATTTATATAAAACACTTCAAATGTAAACATTTTAAACGGTTAGAGTGCCTCTTAGCTCCCTGGCTAGTGTAGTGACTGACAACTGAAATACAATTTACTATGTATTGTACATGATATACACTATACATGAACAAAATATAATCAGAGGTTAATATAGAAATGATTATGACAAAGTTAATGCATTTTTTGTCCTACAATAGAGTTTTGTTTTTCCAGCTACAAGCATGATTAAACAATGCATAAAAGGAGGAGTGAGGAGAGGAAATGAGAGAGTGCTAGGGCGATCGACTGACGTCTCCATTACACGCACAACAAACAATAAACGTGAATGAATCATACGTTTGTATCATGATATCTGTTAAACTTAGTTTATTAACACTGCGCCGACTTTTTGAATGGATTAATCGGACTAAAATAAGTTTACAGGACGTGGAGACTCTGATGATACCGCTGTTCATCTCATCCGTGCGTATTTGCGCGCTGCTGTATGTTCCTATGAGACAGCGTCAGTCAGTGAACAGTCTGCTCCTGTCTGATCTGCTCTCAGACAAACTAAGAAACATCAGAACAGATGACAAAACTAAGCTTTTGCCTTTTTTGTTCACCTCTTCAGCGCACTATGGCTCTGAGATGTTTTTCTCTCCAGCAGCGATCTGTCATCAGCAGGGTCGGCGGGAGAGAGCGTCAGCCTTCAGGTTTATAAGAATTAAAATATAGCCATAATTACTTTAATAAGAGCTCACTCAAGGTGAGCTGCTGTATCATCAGGTTCTATGTTATGGGAACAAACTTCTGCTGTGTGTGATGCCGTTAATGTTAAACTGAGCATGCGCGTCACTTCTGCAGTCTGAGCTGTTCACATCACGGTCTGCAGTCAGGCCACATTTACAGGAGTGATCTGAACAGATAAACAAAACATCGGAATTGAGCATTAAGGCTGCAGTGTGAACATAGCCTGAGAAAGCTAAACCTCTAGGTGATGAGGACTGAGGTGCTGACTCATGTTGGACATGTTCGCTTTAGCGTGTCGGACTAGCGCTGAGCAATGCTTGCACATGGTTTTATTTTTGTCCACTGTTTTCTCTCCCTTGTCATTATAATCCATAAGGAAACCGTAATGTCCCCACACCGCAGACTGAACGAAGTCAGTGCTTCTTCCGTCTCTCCACCTCTCTGCTCGCCATAACTTTTTCTTTCTCCTTAACTTCCGCCTTCTTCGTCTTAGCTTTTGTGAGGCCGAGCCGAGCGAGCCGAGAGTGCCGAGAGCTCCAGAGTGAGAGACGCCGCCCACTCAGCCATGTGCTCGGCTCCTATTACACAGTAGCGATTGGATATTTACTAGCGGGGCGGGGTTTTGCACAGAGCTGTGCGAGGAGGGGAGGAGGGTTTGTCTGCAGCCGGAGAACAGGCGAGAAATCCATCTCACAGCTGTTAGAAATGAATTAATTGCAAAACCGAAAAACCGCGCTTCATAAAGGCGAATTGAGCCGTGCAGGGCGAACCGTACGGTTCGGTTTTAAACCGTGAACCGTTGCACCCCTAGTTACCATGGAAATTTATTCTTTAGCTCTAGCCTGCTCCAGACCAGGCTAAGTTCCAGGATTTATTTTAATCTCATCCCTTTTCTCAGTCAGCAGTCCCCACAAACTGAAACCAGTTTTTATTCCACTGCCCATTGCACATCCTTATCACATTGAACAAGACCCACAGTCCTTATTTGGACATTTGTCATCATTAATGCAGTGATTTTAGATGAAATTATGATTTTACATGATTTTGCAATCATTAGATAAGACTTATCCATAGAATACATATAAGATGCACATCCCATATTAGTTAGTGTAAAAGTCAAAGAGTCAGATGGTGTTTAGTGAATAAGGATAAATCAGAGCAGGTGAACCATCAGCTCCTTTAAAACTGAAGTTACACAGAGCTCAGCAAGACAGAAAGAACAGAATCAAAACATAAACAAAATCAAATCATAAAATCAGTGAAAAAAACACACAGTATAATTAAATTAGAACTAATGATTACTATTAACTTTTAAGATAGAAAAGCTCACAGTGATTCAAAAGTCAATGTACAGTTATTGCATCGTGTAAATGCTTATGTACAGTTATTTTTTATGATAACTACATGGTCATTTAAAGTATTTGATGTTGATTTTTTAGTTACAATTTATGACAATGTTTATTACTTGTTCATCTATTTAAATGTAGCCTATTTTATTTTGTGGTGATAATATTTCTTATTTCAGAATTTTTTGTATTTAGGCTCTTTATTTGTTGAGCAAATTTGGTGATTCATTTTCTTATAAATTAAAGACAATGGCAAAAACAATGCTATTAGATTTGCATATAAATCACATATGGAGAAGGCATTATATAAAATCTCGTTTAGAGCCCAACGTTAGATCGAGACGGCTCTGCATGCACGCGCAAACTCGTGCACACTTAGCATACATACTACAGTATAATCCAACAGCAGCATAAGGAGTAAATGTGGATGATTCATTCGCTGGTCTTTGTGTAAACCAAATAAAGCCTGAACCCCTGTTTAGGATTAGATGAGCCAGGCTTAATCATTTATCCTGATGTCTGAACTGCATTTTCGTGTACAGGCCCTACATGACAACACAGCACAACAAACAACACAAAACAACACATGACAGCACACATGACAGTACAACAAACAACACAACAAGCAACACAAGACAACCCACATACAGCACAGCACAAATAAGCAAATACAAGATAAATACATGACAGCACAGCACAACAAGCAAACACAAGCACATGACAGCACATGACAGCACAACAAACAAAACAACACAAATGACATGACACAGCACAGTGACAAACAAAACAACACAACACATGACAGTGCTACAGCACAACAAACAACACAACATATGACGATAGCACAGCACAACAAACAACACAACACATGACAGCAAGATGAGCCAGGCTTAATCATTTATCCTGGATGTCTGAATCCTACTTTCGTGCAACAGGCCCCACATGACAACACAGCACAACAAACAACACAAAACAACACATGACAGCACAACAAACAACACAACACAACAAGCAACACAAGACAACACATGACAGCACAACAAACAACACAACAAGCAACACAAGACAACCCATGACAGCACAGCACAACAAGCAAACACAAGACAACACATGACAGCACAACAAACAACACAACACATGACAGCACAGCACAACAAACAAAACAACACAACACATGACACTACAGCACAACAAACAACACAACACATGACAGCACAACAAACAACACAAGACATGTGACAGCACAGCACAACAAACAACACAACACATGACAGTACCGCACAACAAACAACACAAAACATGACACTACAGCACAACAAACAACACAACACATGACAGCACAGCAAACAACACAACATAACACAAGGCAGTACAGAACAACAAACACAACTAATGACAGTACAGCACAGGACAACAAACAACACAACACATGGCAGCACAGCACAACACAACAGCACAGTATTGGATAGGATGTGTTAACATAGATCACATAACACATTACCCACTTTTCTTTTGCAGCTCATCTTGAAAATTACCACCGTTACCAAATGTGTTATCTGAATGCGGTAGGGTTGTCAAAAGTATCGATACTCAAAAAAGTATTGATACTAAAATGTTGTATCCGGATACGATACTCACTTTCAAAAGTATCGATTCTACACCCCTCCCCCTCGGATGCCAAGCCGCCGATGTCCCTCTCTCTCTGCCTCCTCACACACACAAGAGCAGGCACCCTCCCCCTCCCTGTGACGCACTCAATAACAAAACAGCATGAGTAGTGCTGCTGCAGGAGGGCCAAATCAACCAGTTTTGGTTAAAATAAAATTCAAAGACGCTCAAAATAAAAGGACGAAATAACCCCCCCTCGCTTCCTATGCTAAACACTCACTGCAATACGGAGGAGGACAAAGTGGAGGAATTAGCTGACGCACCTTCGTCAAATAAATCGGTTGTGTGGACCTATTTTGGCTTCCCATTTAAAAGACGAGAGAACGGTGAGAAAACTGAGGACAAAACAACAGCCGTAAGCAAAATATGCCGCTACAGTTCGCCCTTTACTGCGTCGAGTACAACTACCAACTTCGAACTGTGACGTCCGTCGGACGTAAACATGAAGGTGACTCCGGCTTGGGAATACCTGCTTTTATTTAACAGTCACTGTGGGCTGTGACCACGCCAACTACAATTTTAATTCAGGAACAAAACAGTGAGTAGTGATCTCTAGACCTCCTGCTATCGGCTCTCTCCCCTCCTCGCTAACACACACAAAACTTTCCTCTTCTGAACTCTGACCCGCTCGCCCCGCCTATCTGGTTCATTCACTGACTGCCAATTTATAGGAAACATTAAAATCCACATTGAACACATAACAAACCGTAGAACTGCTCCACTATGTTTGTGTAAGTCTGCATAAAAAAACAATATTTGATTTTTGCATCTACTGTTGAGTTGACAGAATTTGATCAAACTTGAAGATCAGAAGTACATGCACTGTTATAGGCTAAATATTATAGTTCACAGTTCAGACATTTATAGGTCTAAACTGCAGCTCTGAGGACTGATATTTGTTTTCTTTTTCATTCAAGAATGCAGTTATCCTGATTGTTACAACAACAAAGCACTTTTTATTGAGATTTTATGTTTGTATTTGCACTGTAGTCTAAATAAGGGGAAAAAAACTACAATTTTGTTTTTTTCAAAGAGCATTTATTTTGTTCTGATGCAGCAATATTTTTTGTATTGTATTA
This sequence comes from Scarus forsteni, assembly GCA_036419115.1. NCBI lineage: Eukaryota > Metazoa > Chordata > Actinopteri > Labriformes > Labridae > Scarus > Scarus forsteni. The sequence goes on from JAZDUH010000040.1 coordinate 18,448,816, forward strand.
TTTTTTTGCATTAGAAAGAGAATAAAGAAAATGAGACTTTTGCACAACTTCCTAGAGGTTATATTTGCATTTTTTCTTAATAAAAGTGTTTCTTTTAAATATTGTTTTCTTTTTTTTTATCCTTGTGGTATCGAAAATAGTATCAAGTATCGAATATTTTCCTGAGTATCGGTATCGAGTTGAAAATTTTAGTATCGTGACAACCCTAGAATGCGGAGATTTTTTGCCCTCCAGTATCAATTATTTAATGTTTTTTAGACTTACCCAGTGCAGTTAACCTTGGAGTGCTGGGTACAGTCAGGGTGCTCTCTACATCAGCTGAATTCGCAGTGCCCTGCAGTCAGCAGTGAAAACAAAAAGTTGGCAGAAATTACTTAGCTATAAAATCTGTTTTTAACAAGTTTTACAACAGGTCCCTGTTTAATTTTTAGCTTCTACACACTGGACAAATGTACATAATTACCAAAAGTCCTGGGAAAATGTCTTACCCTATGACCCTAATTAAAACAAGAAAAGCACTTGGAGAGTGCAGACCTCCGCCAGCACCTCAGTCCTCTCCCATATTGTTATTTTTACCATATTAGTCCTACCTTTATTTCATGTAAATATATAGATTCCTTGACCATGAAAACATACCATTAGCAATTAGTTTCATAATGATGTCTATTTTAGTTCAGGAGTTATTCATGAAAATCTTATTTTTCGTCATGGTGGACCCAGAAAGTGATCTGGATCAACACCAAAATTGAATCAGTTCTTCCTTTTCCCATGCTGAACATTTCCTGAAAATTTCATCAAAATCCATCCATTACTTTTGAGTTATTTTTGGACAGACAGACAGACAAACACTCACCCAAAAACATAACCTCCTGGCGGAGGTAATGATAAATCTCAATAAACAGTTTTTTTAATTCACATTAATACTCACATCAGCCAGAAGAAAGAGTGTATCCTGCTTCTCTTTAAAGTAGGCCATTGTGGTGAGCACAGATGCAACCCCATAGTCGATCTCTTGACTGTCCGCACTGTCAATGTCTTTCAGGACTGTCCTGACCTCCTTTTTCCACCTTAGAAGCTGGCTTTCAAAATAATGCAGAACTTTTTTTCCTTTTCTGCTGAATGAATCCATGAGTCTCTCTTCAATATCAATGCCAGTCAGTGTGTGGCAGTGAGCACACATGAATTTCTTCATGAACAGAAATGGCCACTGGTCTCTAAGTTCATCCATGCTTGGTGGGGGGTTGGCATTGATGGCATAACGCTGAGAAGCATATGTGATCTTTATTAGTTCTTCCAGCTGCCTACGCTCTGCTGCTCAGGGGCCCTCTTGAGAAAAGAACGTGACCAGTGCCCTTCTTTTTTCCTCTATGGTTTCTGGGGTCTCATCTTCAGGAGGGCTGAGTGGGTTCCAGTTGATGCAGCCATAACTACCAGTTTTTGAACAATTTGAGGCTGAGGTCTCGCTGCTCGACATCGGCACGCTGCCTACAGAAGGACGTTTTGCCTTTCTCACTCTCACCAGTGTGTTGTCACGATTTACATGCTCAACCCTTGTTTTTATTTGATTTAGCAAGGAGCCATAGCCACAGCCAATGAGCTCTCCTTCCATTGTAAGGTCTGCAAAGCTTTTTGGGTACTTGTCAGTGATTTTTTTTTGCTATTTCTGAACACTGGCTTCTGGTAGGGTTGGAGCATAATTCCAGGATAGAGTCCACAATGATTCTCACCATGGCCAAATGGTCCTGCTTCCTTGGTCGTTTACCTTGTGCAACACTTTGTTGCAAATTTGGAGACATCTTCTCCCATGGGACTTCATAGAGGGATACCCAGTCACGGCTGTGAACAGGGGCAATTGGTGATGTAGTTGAAGAGGAAGAGCCTGCCATACCATTTCCTTGCTGGCCTGATGTAAGATTTCCACGACCTGTGTGAGGAATTCAAACATTTTTACTTATTGTTGGTTGCATTTGAGCATAGGAGGATTCAGCCCAACAGCAGAGTTATATAGATATGAAAAAGCAAGGGAAAAACTATTTCAAACGAACTATGTACAAATATACATTATGTACAAACTAGGGCTGAACGATTTGAGGAATAATCTAATTGCATTTTTTTTTCACTAATATTGCGATTTACTCTGCGAATGTTTTAATGTTCCTCATCTTATATATTTTTAAACATAAGTAATAGATCTTTTTAAAGTAAAACCAATATGACATTTAATTAATCTAAGGATAAAAGACTTGAGAAAAAGTGGAGAAGTGAAGAATAGAGGTACAATCGGTATGAAATTGTAAAAACTGGGTAAAAATTGTATGAAAGCAGAAAAAAGGTTAATAATTAGGTGCAAAATAGGTTTGAAATTTTAAGAACTGGGTTAAAATGGTATGAAAGTGGAAAAAGGTTAAATAGATGCAAAATCGGTATTAAATTGAAAAAACATGGGGGAAAATTGGCAAAAAAAAATCCAAAAGTGGCTTAGGAAACTTGATCATGGCAGCAAAATTGGGAATTAATTTTGAAATTAAATTTCAAAAACCATGTTAAAATTCCAAAAATGGTTCTGACAGTGGCCAAAAAAGATTAATGGGGGCAAAATAGGTATAAAGTTGTAAAAACAGGTTAAAAAAGGGTAAAAATGGTCCAAAAGTGGGAAAAAGGTGTATGAATGGAGGTAAAAAAAATTGGCATGAAATTGCAAAAACTACATCACAATACCAAAATGTTCAACATATTTTGGGCTAAAAATATTAAACCTTCTGCTACTTGAAAATTGCAACAAGCCATATTGCGATTTAATCTCATTTGCAATTAATTGTTCAGTCCTAGTACAAACACAAACAGAACTTCCCAATACAACCCATATTTTTGCACACCAAGATGTCAAATGTAAACCTTTAAACTACAAAGTTCTTTAAAACACAAAGACTAGGAGTTATAAAGTGTTAAGGTCAGAATCATCACGCCACATGCTACATTGGTGAGAAAAAAATGCCATTTGATTTGGTGTGTAATGTCCTCATTAGCAAAAGCAGAGAGAACAAAATTTCTGCATAACAATAACACATTCAAGTTTGTGACTGCAATATAGAAAAGACACCATAAATATCTGGTAACTAGAATATTTACAAGCAGATCAATGTATATGAAATGTATGTGGACGCAGGAGTTTAGTGTTTTTAACAGTTAGATTAGAAAATGAAACTTCTGACAAATTTTTGCAGAATAAAACTGGGAACATCCGTAACAACCTGTACAGTGAATGTGTGGTAATTCACATTCTACACTTAACAGCAGAATATTTGTTGTCTTGAAAAAATGTGACTGCACTACTCTGTTCAGTGTCAAGTAGTATGAATGCAAGGATTTTGCACTGTTCATTTTGGACAACTCTACCGCTTACCTCTGCTCTTGAGGATGTGTATGAGTCTTTGGCCAGTAATAAGTGGAATCACATCTTTTAAATCTTCTAAGGTGATAAACTGCAGATCACAGTCAGTCTTCACTCCAAGAGCAGCCAAATGTGCTATCAGATTATAATAATCCCTCTCCTGGAGTGTAGGAAGGGCCTCTTTGACTTGTCTTCCACTGACTCCATACTTTTCCATTTACCTAAGACAGACAGAATGATGCAGAGGCACCAGGTTAACATCAAATCTTTTGTACAGAGATAACAGGTAGTAGTCAGCCAGGGCTTCCACACTGACACACACATAAGAAATATCTGAGTCAAGGAGGCAGTGTACACCTAGATCAACCAAAGGCACTGTTTGGTATTTTTCAATGATAAAATGAAAATTTGATGAGTTAATCAATATAAGGGCAATTTTTCCAAAGGTAAACCCCATGTCATTGTCCTCCATAACAACAACCATAGATTTCTGGTATTTGGTGCTCTTGTACGTCACAGTTGGTGTTACTAAAGTGCCTTCAGCCATGCCTTTTAGCCTCACAACATCTTGGATGCCAGGATTGTACAAGTGGCTGTCAAACTCAGTAGCTTGCTGAATTTGAAGGTTTGGCTTGAAGAGACTTCCAGTTTGAAGATAGGCCTGCAGAAGTTGGTGTCTTTCAGCCAGAGTACTGTTCAAGTTTTTGAAGTTATGTAACTTCCTTGCACACTGTTTGAAAAATGTGTGTTTGCTTTCAAAACGTAAACTCCACAATCGAATGAGCGGACCAAAGTGGAGCACGAGTTCTGGATAGTGAAGTAAAAAATGGTGCTTTGGTTTCAGTGGTGCATCTGGAAAAAGTGAGGCTCTGGTGTCCACATACTGGTCAATGAGAGATCTCAAATATGCTACCTGGTTTGCATGTACTTTTGGGGCTGTCACTAAATTAACAATCTCTCGTAGCTGCAGACACAACTGCCATATCTCATCCTCCAGTGGATTTTTAATCCGGTCCCCTATAAGCAGTGGCAGTAACCGGAGCAAACACCAGTTCTGAGCTGCATTACCTCCCAGTTTTTCACTGTCTGCCCGCATTTCACATGGTCTATTGTTCACCTCAGTCCCAGCATACTTAAAAGTAGATATGTTCCTGTTTAACTGGGTGTAAGTGAAATGCTTTCCCACATTTACAAGCTTCTTGATATAGAGAGCAAGATCTGTTGAAACAACACCTTCGAAGAGGTCATGTCCTAAGCATGGTGGGAGTCCTGGGTCACACACATGATAGTATTTTAGGTTATTGAAGATGGAGTCAAATTTGACACCATTAACCTGATGTAACTGAGTATTCCTGGAAAGCTCATCAACAGAGTTTTTGTAACTCTGTTTTGTCCGTGGGGGGCCTAATTCTGTTGGAGAGTTTTGAAAAGTATCTCTGTGTACAAGACAATAGCGACAGAAGTGTTTACTTCTACTGAAGTTCTCTGTAAAGCCACCAATCATGTGGGACCCAAGGTTATCTCCAACTATAGCCAGCACTGCTCCTTGCACTATTTGGCCACTGTTCAGTTCAACCCTTACCTCTTCAAGATCCCTCAAATCTTTTACGAGTGGACCAAATACTTTTTCTTGCCCAAAAAGATTGACATCTTCTTCTTTGCAAAGCATAACAAGCTGTATCAGGTCTATAGATGACCTATTGTGTGGAGAAACTTCTGACAGGGTCATGTATACAGCAAGTTGCTTGTGCTTTTTTTCTCCCTGAGCCGAGGGGATTAACCACCTCAAAGGCATCCTGGTACAAGATAATAGACACTGAGGACATGCACTGCTTAAAAATATCCTTGTTCTTAAAATTTTTGCCATCTCTGACATCCTTCAACAGGTGTGGATCACCAGATCTCTGCTCCTTTGCTTCAGTATACTGTGTTTTAACTGAGTCATGGTTCAAAAGAGCCTTCAGAGTATCACTTATTGGGACATACTGCAAGAAACAGTCCTTTCCTCTGGCATTGCTACCTAAATATATTTGTTTTGGTGCCACATAGTTAAAACTTCTCTTGAAAAATGACTTCCGGGTTTCATCAGACCTAAATATCCCCTCATTATACAATCTCAGAAGGTTGTTCTTGTTTAGGCCAGCTATTATGTTATCAATGTCACTTACTGACGGATTCAGCCTCATTAATTCATCCCTCAGTTGTGAATAGGTGCTCCATGCTGCCGTTGTGCACCATCTGAAATTCTTCTATCAGAGTTCGGATAGTGGTAGCTGGTAGCATCATTTTAGATTGCATCTTCAGATAAAACAGAGCCAAATTTGTCATAAATGTTTCCTCTACATCATTGCCACACTCATCCTCATAATCTGCATCAGTCTGAAAAGGCATAGGATAGTCTTCATCTATGCTCTTGTCATGCCCACATGCATCATCTGTCACGTAGACAGGCTTCTGCATCAGCTCTTTGTGTTTCCTGCTGATATGGGATGTGAAAGATGATAGGACGTGGAACTTCCTTTTACAGTTAGGAAAGGGACAGGCTACCTTTTTACCATCTCTTAGGTGCATTTTTAAATGGTCAGTCAAGATGAGAAAATTTGAAGATGAATACTCGCATCCCTCAACCTGACAAATCATTACATCTGTTTGAACAGGTCTCATGTTACAGCTATTTTTTTGTTCTTTTAGCTGCGTGTGTTTCCGATGCATGTGTGTCTTAAGTGCCAGCAGTGTCCTAAAACTGCAAGGACAAGTCGAAATGCCACATCCAAACTCAGAATTAGCCAGGTGTCTATGCACTTTGATATGCCTGTAAAAGCCGGAGAGCGTTTTTATCGATAAATCACATCGTTTGCACACAAACGGCGCGACCATTTTGACAGCAACCCCAGAACTTTAATCTTAAAAAAATAGCAAGTGTTAAAGCATGTAGACTAGCTCAATTTCTAAGTTCACCTCAGATAATTTAGGTTATACCGTGAGTGGTAGAGTTACCCGTTTAACGTAGTTAGACCGGAGGTCCCGACCACCGGTCTAGCCAAAGGACCACTCTAAATTAAACCAACTGCCCACTGTCCAGTCCAGTCAATTTTATAAGATTTACCTCAAAATATAACTTAAAAGTCCGTGTTATTACGCTACATCACAGCACATCTCATATTCACGGTGCTGTAGACGCAGACGTTACTCACAGAATGACGAATCACACCACCGCCGACCGTTAAGTCTCTCCCTCAATCTGAAAAAAAAGAATATTCACGTCAGAAAACTTCGATACGATTCAGTCTTTACTAAGTATTTTTTTCTAATGCAACACACCCTGCCTCTTGTGCTTTAACAAAGCTTAGCTAGCAAAGCCGCCTAAAGAATAAACCAATACAGCTCAATATGTACTGTATAAGAACGTTAGCAGCTTGTGCTCCGTTGCTGAAAAGTAAGCAGCAAAAATCAAACTGTGGATTCTGATATGTCAGCGAGAGTTCACATTATCGCTGTCAGGTTTTAGACGATGTACTTGGACATTACTCTACAATATTTAACTTAAACGTTCGCATACTTACCAATACGGAGCCACTACCACCAGATTCTGAACGGAGAAAAAAAAATCCTGCTGTTCGCACTTGAAAAACTGGGAATACAAACGAAAAATAAACGAACACAGAAAAAGAAACCCTAAAATATTCCGTTTACAGCTAGGAGAATGGGCAACTTGCTAAAATCCACTGAATGCCTAATATGCTGCCTTCACTGTGCTCCGGGATTTTATTGTTCCGATATATTTAACATGTAACTTTCTTGTGTTCACATAAACTTTACTAGTATAAGAATAATATTTAGTTCAATTGTGAGTGCAGTCTGGATAACTACAGAATTTTCGGGCAATAACGGTTAACATGTTCAGTGAAAGGCACACTTTTCTCTAACCTAGCAGTTAAAGGGAAAAAGTTCATGTATGAGAACTGTGCTGTGACAGCATTTGATTTTATAAGCTTAAAACACTGTTTTATCTCATAAAAATAAATAAACTTACCTTTTTAATAAGCTGGAAACCACTTATGATCCCTTTTCTTCCTCTGCCGCCAAAACCACGAACAGTTGGAAAAAAAACGCTTGAAAAAAATCTGTAATGGGATTGGTCAGTTTTCCCGGGCATCATAGAATTACAGTATTACTGTATTACACGATACAGTATTACAGAATTACAGTAGTTACTAAATATTTTCCCATAATCCTTTGCTTTCTACAGTAAATTACTGTAAAGATCTTTACAGTAATTTACTGTAGATATTGTGGTATAATACTGTTGAAATTACAAAAATCAGTTACAGTGTATGTATGTAAGAGGAGAATATATGTATGTGTGAGAGAGAATAGTGGAAAAGGAAGTTAGTATAGTGGAAAAGGAAGTCCATCGTTTCTTGCGCTGTGATTGGCTGAAAAGCTCAAGTGGGCGGGTCACATTCAGGTACTGGTTACCATGGAAGGTGGAGAGGAGTCCCGAGCGTTTCAGCAAGCCACTGGGGTTTTAAGAAACGTTTTGTCATCCCCTGAAACGGTCACAGGCTTATCGTCCTCGCTTGAGCGGCAGGAGTTGTTGTGCTAAAAGTTGATTTTTGCCAGAAACTGATTTCCGGTCCACGGGAGCGCGCACAGCCATCATAGTTGAAAAGCGCAGCTTCTCTGGCTCTTCGGCAGGCTTCATCGGGCTCAAACAACGAGTTTGTTTATGATCATCTAACGATGTTTATTTGTGTTTGGGTTCGATAGCCTCCTGTACATCTACTTGCCTTATAACGCTGTTCAATAGGCTAGTTGGTGATCGAACTCTGGCGTGTATTTGCGCTAATAAAGATATGTGTCACCGAGGGAGTTTTTTTTTTCTGCACCAAAATTAGGCCTACATTAGATCCCTCAACAGAGTAACTGACCCTACACAGTGCTTTGTGCGGTTTGAAATATGAGATAAATGGACATTACAATGTTAAAATCAGCTTATTTTGCTTGCCAAAACCTGATTTATGCCTCTGGTATTGTACATGTAGGAGCCATATTTGTGTTTTATTTACATAGTTAAGATTTTATTTTTGTTGACCTTTAATCTTGTCTGCGCCCTCCGCAGGTGATGAGGGCGCTCGCCTATTAGTAGGGGCAGCTGACACACACCCAGATGACGGCTCACAGGACGAAACTAACATTGACCGCAGGCTCTTAAGCTGTGATTTATTATTTTGTAAAACCTTGTTTCCTTTTTATTTATTTATTGCCTATCTTTGCAATAAAAACGCATCTTTAATCCGCTCTCAAAGGATTCATTTTTGGAAGCTTGCGCATATGATGATGACGCTGTGAAGACGTTCCTGTGGAGGATTCAAAACAAATAAGAGGGAGGTTAGAGGACAGACCTTTTTTAGGACTTTGGCACAATACAATTCGTCAATGTAAAGGCTGTGGACGGAACTTTGGAGGACTTTGGAGAACTTTGAGAGCCGGGATAAGGACAATGGAGACGCCGACGCCAGCCTGAGGCGCGGAATAAGGAAACAAAGAAACACTTCAGAGGAGGTACGTGCCCCCATTACAAACTTTTTTTATGACTTTTTGGTTGTAAAATTATTTCTGAAGAATAACAAAATGAAAAACATCCATTGTTTTTGTATTAATTGACTGTATTCTTGTTTTTCCAACTTACGGCCTGCCAAACAATTGAGAGCCATGGGACGCGCGACCTCTAATGAACGAAACTCATTGAATTGATGTGGACTTTGGAAGATAACAAATCGTTTTTTGAAGTGTTTGGATACCTTTCGATTTTTTGAAGAAAAGAGTAATATTTTTGAACATTTTTGGTCTTCATTTTTTGAGTAAAATGGCTAATTCTGATGAAGGAGAAACGTCAGATGTGGGAGACATGAATGGAGCAGCTGCGCGTCTGCGCTCAGCCAGATCAGGAAAACTGTCTCATCTTACACGGAGGATGAACATCGTAAAAAGTTTAATGACTGAAAATGAATTTCTTGATGAAGTTAAAGGAAACATGATCAAGTTCAATGAATATCTGGATGATTTTAAAGACTTGAACGCCTCTTACTCTGCCATGTTGGATGAAGAAAAAAGAAAAGAAGATAATGAAAATTGGTATCAGCCCAAATGTGCACAGATAGTGGAATTTCTAGCTGAAGTGACAAAATGGATCGTAAATGCAGAAAAATCCCACTCACATAGACTGCCTTTAGTCCCCCCTGATGCAGATTATTCTAATCCAGAGGAGGAATGTGAGGGTGCAGGTCTGATTGAGACTGATAGGCAGTCAGTTCGGTCTGTTTCCAGTAGGGCATCAACTTCCTCACTACGCATCAGTGCAGAAGCAGAAAGGATAGCTTTAATGACTAAAGTTTCAAAACTTAAGGAAAAACATGCTATTGAAGAACAGGAACAAATTCTAAAAAAGCAAAGAGAAACATTAGAACTACAGACAGAGATAGCAGCCACTACAGCTAAAATTAACTATCTCAGAGAAGCTGAAAGTTCGGAAAGTGTTCCCTTCCAGCCTGAAACAGTCACAGACCCTTTATCAGCTGGTCCACAGGGGCATTTAAATGTCAAACAGGAGAGTTTAATTTCTCGCTCAGATAGACCACTCCCAGCTGTTAGAGCAAAGGCAGGTGTTCAAAGCCAGTTTCCCCTGACTGATATAGAAGCAGACGACTTTAGTGAGCAGTCTGGCGTCCAGCACAGGGCTGGTAGTGACCATCAGCCAAAACCACTGCAGACCTCTTCCCGCGGAATCCCCTCTATGGTACCTCCTCTGATCCCCCAAGACACAGAACCATCACCCTCTTCCATGTCCGGCACAGCGCAGGGGAACAGCATTATCAAAATCCTGGAGAACCAGAATGAACTGACAAGGATTCTGGTGAAACAGCAGATCACGTCTTCTCTTCCCCAAGGAAGCCTACCACTCTTTGATGGACAAATCCTTGAATACAAGTCATTCATAAACTCTTTTGAAAACATGATTGAAAACAAAACAGACAATAACAGAGATAGGCTACAGTTTCTTATACAATTTACCAAAGGCCAAGCACAAAAATTAGTTAAAAGCTGTGAGTACATGTCACCAAACAGAGGCTACCCAAAGGCAAAGGCTTTGTTGAAAGAAAACTTTGGAAATGAATATAAAATCTCTTGTGCTTACCTGGAAAAGGCTCTTGCCTGGCCTCAAATAAAATCAGAGGATTCAAGATCTCTGCAGGACTATGCCATGTTCTTAAGGAGCTGCTGTAATGCCATGGAGGAAATGGAGTATATGGAGGAGCTTGACACAGTTTCCAACATGAGAAGCATTGTTCTTAAACTGCCTTTCAAGCTCAGAGAAAGATGGCGCAACAAAGCATACGAGCTGCAAGAGGAGCGCCATCGCAGAATTCAAGACCTCATCTGCTTTATTGAAAAACAAGCCCGTATAACAGCAGACCCACTTTTCGGTGACCTTCATGACCAGTCAAGTGGCAGAGGTAAAGCTAAACCACCTGTTAGGTCACAAATATCCAAACCAGCAGGAAGTAGTTTTGCCACAAGCATCGCTTTTGCCCCAAAGGAAAATCCAACTGAACCTTCTTGCCCCTTCTGTAATTCAGGACACAAATTAGATTTGTGCAGACAATTCTTAAAAAACACACATAGAAATAAGCTTAGATTTTTAAAAACTAAAGGCATTTGCTTTGGCTGTCTCTCCACAGGTCACATTAGCAGAGACTGCAAAAAACGCCTCACCTGTAGAACCTGTAAACAAACTCACCCAAGCTCTCTGCACATAGACAGCAAAGACAATAAAGAGGTAGAGAGATCCCCTGATGTCATAGGCAGCTCATCAGTAGAGTTATGTGGCCATATAGAGGCTGGATGCCAAGAAAGCATACTTTCCATTGTTCCAGTTCAAGTTAAGGCAGCAAAGGGCAGTCATGTTTTACAGGTCTATGCCCTCCTGGATCCTGGATCTACAGCCACTTTCTGTTCAGAGAAATTAAAGTCAAAGCTCAACCTGAAAGGAAGGCAAACTCAGATTCTTCTCAGCACAATGAACCAAACTCAGTTTGTTCCTGCCTATGTTGTACCTGGGATTGAAGTTTCAGCACTGGACAGCGACAACTTCTTACCTCTTCCTGAAGCCTTCACCCAGAAAGAAATGCCCGTCACCACAAACAGCGTCCCCAGGCAGGAAAGCTTAGCTCAGTGGGAGTATCTAAGCAAAGTCCAACTTCCCAGTATCAATGCAGAGGTGGAGTTATTAATAGGTACAAATGCTCCAAAACTGTTAGAGCCATGGGAGGTTATTAATAGCCAGGGGGAGGGGCCCTATGCAGTTAGAACCCTATTGGGGTGGGTAGTAAATGGGCCATTAAGAGCTGCTAGTGAGGGCAAAGTGTCAAGTGCTTCAGTCAATAGGTTATCAGCTACAACATTAGAAGAGCTTTTAATCTATCAGTACAACCAGGACTTTAGTGAGGTAGCATCTGAGGAAAAAGCTGAGATGTCAGTTGAGGATAGAAGGTTTTTGAAGATAGCTGATGAGGCATTTCTAAAAGATGGACATTACCACCTAAAGTTACCTTTCAGGAGAGAAAACTGTGGCATGCCCAACAACCGCCAGGTAGCAGAACAACGTCTCCAGAGCCTCAGAAGAAAAAAAAAGGGACCAGCAGTATAAACAGGACTACGTGGCATTCATGAATGACATCTTTGAAAATAACTATGCAGAAGAAATCCCACAGGCTGAGCTGAAACAACCTCCTGGAAAGACTTGGTACATCCCACATCACGGAGTGTACCACTCCAAAAAGAAAAAGCTTAGGGTAGTTTTTGACTGTTCAGCCTCTTATCAAGGAGTGTCTCTCAACACAGAGCTGCTGCAAGGTCCTGACTTGGCAAACTCTCTCATAGGAGTTATCTTGAGATTTCGGAAAGAGCCAGTTGGAGTTATGGCCGACATTAAATCAATGTTTCATCAGGTTAGGGTTCAGAAATCCCATATCAACTACCTGCGCTTTCTGTGGTGGCCAAAAGGGGACCTTGATCAAAACCCAAGAGAGTATCGCATGCTTGTTCACATTTTTGGTGCTGTGTCTTCCCCGAGCGGTGCAAACTTTGCCCTGCAAAAAACTGCTAATGACAACAAAAGACACTATCCCCTTCAAGTAGCTGAAACAGTCCAAAACAACTTTTATGTAGATGACTGTTTAAAGTCATTACCAACATCTCCTGAAGCCATTCAGTTAATTCAAGACCTCACAGCACTGTGCAGCAAAGGAGGATTTCAGCTCACTCAGTGGGTCAGCAACAGCCGAACAGTCCTCGCCACCATCCCAAAGACAGTCTGCCCATCGAAAGAGCACTGGGACTGCACTGGTGTGTGGACTCTGACTATTTCAAGTTCAACATTAACCTCAGTCAAAAGCCACACACGCGAAGAGGCATACTATCAGTTGTCAGTTCAATCTTTGACCCACTAGGATTTCTTGCCCCCTTGATCCTACCAGCAAAGCAACTGCTACAGGAGCTCTGCCAGAGAGGCTTTGGGTGGGATGAGCCTTTGCCCCAAGTCATATCAGAAAAATGGATGGAGTGGATGAACAGTCTGGAAAGATTAAAGAACTTTGAGGTTGCTCGCTGTGTGAAGCCCAAGGACTTTGGAGCACAAAAACATGTGCAACTGCATCACTTTGCTGATGCAAGTGAGCTTGGCTATGGTTCAGTTAGCTACATCAGACTGGTTAACGAGCAGGATAGCTGTCATGTCACATTTATTCAAGGAAAGTCTAGAGTCCTTCCCCTGAAACAAATCACAGTTCCTCGACTAGAGTTAGCTGCAGCAGCACTGTCAGTAAAGGTTGACAAAATGCTAAGGAAAGAATTAGACCTTGGCCTTAAACGCTCAGTCTTTTGGACTGACAGTCAAACTGTACTAAAGTACATATCCAGTGAAAAGGCTAGATTTAAAACGTATGTAGCCAACAGAGTTTCCTTGATTCGTGACAACACAGAAGTGTCTCAGTGGAAATATGTCAGCAGCAAAGATAACCCTGCTGACGACGCCAAGAGGGCTCAGTGCAGTCAAGTTCATGCAGCAAAGCAGGTGGATTCATGCACCAGAGTTCCTATGGGGCCCGGAGGAAAGTTGGCCAGTAGAAAAGCCATTGGGCTCTAACACAATATCACAGGGTGATCGAGAGGTCAGAAAAATCCTCTGTGTTCACTACAGTAAAAAACACTGCATCTCCCACAGATCAGCTTCTGTCTTATTTCTCAGACTGGATGAGATTGCTCAAAGCAGTGCCTTGGTACTTCAAGATGCAGACATTTTTGATGTTAACTGTCAAATGGAAAAAAGACCTTCCATCAGGTCACATGACTACCCGCTCATCCAGCCAAAAGGTGAGCTCTAAGCTTGGCACTTTCAGGACCACAGTAGGTGGACAGCTCCTCTCAGTGGAAGATCTCTCACAAGCAGAAAGGTCGGTCATCATCTACGTTCAGCAGCAATCATTCACACAGGAACTGGAAATGCTTCAAAAGAATCCTGTCAAATTGAAAAGAAGCAGTAAAATCTATAAGCTCGACCCTTTCCTAGAGGATGGCATCATTAGAGTCGGTGGCAGGCTACATAGATCTGCAATGCCCGATGAAACCAAACATCCCTGTATCTTACCCAAAGATGCTCACATTTCCATCCTTCTATTAAGACACATCCATGAACGTACAGGACACAGTGGAAGGAATCACATGCTCTCCCAGCTCCGTAAGAAATACTGGATGGTAAAAGCTAACTCAGTTGCAAGACATGTGATCTCAAAATGTGTTGTGTGTCGTCGCCTCAGAGGTAAATTAGGGGAACAGAGGATGGCAGACTTGCCACAGGAAAGAATCTTCCCTGACCTTCCTCCATTTACCAATGTAGGTCTAGATTATTTTGGCCCGTTTGAAGTGAAGAGGGGCCGAGGATCCATCAAAAGGTATGGGGTTTTATTCACCTGTCTGTCCAGCAGAGCTGTGCATTTAGAGGTAGCTTATTCACTGGACACAGACTCCTGCATCCATGCCTTGAGAAGATTTATATGCAGGAGAGGTCAGGTTAAAATCATCAGATCGGACAATGGCACAAACCTGGTTGGTGCACAGGCAGAGCTCAAAAAGGCCCTGGACTCCTTTAAGCACAGTAAGATCCAAGATGCCCTACTGCCTGATGGAATCCAGTGGAACTTCCATCCACCAGCAGCATCACACTATGGTGGGGTCTGGGAAAGACTGATAAGATCTGTCCGCCAAGTGCTGAACTCCACTCTCCATCAGCAAATCATTGATGATGAAGGCCTTCAAACCCTCTTCTGTGAGGTAGAGTCCATTCTTAACAATCGCCCCCTTTGCACAGTCTCTTCTGATCCACAGGACTTAGAACCACTAACTCCAAACCACATCCTCCTGTTAAAAACCCAACCAGTTCTCCCCCCTGGAACCTTCCTAAAATCTGACCTCTATGTCAGACGTCGCTGGAAACAAGTCCAGTACATGTCTGACCTCTTCTGGCACAGATGGACTAAGGAATATCTCCTCCTGCTTCAAGAGAGACAGAAGTGGAACAAAGTTAAAAGGAACTTTGATGTTGGAGACATTGTTTTGGTCGTTGACCCCACAGCTCCCCGAGGATCATGGCCACTAGGAAGAGTGCTAGAGACCAAGTCTGACCAGAGGGGTCTGGTCCGCTCAGTGAAGGTCAAGACTAAGTCCTCAATCCTTGAAAGACCAATCACAAAGCTGTGCTGCATCCTGGAGACTGAGTGACTTCCTCCGATAAAGGGGAGAAATCCTAAAGGGATGTAATGTATATACCTTTTTATTTGCTAATATTAATGAAGTAATGTTAATTAATGGCTCCATTGTTTCTTAATTTGAAGATGTAATTGATTCTATGGAGAACAATTGGGGGCCGGTGTGTAGGAGCCATATTTGTGTTTTATTTACATAGTTAAGATTTTATTTTTGTTGACCTTTAATCTTGTCTGCGCCCTCCGCAGGTGATGAGGGCGCTCGCCTATTAGTAGGGACAGCTGACAAACACCCAGATGACGTCTCACAGGACGAAACTAACATTGACCGCAGGCTCTTAAGCTGTGATTTATTATTTTGTAAAACCTTGTTTCCTTTTTATTTATTTATTGCCTATCTTTGCAATAAAAACGCATCTTTAACCCGCTCTCAAAGGATTCATTTTTGGAAGCTTGCGCGTATGATGATGACGCTGTGAAGACGTTCCTGTGGAGGATTTAAAACAAATAAGAGGGAAGGTTAGAGGACAAACCTTTTTTTTTAAGGACTTTGGGACAATACAGTACATAAATGGATATTTTGCCCCAAAATGACTTAATATAACTCAACAGAGTGACATTTGCAAGATTTGACTCCAACCAGTACTTGTATATATTGTATGTACAATACCAGAGGAATAAATTAGATTTTGGCAAGCAAAATTCAGCTGATTTTTTTTTTATTGTAATGTCCCTTTAATCATTTTGTAAGGGGTACAAAGTACTGGTTGGAGCCAAATTTTGCAAATGTCACCCTATAGAGTTATATTAAGTCATTTGGGGGCAAAATATCCATTTATGTACAATACCAGAGGCATGAATCAGGTTTTGGCAAGCAAAATTAAGCTGATTTTTTCAAATTGTAATGTCCCTTTACTCATTTTTTAAGGGGTACAAAGTATTAGTTGGAGTCAAATCTTGCATATGTCACTTTGTTGAGTTATATTAAGTCAGTTTTGGGGCACAATATCCATTTATGTACAATACCAGATGCATAAATCAGGTTTTGGCTATCAAAATGAAGCAGATTTTTACATTGTAATGTCCCTTTACTCAATTTTAATGGGGGAAAAAAGAAGTCAAATGGCACATGAACGTGCGCTCACACACACAAACCAGACATCGTATATAAATCATGTTGACATGCGTATTAAACTTTAAATATGTTTTTATTCAGCTGTATTGGAATAAAACCAAAAAAAGTCATATGCTTTCAATATTACGCCGTTTACTGTCACTTTATGCTGCACAAAATATGAGCATAACTGCGTTCGCTCCACTTGTTTCTGGTGCTAGACCGGAGTGAAGAGACCCCTCCAATATGGCGGCTAAGCTGGAATACGCTCGAGGCCGTAATGGGGTGTCTACGTATATAATGTCTATGATGTCTATGAACATAGACCATGGTTCTTATAATACATCCATGCTATAGACATAAGGAAGATTATTTAGTATTAAGTCTATGACCAGTAACGCTCATGTTTAAAAAAAACATACTAAATGAACAACAACTTCCTGGTCATAGGTTAAGCTATGCTTTTGTCCAATCAAGCAAGTTCTCCTTCTCTCTCTCTTGTCCAATCACTGATGATTAAAACCGCCACAAGTGCCTACCTCTTCTGTTAGAGCTGGGTCATATTCTACGAAGCAAGTTCAGCCTAGCGAGACAGCCTTGGAGCTACCTCGCTGAACTGAGCGCCGTAGCCGGTGGTCTCGCTACACGGTTCAACGACGCTGGTTATCAACCTCATAAGTGGATCCAGCTTTGCAATGAGCGCGTGCACGCATATAAGGCGGAGCCCGCCGCTTCTGACCAATCGCGAAAATGGACCAGTCTGGTGCGTCAGAGCAGGGGAGCGAAGGACAACCTACTTCACACAGGAGGAGCAGGAGGCGATCATGACAGGGTATGAAGAATTAAAACATGTAATAAACGTCAAAAGCAACACCGTCACTGCTGCAAAAGCACGGAAGGAGTGCTGGCAGAAAATTGCTGACAGTCTCAATGCATAAGTATAGAGCGCAAAAAAACTTTTGTGCCATTATCATCCTGAAATAGCACTGTTCAACATGCACTTATACTGTAACATGCACCAGACATGTCTAATTCATTTCCAAGATGAATTCATTCATTTGTTCATTACTATCTTGTTTACATTTTTTTGTGTGATATGTAGTCACATGAGCCCTACATGAATTCCTTACACAATTTTAAGACGGGCAATAAAATATTGTCATGGAACAGAATTTTTTCTTTCAATTCTTTATTCAGCCATTTCATGTAACAAACAGGCATATTTTGCATTGTACATTCTTCAAAAATCACTGAGCAGCATCACTAACCAATATATAAAACTAAATAATAATAAAAAAGTATAAAATAAAAAAATAATTCATAAACAATTCAATGAAAACATTTACAAGGGGTTCAATTCATACACAAATCAAGAATTTCTTAGAGTCTTGAGGCACTTTCTTTTTCAATCTTTTTTAAAGATCGAGAAAATAATTTAAGGTCGTTCTTAAATGAAGCAAAATTGGGAGTAACTGAAGAATCTACATTCGTGGATATAATTTCCCTATAATAAATACATTATTTTATGAAAATTCAACAGTTTTATCTTTTACAAACATTCCAAATTTGATCATATGATACATAAAAACAGGTATAACGTATTTTGCATTTAGCCATGCACAAATTATTTCCCCAAAAATTGTAATAGCATTGCAATCATGAAACAGATGTTCCTGTGTTTCAATTTCTGTATGACAAAACGTACATTCATTCTTATCTCTAGGCCTATTAAATCGTCTTCTCAAAAATTCATTACATGGATAGATATCATTAATAGTCTTAAAATGAACTTCTTTCATTTTTGGCAACAATGGAAAGTCTAAATATCTAGTTCTTAGTTTAACCAAATCAAGTTTGGAGAAAGCCTGAAAAGTGATATTTCTTTTAATAGGAAGAGGAAAGAATTCCTTTGTGATAAGACTTCTTAAAATTTTGTTATTACACTTACAGTCTAATAACTCATATTCACCAATATAAAGATTGTCAAGTACAGGTGTTACAGCAGAATATTTCAGAGTTTCTCTGATCAAATTAAACAAGGCTACAGGAACAGCTTTTTATAACTATTGAATACTGTTTGTAAGAACAATTTATTTGGAATTTCAGATTGAAATTGGTATGATTTAATATATTTCCATCTTTATCCATTACATGTATTGCAGCCCAAACACCTTTTTCCATCCAATTTTTATAGAACAGACTTCCTTTTATGCAAGATATATCTGTTGTTCCAAATGATGGCTTTATGTGGGCTGAAATCTGAGTCTCGCTTTCAGCACCAATCAAAGTACACAAAGATCTGGGGGATTCTCCCCAGATTTTACTCCTGCAGAGGAGCTGGCCCTCTGCGCCATCATGTCAGCTCATTGGTCAGTGGGCGGGTTTTTATTGTCCTCGAGTTCAATCTGGAACCTAACCTGCCCCGGAGCAGGTTAGCTGCTCAGCGTCACGTTGCCATGGAGACTCGCCTCACCAAGGAGTGATCCCGTCTCGTAGAACAGGGAATCCGGAACTTATTCTCAAAGCTACCTCGCTAGGCAGTAACCCTGCTTCGTAGAACAGGGCCCTGGAGTTATTTGTTTTGTTGTTTTTTTAATTTGTTGTTGTGTTTAGTTATTTGCCGTTGTGTTTTTTTTAATTTGTTGTTGTGTTTAGTTATTTGCCAATGTGTTTTTTTAATTTACTGTTGTGTTGAGTAATTTGCCAATGTGTTTTTTTTAATTTGCTGTTGTGTTTAGTTATTTGTCAATGTGTTTTTTTAATTTGCTGTTGTTTTAGTTATTTGCCAATGTGTTTTTTTTTAATTTGCTGTTGTGTTTAGTTATTTGCCAATGTGTTTTTCATTTGCTGTTGTGTTTAGTTATTTGCCAATGTGTTTTTCATTTACTGTTGTGTTTAGTTATTTGCCAATGTGTTTTTTTATTTGCTGTTGTGTTTAGTTATTTGCCAATGTGTTTTGTTATTTGTCAATGTTGTTTAAGTTATTTGCCAATGTGTGTTTGTTATTTGCTGTTGTGTTTTGTTAATTGTCAATGTGTTTTGTTATTTGCCAATGTGTTTAGTTTATTTGCTGTTGTGTTAAGTTATTTGCCAATGTGGAGCTACAACAGATGTAGTAATGGCTACCATCATATTGCTGTTGTGTAATTAAGTTATTTGCCAATGTGTTTTTCATTTTTTGTGTTTTTTTATTTTATGGCAACCTATGTTCATGTAAACATAAACATAAACAAGTCTGGCAAGTGTTTTATTTGCTGTTGTGTTTCATTATTATGTTAGAAATGCTTAAGATAGTGTGTAATTACAAGAAAAAGAAAATGAAATGAATTTTCAACAGGTTTCTCTTCATAAAAATTGAAAATGAACAGAGATGATAAAATGATAAAGATTATAAAACATATTAGTATGCACCCAAACATTTTGGGCCCAACAGCATTTAGTGTCCATGTTGCAGTTTACTTTCACTTCCCACCCTTAGTCTTAGTGTTTGTGTAAATATGTACACGTAACGGCGAATATCTGACAAAACATGGCAAAAATAAGGCAAAGAACAACACAGAAACACTCCAGAATAATACTAATGCTATTATTTACAATACTTGTCCAGTATTTACTCCGAAAACACTGATAAACCATTGATAATCTGTCATCTATCATCTGTCTCGCATTCGCGCGCGCAGTGCGTCTCATCCAAGTAGGCATCAGTGTGTATGATAGATAGATAGATAAATACTTTATTGATCCCCCGTAGGAGAAATTCAGTTGTCCAGCAGCTGTACATACACACACATACACATTCAAAAACAGGTTAAAAGTTACTAAAAATAGAAATAAATAAATAAAAAGGTGTGCATGTTCAGACTGAGCTGTTATACAGTCTTATAGCAGCAGGAACAAAAGATTTCTTAAGCCGTTCCGTTCTACATCTTAGAGATAGAAGCCTGTCACTGCGGTTGCTCTTCTGAGCAGACAGACATTGGTGAAAGGGGTGCCTGGTGTTACTCAGGATGCCCTGCATGAGAGTCCGCATCCTTCTCTCTAGGACCTCCCCACAGAGTCCACCCTCCTCCCCATCACAGAAACACACCTCCCGATCAGTTTATCCAGCGGTTTCTGTCCCTCAAGGTCATACTACCCCCCCAACAGACGACCCCGAAAAACACTGCACTGGCTACAACAGACTGATAAAAGATGTACAGCATGTCCCTGCTCACATCAAAGGCCCTGAGCCTCCTCAGGAAATGGAGCCTGCTCTGTCCCTTCTTGTAAAGGGCATTTGCCTGCACAGACCAGTCCAGCTTGTTGTCGAGGTGAACTCCAAGATACTTGTATGTCTTAACCACCTCGATTGTCTCTCCATCAATGGTGATTGGTTGATGTGAGGGCTTCCTGCTGAAGTCAATAATCATCTCCTTGGTCTTTGCGTGTTCAGGATTAGACCATTACTCCTGCTCAACTCTGTGAAGAGGAGATGACTCCTCTGTACTCCCATTCGTCCCTCCTTCACACATGCCACTACAGCCGTATCATCAGAATATTTCTGGATGTGGCATGCCGTGGAGCTGTAGGTGTGGTCTGCTGTGTAAAGTGTGAAGAGAAAAGGAGACAGTACTGTCCCTCTGCGCCCAGTGTTGCTCACCAGGGTTTGGAAACACTGGTCCCCAGCTTGACATACTGCAACCTGTCAGTCAGATAGTTGTAAATCCACCTGACAAAAATGGGATCCACACCCATCCTCTCCAGCTTCTCCTTTAACCTCTGAGGCTGAATTGTGTCAAAAGCACTAGTAAAGTCGAAAAACATCAGCCTCACATAGCCCCCAGACCCATCCAGAAATGACAAAGACCGGTGAAGCATGTACAGGACTGCATCATCCACCCCCATGTTCTCCTGGTAAGCAAACTGCAGCGGGTCCAGTGCCTGCTCCACCTGAGGCCTGAGCAGTCGGAGCAGTAGCCTCTCCATAGTCTTCATTGTAACAGGCGTCAGGGCTACTGGTCTGTAGTCCTTCATCCCTGCCGGCCTTGCTACCTTGGGCACTGGTACAAGGCATGAGGTCTTCCATAGAGCAGGGACACATCCAGTTTGAAGACTACGGTTAAAGATGGTTTGTAGAGGCACTGCCAGCTCAGAAGCACAGTCCCTCAGGATCCTAGGTGCTACTCCACCAGGGCCAGCAGACTTCCTGATCACGAACCCTCCATAGCTCACCACGCACCTCATCCACTGAAAGCAGCAGCAGCAGAGGTGGAATAGCCACTGGGTGGAGCAGGGCAGGAGGCAGCAGCCGCAGATGTGGAGTAGCCGCTGGATGGAGCAGGGCACGAGGCAGCAGCAAAGGTGAGTAGCTGCTGGGTGGAGGAATTAGTTTAGTCAGAGTTAAAATCAAAGTAGACCTTCCACTTACTCCTGAGTGAAGTTTTGTATGGAATTAAAATTTTTCATTCAGAATTAGGTGTTTACATGTTCTTTTTAATCTTTTTAAAGAGGATTTACGTCTTATTCAGGAATATTGGAATTAATGTTCTTATGTAAACATGATAAATGTGATGTAGTGGAACCAGTGTTACTGCTTTCTATCTGCAGTGGTTTAACATGACTCCACAGATGGTGTTAAAAGAAATGTGTGTGGACTGAGGATGCTTCACTTCAAAATTCCATCCTTAGACCAAGAGGATGTTCTGTATCCATGGCAACAGACCAAAGGCTGTTGCCATGGATACATCAAAACAGCTCTCTTTGGTGACAGAATCAAAGGGCCATCTGTGTATAAATTGATCATCCCAGGGATACTTGGGTCATTTGACAGAGCAAGAGATGAGTGACAGCAGTGAATCAGAGGAAGAGATGAGTGACAACAGTCAGACATCAGAAATTCTATATGAGCTTCCAGAGGACTTAATCTTGCTTGAAACCCTTGGTTCAGGTACATATGGCAGGGTCCTTAAATGTTGGGATAAAGTCACCAGGAGTATAGTGGCTGTTAAGATCCCAATAATTGAACAGGGCACGACGGAGTTAGACATCATGAGAATGCTTCAGAGCAGTGAGTGCCACCAATACAACATCATCAAGTTCATCCGCTCCTTTGATTATGGTCCAGGAAAAGGGCTGGTCTTTGAAAAACTGGATGTCGACTTACATGATTACATTTTCAGTTTAAATAAGGAGCCTTTAACGTTAAGTGACATCAGGGCTATTGTTAAACAGATGGCAGTGGCGCTAATTGCACTTAAGAGCTTAGGAGTCATACACGCTGACATTAAGGAAGATAATATCATTTTTCAGCATTGTTTACGCCCCATCGCAGTCAAACTCATAGACTTTGGTATGGCCATGACAAGAGATCAAATCGAGCAGGGCGCAGAGCGCCAGGTACTATGCTTTAGAGCCCCAGAGCTTCTTCTTGGTCTGCCATTTTCAGAGGCCATTGACATGTGGTCATTGGGCTGTGTAATGTACACCATGCTCACCTGTAGCCA
Organism: Scarus forsteni; assembly: GCA_036419115.1. Lineage (NCBI taxonomy): Eukaryota > Metazoa > Chordata > Actinopteri > Labriformes > Labridae > Scarus > Scarus forsteni. Next base: position 18,471,625 of record JAZDUH010000040.1, read on the forward strand.
TATTTCAGAGGCAGAAACTCCCTATCAAGCGATGCTGACATTAGTTGATCTCCTGGGTATGCCACCAGATGATCTCCTGGAACGAGCACCAGAGGCTCCCCAATTATTCAGAAAAAGCAAAAACGGTTGGAAAATTAAAAACGAGGAGCTCAGTGAACCTTTCGAAAGGATTTACAAAGATTTTAGTCTAGATCAACTTAAGCATGTGCGTCTGGAGAACGAGAATATGTTTGAGGCTGAGGAGCGAAAACAGTGTGTTGAACTGCTCAAAGCTATTCTGGTGATGGATTGGAGAAAAAGAATCACTCCAGCTGAAGTTCTGTCACACCCATTCATCACTGGGATAAAAAAACAAAACCCTTCAAAAGTCTTACAGACTGAGATGATCAGTGGACAGCTGAAGCAGGAATATAAGAGAACCACAAAGGACCAGCACTTTCCTCTCCCTGTACTCCCTTCCGCCTTTGAGTGGACGGAGACAACCTCAATGGGGAGGAAAGTTGAGGATGGGAAGAGGAAATTAGCTGAGGGTAAAACAAACACCCCTCATACAGTCAGTAAAATTTCGAAGATCAGCGTTCGACCTGCCACAGCAGAGAACACACGTGGCCTGGAAGATGTGACAAATGTAGACGTACTGCAGGCAGAGTCAAACAAGATCTCAGCTCCAGTGTTCAAGAACCCAGAGACTAAAAAAACAACGGGCTTCAGGGATCAGGACAACAAAAGGAAACAGAATGTCCTTCAGCCTGAGAACGGGTGGGAGCAGGAATATGAGAGAACCACAAAGGACCAGCACTTTCCTCTCCCTGTACTCCCTTCCTCCTTTGAGTGGATGGAGACAACCTCAATGGGGAGGAAAGTTGAGGATGGGAAGAGGAAATTAGCTGAGGGTAAAGCAAACACCCCTCATACAGTCAGTAAAATTTCAAAGATCGGCGACCTGCCACAGCAGAGAACACATGTGGCCTGGAAGATGTGACAAATGTAGACGGACTGCAGGCAGAGTAAAACAAGATCTCAGCTCCAGTGTTCAAGAACCAAGAGACTCAAACACCTGGCTACAGGGATCAGGACAACAAAAGGAAACAGAATGTCCTTCAGCCTGAGAACAAGTGGGAGCAGGAATATGAGAGAACCACAAAGGACCAGCACTTTCCTCTCTCTTCCTCCTTTGAGTGGACGGAGACAACCTCAATGGGGAGGAAAGTTGAGGACGGGAAGAGGAAATTAGCTGAGGGTAAAAGAAACATCCCTCACACAAAAGGAAAATTTCAAATATCAGAGTTCCACCTGCCACAGCAGAGAACACACGTGGCCTGGGAGACAGACTGCAGGCAGAGTCAAACAAGATCTCAGCTCCAGTGTTTAAGGAACAAGGGAATCAATCAATGGACTACAAGAATGAGGACAAGAACATCCTTCAGCGTCTTTGCGACTGGTTCAGGAAGAAGTTTTCTTACTTCTGTAACATCTGGAGGTAGTTCCTGACCTCCAGCCCTCCTCCTCTTTTGGTTTGTGTGAATGAGTTTTGTGAGAGGGTGTGTGATTCTATGTGTCTTTGAGGGAAAGTGCGTAAAAACAAGAGTTGTGAGATTTGATCTCTTAGGAGAATTTTTCACTCAGTGTTTTCCCCCACCAAGCACCTCCAGTATTGTTTAAAGCCTTTTTGCTTTAGTTTGTCTGCTCTTTTGGTAGAATAAGTGGGTGGCTGTGGGGAGTCATACCTCCACTCCACTTTGTAGAACCCAGAGACTTTGTATTGTTTTTGAAAAAGGTGCAGATTTTCTTTTTGTTAGTTTACTTGCTCGTGACTCCTGTCCTTCATGTGACTTGCAAAAACTTAACAATTGGGGGCTTGCCTGGGATCTGAAACACTTTCCTTTTTTGTGGTGAACTATTTTATTGTATGATTAATTATCTGTAATTATCTGTATTATCTGTAATCTGTAATTAATATCTGCATCAAGTCATGGCGTTTAAGTTGGAGTCTTGCCCGGCCACGCCCTATTGCGTAGCTATAAAGCGCCAGCGCTGGCGTGCGATCACTGATTGTTTGATCTCCACGTGTGCGTCAGATTGAAGTGTCTCTCAATCCACGTTAGAGAAAGAGCTAGGGTGCAGTTGTTGAATCTGCTTACCTGTTGTAAGTCGGGGCGTCTGTCTTTGGCAGCCTCCCTGGATTACTGTGTCTTGGGGCTCTTCCTGTCTGTTTTCCGTGAAGTCATCCTGTCTGGTTGAGCCGGAGGTCCTCCGGCTGCAGGCGGTGGGGGCTGTGTTTCTCCTGGTGTATTGCACGCGGCTCGTGAGCTAACGCGCTTGGTGGTTAGGTACTGACTGTGTCAGCTGCAGTGTTGGTGGTCTGAGGATCGGACCAGAGCTGGCCTCGGCTCCGACTCTGGCCGTGACCTCTTGCCGGCGTGTTGCTCGCGGCTCGTGAGCTAACGCGCTCGGTGGATACACGCCTGGTGCTGACTGTTTGGTACGGTGCTCTCTCCCTAACGTATTGCTCATGGCTCGTGAGCTGACAAGTTCTGTGGTTAGGTACTGATTGTGTCAGCTGCAGTGTTGGTCGTCTGAGGGTCGGCCCAGAGCTGACGCTCCGGCTCCCGGCTCTGGCGGTGTCCTCTTGCCGGCGTATTGCTTGCGGCTCGCGGGCTAACGCGCTTGGCAGTGAACGCCGGTCTTTCCCTCTCCAATAGTCTCTCCTCCAATAGTTTAAGCACTCCCTTGTCCACCCCACCATAGCGTACGGCTCCCACGGCGGCCGGCACGCACAGTCCATTACAAGAAACAAACACACACAAAAAAAAGGAAAACATAAGTGAGTTAGCTTCGGTGCTACGGCTAACAGGAAGTGTACTTCCGGGTCAGTATGGCGGCTCAGGAGGGACATTGTTGTGTGGGCTGTGGGGTGGCGATGCCCCTAGAGGATGGGCATGATAGCTGTGTTTTATGTCTGGGGCATGAACATGCTTTAGTTTCAAGAGAGAACCCTCAGTCGTGCATGGACTGCTTTATTCTGCATGCACGTACCAGAGAGGCCCGTTGCCGATTTTTTGCTCCAAAGCCTATGGGTGCTCAGGTTTATGAGGGACCACAGCTTAAAACTAGGAGAGTGGTTGTGGCTTCGGAGGGGAGGGGGGAGTGTTCTGGTGCCTGGCAGACTCCATTACCTCCTCTTCAGCCTATCAGGGTTGGGCCTCCGCTGAGCTCTTTTCCTCCCTTAGGGGAGGAGGAAGAGGAGGCGGAGGATGTAGATGTGGAGACCGTCTCTTCCTCCGAGGAGAAAGTTCTCTCTTGTGCACAGCCGTCTGTGAGTGAGGTAACTAGGGGAGAGGTAGCCCATCGTTTTGAGGAGGTAATTACCAGGGCTTCTAGGGCTCTGGGTGTTGCCCTTCCTGAGAACCCCAGGGCTACATCCTCTCGGTTTGAAGAGGGTGCGGAGATGCGCCCTGCCTCTACCCAGGTGCCGCTCCTACCTGATTTTAAGGAGCTGCTGTGCCAGCAGTTCCACACTCCAGCCACTGCCCACAAGTGGTCTGCAGCGTGTCGCCGGTTTTCTAACATGCACGACAGGGACCAGATTGCTTGTGGGACACTTCCCCCAGTGGACCGGGCCCTCACTCCATTGGTGTCCCCCTCTAGCTCCATACTTGGCAACGCCACCTGCTCTAGTAAAAATTGCAGGGTCATGGATAGTTTGCTCGCCAGGCTACATAAAGCCATGGCGGTGCAGACTCGGCTGGCAAATACAGGTGCTATTTTGTCCGTTTACCTCCGTGACTCTCTCCTCTCCTGATGAGGGTGAGGACGCTGAGCAGGGTCAGTCCACTCTGTGCCCGGCGAGGGCCTTGACGGAGTACATTCGGCGGACTCAGGCTATCCGGAGGTCCGATCAGCTCTTTGTCTGTTACAACCCTGGACATCTGGGAAGACCTTTGTCTAAGTCCAGACTGTCACACTGGGTGGTGGACGCTATCCGTCAGGCTTACGTCCTGTCAGGTGTGCCTGTTCCGTCAGGGGTCGAGGCGCCTCCACTCGGGTGTGGCTGCCTCCTGGGCCTTGTGGGCCTCCCTTGCCTCCATTTGCTCTGCCGCCACATGGTCATCCCGTCGACCTTTACCAGGTTCTACCGTCTTAACGTCGCTGCCAGCCCCTCCCTTGGGGAGGCGGGTGCTGAGCTCAGCCCAGCAGTGAACCGCGTTGTCTCCTCTCGGCCTTGCATCTTGCGGGCTGGGTGGCGGCTTCCCTGTGGGCTGGGTGGCGGCTTCCCTGTGGCCAGCCTGGCCCCTGCGTCTTCTTGAGGGCCCTGGCTGGTTCCCTTTGGTTGCCTTGCGTCTTGCAGGCTTCCATGGCGCCCTTTCCCTCTCAGGATGGGCCCTAGCACCTGGCGGGGCCTACTCCTGGGTCTTGTATATATTGTATATTTGTACATAGTTAGTTTGTTGCACATTGTGGTGTGGGATTGTGGGCTTCACCGTCTCCTCACGGGTGTCTTAAAGGTCTACCACGTACATATGGCATATATAGCAGTGGAGAGATAGTCTCGATCGATAGAAGCGTGTGGTTACTGTGTAACCTTGGTTCTCTGAGTGAAGAGACTATCTCTCCAGTCCTCAAAGGCCAGAACACGTTTCAATCAAACTATCAGTGATTGCATGCCAGCGCTGGCGCTTTATAGCTACATAATAGGGCGTGGCGGGCAAGCCGGTGTGTCTTAAAGAATTATCCAAGTACCCTGACAAGCAGCAGGGTCATATCCGTACATATGGAATATGTAGCAGTGGAGAAGATAGTCTCTTCACTCAGAGAACCAAGGTTACACAGTAACCACACGTTATAACTCAGAAAAAGCTGCTGTTTTTGCTGATGAGTTTGCCCTGACTCACAAATTCACTTGCCCACCAAAGTCACAGAGCACCTTCTCCAGTAAAACAAAACTACCATCATCTTTTTGTCACATACCAGGAAACACAACAAATCAAGATAAATCAAGAATAATTACAAAGGGACAGAGCAAAGAATCAAAAGTCATGAAACAAATTCTGGGAAGAACACTACTAAAACTCTGGTTGAGTGCCACTACTGTCATGCAAAAGGTCACTTTGTTCCAGACTGTCAGTGTTACAGAAAAGGGGTGATAAGCCCAAAGCCATAACTTTGCTTGGAAGCCCCCTTATTGACGAAATGTCAGTCCCTTAATTAAAATTGTCAGTGAGAAAGTGCCAGATGAGTTCAGGCCTTTCACGCGTCTGATGGATTTGTGTCGTTGCTTGGGGATGAGCACAAGCGACCAGTGATAATACTGCGAGACACTGCAGCGTCACAGTCCATTCTGCTGAGAGGGGTGTTGCCTCTGACTGATGAGATGAAGAGTGGCAACAGTGCTCTTATGAGGGGTGTGGAGATGAATTGGTTTCAAGAACCGTTAGTTGTTAAGTTGGAAAGTGAGATAGTCAGTGGCAATGTTGAGGTACCCTTCAGGGATGGACTGCCAGTGGGAGGGATCACCTTCCTTTTGGGAAAGGACTTGGCTGCTGATTAAGTCACGGGTTATGCTCCAAATGCTATTGTGACAAAAGTACCCAGAATTTATGAAAAATAAAAAAAAATATGACGAAGACAAGTCTGAAGACAATGACATAATATGGATGACAGACTACTGGTCAGTAAATATACAGTAGCTGCATAGTAAAAAGCATGGTTAACTTTACAAACAAGTAAAAGAGAAATGATACTGGTCAGTAAATACACAGGAGATGCAAAGTAAAAGCATGGTTAACTTTACAAACTCATGTGTCCCAACTCATGTTTGCATGACTACAGTTATAAATATAAGTCATAAAAATTAAACAATTTCTACATTTTTTGTTATAGTTATGTAATGTGAGTTGTCAGCTTTCTGAACAAATGTAATATTTCTGTATTAATAAACTTTTAATGCTTTAAAACTTGAAAACATGCTGTGTCCCTCTGTTGACTGTCCCCCCTGTTACTATGATGAACATCCCTTCAAATACACCCAATGAGCATTCCTCTAGCCACATGATCTTCAGGAAGTAAAGATTTTTGGAGGGAAATGTTCTGCAAGAAGCAGAGTAAGTAATTCTCTTCACTCTACTTCTTTTTAACCTTTAATTATGGCTCTCTGATGTGGTGAAGCATAACTCGTCCACTCTGTTTCGCTGTTTGATTGTTGAACTTGACCATTTTTTGCAAATTTTAAAATCTGGTTAATAAATAAGTTGTAAATCTTCCTTTGTAGTCACCAGGTACTAGCATGCTACTCATGCCATGAGTAGAATGGCTAACTTTAGCCAACAATGTCCCCTCTGTTACCGTCCCCCTGTTACTATTTTCCACAGTAACAGGGAGACTCTAATAACAGGCGGACTTCATAGGGAGATGATCAACTATTTCCAGCATTTATTTCTAGTTTGTCTTCCATTCTGTATTTTTCTTTACATATTGGGTTCTTTTAAAGGAGTGATTAAAACAACATGCATGTATTTGTCAGGGAATGGCACGCTATCTGCAGCAGAAAAGCAGCGGCGCTACAGGGGACGGCGTGATGCAGACCCTGAAAAATGGGCAGAATACTTAAATAAAGAGAAAGAAAGGTGGAGAAGGGACAGAAAAGAAGGAAGAAAAAGGAAAATGTCAGACCTCAGTGAAAGAGAGAAGAGAGCACAGAGAAAGAAATGGCGAGAAAAGAAGAGAAAGCAGAGGGAAAGCGCAAAAGCCAGGACAGCCTGTCAGTTAACTCCTCCTTCAAGTCCTCAATGTCCCCCAGAGCCAGAAAACGCCCCTCATTCAGAGCCCTCAAGGTTAGAAGAAAGATGACAGCTTGATAATTAGAGAAGTAAAATATAAAGCTGAATTATCTGTTTTTACCCTGATGTGTGTGCTTGTCTGTGTGTGCATGTGTTCATGTGTGTGTGTGGCCTAACAAATGGATGCTACAAGAATAACTTACTTTAATATGGCTAATAACCTTCTATTCTAATATTGTTGTATACAGAACATTTAACCACTATGGTAATTATGAATTATGAAAATATTCTTGTGTTATGGGCAATATATTGTTGGGCAGAGAAATGCCAGACAGGGCAGAAGGAAGCTACAGAATGAAATTGAACAACTAAGGGCTCTGTTGAGGAAAAGAAAAAAAAAAAAAACCAAGAAAAGGTGCCAGCGCTTGGTAGGGGAGAAGAAATCACCACGCTCCACGGTGAATGCATTGCTCAGCCGTCAAACAGTTAACAACACCATCAGAAGAAAGCTGTTGTTGCAAGAAACGATAATTGAAGACATCAGAAACAAATACAAAAACACTAAGAAGGAACGGAGAGACAAATTATTGCAAAAATAACAACTGGAAAACTTATAAAGAAGGATGCAGAGGGCTGCACATGCAACTCTAGGCTTTTCTAAGAAGCAGAGTCAAAAAGCAGCTGCAGGGCTCACGACCTTTGAATGAAAGAAAAGTAACAGATTACTTGCTGAATCCAAACAAAAAGTAAAGAGTTTCTTTTTAAGAGATGATGTTAGTTGTATGACAACAGGGCGAAAGCAAACTGTAACTCAAAACAAGATTAAAAAACAGAAACGTCTGCTAACTGACACAATGAAGAACCTGCACCAGAGGTTCCTCTCTGAACATGAAGATCAGATCTCATACTCTTGTTTCTGCACTTTGAGACCGTTTTGGGTTGTGGTTCCCACTGAGGCTGACCAAGAAACCTGTCAGTGTAGAACTCATGAAAACCTACAGTTCATGGCCAGCACCCTATACAGCCAAGGCATGACAGGAACAAAAAACATTGAGGACATGGCCAATGCAACTATGTGCAATCCAAATTCAAAACTCTGTGCATATGGTGACTGCAAGAAGTGTGCCACCACAACACATACTATGCTGAGACCAGAGAGATATCCTTAACCCAGTGGTCTGTGGAAGACAGTGGTACGGTGTACATTTTAGGACATCCTCAGTCTCAGGAAAACCTCTGTCATTTCTCAGACCAAACGGCCTCAGACCAAACAGTATCAGAACTTCCTCCCTCAGACCAAACGGCATCAGAACTTCCTCCCTCAGACCAAACGGCATCAGAACTTCCTCCCTCAGACCAAATGGCATCAGAAAAACCTCTCAGATTATCTCTCCAGATTATAAAAATAAAAGTCATCGAAAATAAAAGTCATCAGACAAAACTGCCTCAACCAAAACGACGTCAGATAAAAGCGGCCTCAGAAAGAAAACCGTCAGACAAAATACTGGAAAAACGGACTCAAATGAAAAAAAAAAAAAGCGTCAGGTCGTAGAATAATAATAATGTAAAAAATGTTTAATTCTCTTAAACTGCATTCAGCTAAAAGTCGGCCACTAGCAAACTTCCCGTTTTCAAAATAAAAGCTTTGTTGATTGTCTCCTTTCAGTTCTTTAACACTTTTGTAAATTGGGCTCTTGTTTTGGAGCCGACCGGAAGTTTCTTCGATAGCATAATGTCGCGCATAACGGAATGTCCGAAATGTTGAAATGAAATTTGTATCTGTGCGTTTTCTGGCTCAAATAACTACATTTTGGTATTCTACGTGGTGACTTTCTCACTTAAAATGCTCTTTGAACTTTCATATGTGGCAAATCAACAGAGATATTTGATAGTGTTGTGAGATGATCCTTGGTGAACTCAAGACACAGTTCTCCCAGGAAATGCCACCTTGGGTCTGGGGTCAACACGATCTCAGCCTTCTCCGCACTGTTTACAGCATCCGCCAATCAAAAACCCATTTGGTGCGGGCACAGGATGGACACGTCAAACATAGGGCTTAATACAAGAGGCGTTGACCAGGAGGACATAAGACTCACTGCCTTAACGGACGATCGTAAAAGACTGTCTCCTTGGTCTGGAATGGGGGATGACCAATACTCAGCCCATTAAACCCAAAGGGAGGACAAGACCCCCTCTATTTAATGACTTTAACCAAACTGGCCAGAGGTGACCTCTCAACCTCCTTATCAAGCCTGGGGCATTTGCCTTCTTAAAGACATTCCTTCAGCCAGTTCTCTACAAGCATCCCCAAACTCCTCTAAAACCTTGTATACATGTCTGAACAATATGATAACCTGATGTGTTGTAAAATGTATGCTATCTGAGTCCAATCCCGGTGATTCTAGGCCCAAGATAAGCCAAACTGGAATCACTTCCTTCAAATCTAAATTCCATCTTCCCACAGCAGGAAAACTACAATGGACCAACAGTGCCACCCTGTGGAAGCACTGACAACGAACATTCGCAAAAGTAACTGACGTTACTTTGCATGTAATGAACTGTTTTAACAATGCTTGTGTAAAGTTTGTGTGTTATAAGCTTCCCGACAAAATAATCAGTATCAAGGAAGTCTAGGCAATATAGCTTGAATAATCTAGTTATTAGTAGTATTGTTACATTAGTATACATATATAAATATATAACCTTTCAATCTTCCTTTTATTTTGATAGTAAGTGTTTGGTATCAAAATATTCAGGATGTGATTATCTTATTGTTGGTGTCGGTTATATTGAGTGATTCCCAAATTATAACTCCCTATTGGTAAAACTTAAGCTTATCAAGTTTGTGAAAGCTTAGACAGATATCCATGGCGTGGTCAAAACCACACCCACTTCTGGAGTTTAAAAAGCTGAGCAGCGAGCTTAAGCTCTCTGCACTTTAAACTTTAAAACTCTCTCTTTTCCGTTTCCCAATGCTTGATTCGATCTTCCTCTACATCCCTGTAGCGTCACTTTGTTCAGCGTCTTCGCCTGTCCGCTGACAAGATTTTTCGCTGACAAGACTTTTTAGCTATTTTGCAAGGTCAGCAGTTTTGACGTTCTCCAGTCTTGATTCATTTTTTCTTTTTCTCTTGCCTTACTTTTTAATGAAGACTGTGCCACCATCACTTTATTTAATTTAAGAAGTAATTTCGTGTGGCCAGCGAACATTTCTTTTTGAATTAATAAAAGTAAACTTCTGAACGAGGACGAGACTTCTGCCGGCGCCGTGTACTCAGCTGAACAGGCAAGCACCAAGACTCCAACTCCATCTGCATCCCAGCGCCACTTTTCCCGAGATCCCTTCAAGCACCAGGCGGATCCAGACTGCCTTCACTCCAGCAGGCGCTGTATCCACCAACCCCTGGTGACTTTGGACTCGCGACAGACCAGCGCTACTCAAAGTAAGACCTCTCCTGAACGTTCAGAATCAGACGGGTTGGTGTAATTAGTCTCGCTCGCTCAATCAGATAAAACCCCTTTTTCCCCTTCAAAGCGCTTACGAAATAGTCCATCAAATTCCTACCTCAATTCATCACTCAATATAACCAGGTCGAATACAGTTATCGTTATTCTAATCCTCACCAAAGAAGTATTATTTTCTCACCTAAGTTTCATATCATGCAAATGTACTTTTAATGCCTTTTTCTCCCTTGGGAGTGTATTGTTCTGTTTATTATTTCATTTTCGTTTTAAATAAATTCTTCATAGATTTAAAGTACTGTTTTTGGGAGTGTGTTTTGAAAGTCAGACATCCCTGTAACAGCTCTTCCCTTCAGATTTAAGGTTGATGAGAATAGAGTGTGAATTACTCACTCTAGTCCACTAAAATTAAAACTAACCTGATCAATAAATTAATCAAGGAGTAAAATTTTGCCTATTTTGTATAAATAGGATGGTGCCCGTTCGAATGTTTATTGAATAAATCAATAATTAATTTCTACAGTCATAGCAAAATAAGACCAAACAAATTATCCCAACAATAGCCTGGTGTGCTTCTGATTTTTTGTCGTCTGAGGTTTGAAATGCATCATGGGAAACTTAGCAGTGTGCTACAGTGTCAACGTTAGCACTCTAATCATACTTATATGTGGTATAAAGTATATTTATTTGAGTCCGTTTTTCCAGTATTTTGTCTGATGGCTTTCTTTCTGAGGCCGTTTTATCTGACGTCGTTTTGGTTGAGGCCGTTTTGTCTGATGACTTTTATTTTGAAGCCTGAGTCCGTTTGGTCTGAGTCCGTTTGGTCTGATGCCGTTTGGTCTGAGTCCGTTTGGTCTGATGCCGTTTGGTCTGAGTCCGTTTGGTCTGAGTCTGTTTGGTCTGATGCCGTTTGGTCTGAGTCTGTTTGGTCTGATGCCGTTTGGTCTGAGTCCGTTTGGTCTGATGCCGTTTGGTCTGAGTCCGTTTGGTCTGATGCCGTTTGGTCTGATGCCGTTTGTCTGATGCCGTTTTGTCTGAGAAATGACAGAGGTTTTCCTGAGACTGAGGAAGTCCTAAAATGTACACCGTACAGTGGCAAAGTTAAAGATGGAGATGAGTCTGGGAAAAGGTCAACAATCACTGTGAACAAAACTGTGAATATGACAGAAGATGCACTTGCAAGTGAATTCCATGATAGGCTGTTCAGATTAAGGCAGCACATCTTCAATATAAAATGGCAGTATGGGGCCTATCGAGAGCTGAGGGAAAACTTAAAGACATATGAATGTCTTTTACATGTAGATTTCAGTGAGAACTACTCCTGTAAATATTCCCAAGAAATTCAATCAGTCCATTTTGGAGGGTCACACCAACAAGCAACTTTACATACTGGAGTGCTGTACACTGCAGCTGAAGAGTCACCAGTGACCAGTGGCCCCCACACGAGACACGGCTCGTGTGAGAGCTGCTATGGGATAAATCTCGTGCAACACAGATGATGACTTGAGCTGAGGAAAATCGCGAGGCCAGCGGCTCTCAAACCACTGACCCTGAAAAAAACATTAAAAACCCACAGATCCGCATCCGTGAAGAAATGAAGTGAATCGGAGGATTGCACAAGCTCGTTATAAAAGAAAGTGATGCCATTCCAGTGCTCTAACTCCACCCAACAGAACCTCAAGGCTTTATTTTTGTTTTTGAAAAAGGTGCAGATTATCTTTGTTAGTTTCCTTGTCTGTGACCCCTGTCCTAAATGGTATGTGACTTGCACAGACATAATACTTCAATGTTTAAGATTAAGGCCCAGGTCAGAAATGACTCATTTATTCCAGAGCCTGATAGCAGCAATAGAAAATGCTTGGTCACCCCAGTGTCTGTATTACAACCTGGGCACTTCCAGCAAAAAGGTGGTTCAACGACCTGAGAAATCTACCGGGCTCCCTAACAGTTGAAAGCTCAGTTAAATACACTTGGACAAGACCATTAAGAGCTTTAAAAAAACATTTTTTGACTGCCTTACTTGCATTTTTCTTTTTTTTTTCTCCCCCTTTCACTTGTTTAGGTGCGGGCGAAGTTCGGTAAGTTAAAACACATATTAAACAGCGAAAAAGAACTAAAACTTAAACCATAGATTTGGACATACCAGAAAATATTAAGGCTCAACTGGGATCCACTTTTTTTTATGCTGTCCTGACTGTTAAGGGCCCCTTTCACCAGACTCAGGAAAAGGGTTTTTCCTTTACAACCTCATTAGAGGCTTAGCAGGGTCATATTTAAGGACCCTATGTAGTGATTATTTTCTGGATATTACTGGATATTAATTAAAGTAATTAATATTCATTTAATAACCAGGTTTGCTCTCGTTAATTAAAGGGGGCACCATCCTTTTATACAAAAAGGCAAAATTAACTTAATTAGCTGATTTATTAATTTATTTCATTTAAATTAGATAAATCAATTAAGTCAAACTTATCAGTTTAATCAATTAAGTCAAACTTCAGTTGTTTAATCAATCTCAGATCTAAAGACAGAACTCTCATGCAGTGATGTCAATCTTCCAAATAGAATACCAACAGACAGAACTTTAAATATATAAGGGTGATTTATTAAAATGAATGTATAAGACAAAATAAAATAAAATAAACACTTAAGAAGGAACAAATGTCAGAGATGTACTAAATCAATGATGCTATCAATCAGGAAAGAAGATATGAACCCTCAAGGAACATTTAAGCATATGGAGTGGTTATAGTGGATTAATTTCCGAATTAACCTACTTGTAAAAGGTCAAATCAAGGGAAATTATTAGAGAATTGAACCAAGACACACTCAAGCCCATCTGAAAGAAGATAGAACTGCCTCTTCTGAATCGGGCCTCATCTGGTCCTGGAGCTACTGGAGAGAAGAACTGTTCTGGTTCTGGTTGTCGTCCAGAGGGCTGGAGTCCACACTCTATCCAGTGCGATGGATCCAAAGAGGTTGTCCGATGTGGTCCCAGGTTTCCCGGGAGAGAAGTCTTAGATTGGACTGGCAGATTCTGTCAAGGTGAAGCTGGAGCTTGGGCGTTGGTGTCTCGATTGTATAAAAAGTGGATTTGTAACTAATTCCCAAAATCAAGAATTCATTGGCCAAACAAATTCTATTCTGAAATTAATAACAAAAGTCCATTTACTATGAAGCAAATCTTTGAAGTCTTACTGGCTTATAAAGAAAGAATCGGCGGGCATGTCACAAAACTTAGACAAAAGAGTTAAGGAAAAATATGTGAGCCAAAAATCAAAAGTGGTGACGAAGACGAGGAGGAAGAAGGAGACGGACAAGAGAAGAGGAGAGGAGCAGAGAGAGAAGACCGCATGTCTCTCTGTTTTAAGCTACTCGCAGGGGAGGGCTTTTGGATGAGTTAACAACGCTTTATCAACTAATACTTGGCCAATATTAAGTTGTATTTGATTAAACATCCAATATAAGCACTCCAACTGGATAGGAAATCTCATGGTGATCAATTTGATACCAAATACTATATATCTAAAGTATAAGAAAGAATTAAACAATTCAAATCCTATTAAACAGTCAATTTAAACAAAATAGAGGTGGTTAACTTAAGACATACAAGTTAACATGCCTTTGAGAATAGTATGCAACCAAACTCAAGGTGTAGCAATCCTATTATTAACATTCTTCAATGAAACAGAGTGATAATCAAACTTTCTCCTAACTTGGGGATCTTTAGGGCTAAAAACACACAAGTCACATCATTAGAAAGCATTTGTCATGACAGGACAAATTATTACATTATTACACATGTCCGTTATTTCATTTAAACAGTTTGAAAGTTTTGTGGTTTTCTGTGCTAGACAGAGACCACATCTGGAGTGGATGAGAAAAACAAGATGTCCAGGGAGGTCCAAGGTCAACTTAGGAGCCACCGAAGGATAATTTACGACTTGGGAACGGACTCTTTTCGAACATGCTATTTGGTCTCAGCCAATCGCTGTTTAGGAAGAAGAGTAAACATCCACACCGATGTCTGTTTGGGGTAGTTCGGAGGGGGCGAAACAGATTTAATGGCAACACATGTTTTAGGTGATTTACAGTCATGAGGCACAGAGTCAGAGAGGAATGTTCTTGGTCCTTTTAGAGTTTCCTTAAAGTTGATCAGTTTGATATCGCTACACCTACCTTGGGAGTGGAACTGACTTTGCTAGAGTTAATTACTGTTAGGTTTGTTTATTATGTGTTCATTTACTCTCTGTTGTTCTTTGGAGAGAGAAGAGGGCATACTTTATGAGGTGGGGAGGAGAGGGGAATCCCTTAAAGGTGTAGTCAGCGATCTTCAAATCTTATAATTTAATGCAGTATTTGTCAAATTCACCGTATTTCTCCCCTCCATCCACAAGATGTCACCACTGACAGCATGTTGAAAAAAAAGTCTGGTTTCAATACACAGCCTTGGCTCTGAATTTCAGCAGGTAAATACTGTGGCTCGGGCCAAGTTACCAAAACAAAGTAAACCCTCCCACATCCAGGGGGCGATCATACTCATGCACAGATCAGACAGAGGGGGGAGAAGGAGTTGTAGGTTGCGTAGCGTGCACAGTTAGCGTAAGAGAGAGATACAATATGTGTAGTAGCAATGGCTGAAAAACAGCCCAAAAGAAAAAGGTCAGAGGAGTGAAAAATGAAAAAGAAGGGCTATGACCATGAAAGAGCAAAGACCTGAGTCAACATTGGTGTTGCTTTCCGACGGTGGAGGGAACTCCGCCAATTGAAAGACCTGAAAACAGACGCGGATCTTGCCGTCTGTCTGCTGGATAGGTAAGCAACATTAGCTTTGTGGTGCTTCACATAACAGTAACAGCCGTCAGACATTCATCTTATTGTCTAATCTGCCAGAATGTACTGTTGTTGTGATGTTATCAATAATGGCAGTCGAGTTGTCTGATGAGTCAGGGTTACCTTAGTTACGTTGGTCAGCTACGCAGTTTCTAGGGCCGTTTCCATGACGATGCACGTCCATCATCTTTCGGGGGTGGAGCCAGGGATGAGGTATGAAGGGAGAGGCGGCTCTAAATTTGTTTATAAACAACCTCTCCACTCGTTTTCTCCCACATCGCTGACTACACCTTTAAATGCAAAATAGTTATATTAAAGTAGCATCCTTTAACAAAAATGGGGTACTTAATCCAATTAAAAGGAAGAAAATCTTGACAAAGCTTAAAAAGGATAAAATCCATGTCACTTTCCTGCAGGAGTCTCACCTCAGCAATTCTGAATTTACTAAAATGACTAAAATGGGATTTAAACAACTTTACTATTCATCTCACAGGTCAGGTAGGAGGAGGGGAGTGGCAATCTTGATATCCAAGGCAGTAAATTATGAACATATTTCTGAATACAAAGACAAAGAAGGTAGATATGTTATAATCACAGGTAAGCTAGATGGGATAGAAGTGACACTATTTAATGTGTATGTTCCACCTGGTAGTGACTGGACCTTTTACAAACACATATTTAAATTAATGACAACAAAAGCCCAGTGGATTTTAATTAGCGGTGGAGATTTTAATATTCTCTTAGACCCAAGAATAGATTCCTCTAATGGTAAACCGGACATAAAAAATATTTACCAAAAAATTTACACATTGATTCAAGACAGGGGATTAACAGATGTGTGGAGGGAGTTAAATCCAAATACAAGCGACTGTACGCTTTACTCATCAGCTCATAACGTTTATTCCAGACTGGATTATTTTTTTTTATTTAAAAAGACCTTTATAGATGTACTAATTGTGTAATAGGTCTAAATTCATTGTCTGATCATAGTCCTGTTTATATGTCAGTCCTTCTTAACAAGACAATAAGGTCATCTCTACGGAGACTCAATTCAAACATCTTAAACAACCCAATAATTAAAGAAAAAAAACGAAATTATACTTAGAATTTAATGATAACAATGAGGTGACTCCATCAATATTCTGGGACACACTAAAGGCTGTGATCAGAGGTAAAATAATTGCTATATCCTCTTTTGAGAAGGAAAACAGACAATAGAAACTCAAAAATTTGGAGGAAAAACTAAAGAACCTCCAATCTGAACATTCACAAACCTTTAAAAATTCAACTAAACTGAGCATTATGAAGGTAAAAAAAGTGATAGATGAAATAAACGTGCACGAAAACAAAAGAAACTTCTGTTTGTAAAGGAACAATATTACTCCATAGGAGGAAAATCATTAAAACTCTTATCATATAAGCTAAGGAAACAACAAGCTGAAAGAATAATACACAGAATTAAAAACACTGTGACACATGTGAATGAAACAACTCCAGACAAAATTCAACAATGCTTTGAAAAATATTATAAAGATCTTTACTTCCAACCACATAAAAATGACGAGCAGTAGATGGAAGCTTTGTTATCTCAGTTAAATTTACCAAATCACAAAGGAACAAAATAATAAATTAATGTCTAAAATAACAAAAGAAGAATTAAATTCAGCAATTGGAAGATTAAGAGGGGAGAAATCCCCAGAAACTGATGGCTCCATCCCAGAATGGTACAAGCCAATACAGGAACACTTAGTTCCAATTCTTTTAAGGACATTTAACTGGGTGCTGGAAGAGGAAATGACTCCCCTGTCTTGGAGAGATGCGATAATTTCAGTCATGCCTAAGGAAGGAAAAGACAAACGGGAATGTGGGACTTATCACCCTGCAAGTGTCTTAAATATAGATTACAAAGTTTTTACTTCCATTTTAGCTAAAAGATTAGAATTGATCTTACCGGAGTTAAAAAATGAAGATCTGACAGGATTCATTAGACAAAGACAGACACAAGATAATATTTAGAAAACATTACACATTATGAGACAAATAACAACAAAAATTGGAATCACTTATAATTAGTTTGGACGCAGAAAAGGCGTTCACCTCAGTAAGGTGGTCATTTCTTTATAAAGTATTATTAAAATTTGGTTTCCATACATCCTTAATTGACACATTCAAATCTCTTTATGATAAACCAGCAGCCAGAATTAAAATTAACGGTAAAAAAAAAAAATGTTTCACCCATTATCTGACACACAGGAAAAACCTTTTTTCTTATCCATGACATATCTGGTGAATCCAGCTCCTCTGCAAAATAAACTGGGTCTGACTGGTTTCTCTCCACCTCTTTCATTTTAAGTATTAGAAGATATTAAGATTAACTAAACTGTGTTTTATGCTTACATTGTTCCAGTCCTTAGTGATGAGTTTTGTTTTGTATTAGGCTGCATACATTGTTAAGTGCACATGTGATTTTAAATCCACAGAATCTTTATTTTCAATTCCTGGCCTTTATCATAATTCTAGATTGAAGATTTACATATTTAGATGATGATCATTAAAATTTGATGTTTTGTTGATGGTTCTCAGTGAAGTTAGGCAAGTAGATTGTACCATCTCAATTAGCATCATAGGTGATCTTCACCTGAAAAAGGTTGGTGACCACTCCTTTACACAATGTCCAAACTTCATTGGAACAGGGGTTTGTATTTGACAACTATGGAGCATTCTGGGGGGGGGGGGGCCTCAAACACAGCGGGGAGAGCGGAGGAGGAGAGAGCCTCGAACACCGCGGGGAGAGCTGAGGAGGAGAGAGCCTCGAACACCGCGGGGAGAGCTGAGGAGGAGAGAGCCTCGAACACCGCGGGGAGAGCTGAGGAGGAGAGAGCCTCGTACATTGCTGGGAGAGCTGAGAAGGAGAGAGCCTCAGACACCGGGGAGAGCTGAGGAGGAGAGAGCCTTGAACACAGCTGGGAGAGCTGAGGAGGAGAGAGCCTCGAACACCGCTGGGAGAGCTGAGGAGAGAAAGTTGAGATTTTATGCGATCTGGCCACAGCAGATCACATTGTCTCTCTGACTGTAAATGTTGAGAATTTGTCCAGCTGTAGTAGCCAGATACAATCTAATAGGTGGATTGGGCAAAGCTTTTGAGGGCAGCATTACAAGGCACTTACTGATTTATACTTAGGTAACATTGTGCTACCTGTTGATGCTTTAGCTTGTGGCATTAACTGTGATGATGAAGGCCATATTGGTACTATGTAAAATGCATGACAACATGTATTGTCTAATCAATGCAAGCAAACCCTTTATAAGGAGAAGAAATAAACATCAAAATCTAAGACCTGGATGGAATACTCATGTTCATGAACTACATGCAGACGCTAAATGCCTTCAAATTTGTTCAAGCAGGATGAAATGGCTGAATGTGATAAGAAGCTTGCCAACTTACGCTTAAATATGTACGTTATATAAAAAGAAATGAACAAGCAATGAGGGCAAACTCAATGGCTGGAAAGCTGCAGAAAAACAATGTTTCTGAGTTTTGGAAGGAAGTGAAGGTGGATAACAATAGTACAATGCCTATGGCCTCTTGTATTGCTGGAACCACTGGATCTGATAATATTGCAGAGCTGTGGAGAAAGCACGATGTATTTCTACATGTGTCACGAGTGAGTCCCTAATATTGGTGTGGTCCCCCACAATGAGAATGTGTTTATCAATCATGATGCGGTGAGCCATGCTATTGATGATACGGCTCTCAACAGAGCCTGTGGCCATGACCATGTTGCTGCAGAGCATCTGAAGCATGCTAGCCACAAAGTATCTGTACTACTTGCACTGTGTTTCTCAGGGCTGTTGATGCATGGCATCCTGCCCAAATCTATGATGGCTGTTATTGGAGAAAAATAAAACAGGAAAGCTACCTAGCATTGACAACTATAGACCAATTGCCTTGGCTAGCATTGTGTTTAAGGTCTTTGAATGCATTCTTCTAGAAAGACTGAGTGAGTACATACAAACTACTGACAATCAATTTGGTTTTAAGAAAAAACATGGCACAGATCTATGTATTTATTTACTTAAAGATATTGTCAGTCAGTACAAAAGATCCAATAGTACTGTATTTATGTGTTTTCTGGATGCTTCCCGTGCATTTGATCGCATTAGTCATGGCAAATTGTTTTTAAAGTTAAAAGAAGAGGAAATACCCTTGTCACCTATAAGAATCCTGCAGTCTGTCCACTCCTGTTCGGGGATCGAATGGAGTCCGTCAAGGAGGAATTCTCTCGCCTTTATTGTTCAACTTATACATGGATGATCTGTCTAGACAGTTAAATGTAATTAAGCAATGGCTGCAATGGCTGGAACAAACTTATTAATCACATGATCTATACTGATGATTTAGTGGTACTGTCTCCATACAGCACTGGCCTACAGCAGTTACTTAGAGTCTGCTCTGAATATGGCAAGTTGTTTGATATAAGTTTTAACTCTAAAAAGAGTGTGGTAATGATTTTCAGAACTAAAGATGATCGGAAGCTTGCATTTCCTCCTTCTGTGGCAGGATGTTTGAATTGTTGTTAATAAATATAGATACCTGGTCATATAATAAGGATGATCTGTGTGATGATGACATGTACAGTGCCAATGTCATGCTTTATGGGCAAGCTAAGCATGCTTGCCACAAATTCCACATGTGCACTAACAATGTTTTGCTCTCTTTAAAGGGCTTATGCACATCCTGCCTCTACAATCCCACCTGATGGCTGTCGTTACAGTAAGGAAAATATGAGAAAGCTATCAGGTGGCCTATAATGATGCTTTTCACATTTTTCTTAAACTTGCCTAGATGGACTAGTGCAAGTGAGATGTTTGTTACAAATAATGTCACCTTTCATGCTGTGTTGAGAATTTCATGTTTAAATTCATGTGTAGACTGATGAAGTCAGACAATATACTGATTATGTATTGATATCACTGGAGTGACACACGCTGTAACTCCTGCTATTGGTCACACTGGAGAAAATGTCTAATATGTACTGTTTTTACCTTGTTGTTGTCTGGATGCTTTTTGCAGTCTGTCATTAGTCATGGAGCAAATTTGAGTCTTAAATAAAGTCTAATAAGAGATGAATTCATGCACCTATAAGAATGCAAATGCAGTTTGTCCACTCTGCCTTTTCTGGGTTGAACACTGGAAGTCTTTACAGCTCCAGTAGCTGCCTGATTCTTCAACCCACCAGTGTGACATCTACCATTGTTTCATTAGCAGTTATACATGACTTTGGCTCAGGTGCACTAACAGTTAATGTCTCAGACAAGAGAGTAGATGGATCAGGGGAACTCAGTATGAAGAAACTAGAATGAACATCAGTGATCATGAACTGATACCTTGGCAGTTATCTAAAATAAATGAAACCTCAGGCAGGAAAATAATGAGTCTGCTCTGAATATCAGTTGTTTGATGAAACACTGGGCTTTAACGTGGTCCAATAACAATGTCTAATGTTAATCTGAAAGCCAAAGTAAAGATACAGATCTGGATTTCTTTTCATTGGCAGGGATACCTGAAATTGTCATTAATCATAAAACATTAGAAAGTGTCTGTGAACATGTCATTGTGCAGCAGTGGTATGACCTTGTATGGCGCACAGGGGATAAAATAAACTGTCACCAGAGATGGCTGTTCATCATCTTCACACAGTGTGGCTGTAACACCCCATCAGCACAATACTCTGAAACCAGCAGGTGGAAGGCGAGGCCCAGTGATATTCAGGCCAAAATATGAGAAAGGCTAGGCAGAAGTTTGCTCCTCTAAATCTGATCTTTTCACACTGTTCTGAAAACCCTGAAATCATCTAGTGCCAGTGAGATGTTTGTTACAAATAATGTCCACCAAGCAGCTTTCAGCATGCTGTGTTGAGAAGACAGAATTTCATGTTTAAGATCAAGACAAGACCGGATGATCAGACAAACTCAGCACTGATTATGGAGATTGTTATCCTGTATGAACACAACACTGCTTTGGGGAGAAAATGTCTATCATGTTTGTTTTGATTTTACCTTGTTATTGTTGTCAATGTGGATTCTGCATTATTAAGTTCAATGTTTTCTTGTGACATAAATCTGAGTTCTGATCCACATAAATGTATCTTGATGACAGAGACTCATATTATCCTGTACACATAAGTGAATCTGTTAAAAATGGCAAAGATGTGAAATTTAAAATTCCACCCAACATTAACTTATGGTATTTGTTGAACATTTTAAAGTCTTTACAGACTCCAAATAGTCACATCACCACCACAATCTACATAATTTTTTTAAGTTGGGCCATTACCAACAGCTTCTGAAAATGTAAACAAAATTCATCCAGTAGGTGAATCTTGCTTACAAAAAAAAGGACAAACAAACACTGCCGGCAAAAACATGAGAGCCCACGAGAATATCAGTTCCTACATAGACAGTTACATACTGGCTCTTTCCATGTAGTTTGACTGGCGGTCAGAAAAGGGGTGGGGATGATACCAGGGTTGCAGGTAAATTTAAGGTGAAACCAAGATGAAACAAACCGCTGATTGTAGTGACATATGCTGCTCAGGCTAAATTCAGGATCATTTTAGGGTTTTCTGCAGGTGTGACCAGGTTACACAAATTGCAGGGAAACTTCCTCCTATACAGACCAGGTGTGAACAAAAAGATCTGGGAATTTTCTCAGTTGATTACCTCTGTATTTTCTGAAAATATTAGGGCTGCATGTGTGAAAAGTGTTTGAAATGTCAATAACTGCATTAGCATTGTTAGCAGCATCACCTGAATATCTCATTCCTTGTTAATCTATTATCCATGATACCACATACACATTAACCAAGTGACTTACTATGCTAACCTTGTGCAGAAGCTGAATCAGCCTGATTTAATGTCTGCAATCCAGCAGGAGGCCACGTCAAGCTTCAATCTAAACAACTGAGTGGCACAAAGCAGAGGCCCAATCAGAGTCCTTTCACAGGAATGCTTTGCTAAAACGCTGCCTGACAAAATGGGAGATGAGTTAACTCCATGTTCTCTGTGAACTCCAGAACAGTATCAGGGACTGTCCTCCACCAAGCAAATTCAGGTCATGATTTTTTATTGTATTGGCATTTCGCCTCACCAGATAAGACACTCTGTGCCAGACCAAATGCAAATTTTGGAGAATGGATCCAGTAGCGGATAACTCTGAAACATGTCACTTGCATTTTTGTTTTACATGAATTATGCATCCAGAAACTATGAAGCCAAAGATCTCCAATAAGGTGTTTACACAACCATGAAAACCACAAAAACAAATGTTTTCATTGCAATTTCATTCTCCTTCTGTTAACATGAGACACGGGCCTCATATTATCCTGTAATCAGCAAAATGTGAATCTGTCCAAAGTGAAAACTTCTGAAAATATTTTAATATGGTATTTGTTAAAATTTTGGGAATCAGCATTTTGCATCTAGACAAATAGTCACATCACCACCACAATCAACAATTTTTAAGTTGGGCCATTACCAACAGCTCCTGAAAATGTCAACAAAATTCATCCAGTAGTTTTTGTGTAATCTTGCTAAAAATCAAAAAAAAAAAAACAAACAGTAATCTCAAAACTTGTTTAGAGCCCACGAGAATATCAAGACATAGGACAGTCCTCTTCTTTTGCCTTGTTTATTGAACCCTGGTCAGTGGGTCAGTCAGAATCCTAACATAAAAGGGGTGTAATGACCAGGAGAACAAAAATGTTTTTTTTTGCAGACGATTTATTGTTAAGTTTAACACATTTTAGTGCAGACTATCTCAAAATTAATGATAGGAGATATTGCAGGGAAGGCTCACTCTCAGGGTACAAAATTAACACTCTGTAAAACTGGTTTTATCAGGCGGATTACAACCCACCACCAGAAATGTAAAAATATTCACAAATGGAATTGGGACACAGCATGATTAAAATATTTGAAGTCAATACCAAAAGATTTATCAAAACTATTTGATTTGAATCTATGGACCCTTGAACTCAAAGATAAATTCAGAGAGGTGGAATGTTATTCTTCTTGAACTTGGGCTCCAGGATTGAATCAATTAAAAATGATTTTACTGCACAGATACTATACCTTCCAATGTCTTCCAGTTAGAATATTACCAATAGAGCTGCAAAAGTATTTTTGAATCGAGTACTCTGTCATTATTTCTTTTGAGTACTCGAGTACTCTAACAAAATATACTTTTTTGTTTTTCAACAAATAAATCAATTGTATACAATGCAACATGTTAGGGTAGGGATGGGCATTTTATCCGATTCGCAATCAGTGCATCGATGCGAGGGTCTATGGTAGATTGCATCGGTTGGAGTGGTGTGCAAAAACACACAAACACATAAAACAAATGCAGCAGAGAAATGCTGCACCAAAAAAACACGATGCATTCACAGAAACGCTGCAAAAGCAAAAACATACAAACCGACAAAACAATTGCAAAAGGGAAATGCTGCATACAAACCCCAAAACAACTGCAGAGAACGCTGCCAATCACGGAAAGTCGGCAGGCCATTAGAGCTGACCATAGATCTTATATACTGTATTACGGTCTGGAGCATTTCAGCGTGCCGCCATATTGGAGTATTCTTCACTCTGGTCTGGCACCAGAAGTGGATGACCAGCTGAACATAAATTTAGCTCAGCATTTTGTGCAGCCTAAAGTGACAGTAAATCAATATTGAAAGCAGATGGCTTTATCTAGTTTTATTTCAACACAGCTGAAAAAAAAACAATGTTTTCATGTCAACATGATTTAATTCTGGTTTGTGTGATGAACGGTAACATGTGCCTGTGCCTGAAATCATTGCATTGAATATTCTCACACAAAAAAAACTCTGAAAAAAAAATACTGTTGTTATTACTTTTGCAATACTATATTACCATTATTACTTATTGATCAGACTTACTCATTTATTTTCTTGATCCTCTTCTTATTGAAATTATTTTCATTATTTCATCATCTACATACTCACTTTTTCTCCTTTTCATTTATCTATTCTTCATTCCTTTACATCATTCTATCCATATTGTACTACATTTTATTTATTGCTTTAAAGTCAAAACCATCGTGACATTCTCCCCTTGAACTCCTACATCATATCACCTGCTGCTAATGATGTTGTTCCTCCTCTGCTTGTTAATACTCCACCCTTTGTTTAATTGTATTTCTCTTTGATGCCTTCTATTTTATTTTATTTACTATGATATAGTTATGTATTACCTTTACAATGTCTATCATTACTCTGCAACTAGTAGTAAATGACTTTCCTCCCGTAACAAACTATTGATATTACTCGTGATCTACTTATCTATTTTAAATCTTTGTTTTTTCGTAAACATCCATACTGCAGTTTAATTTATTTTAATTATTATTGTGGCTGATGTTGCTATTGTTATGATTAATTTTACTATGATTAAAATAATAATAACAATAATAGTAATTATTATAATTATTATTATCATCATTATATTACAAACTGTGTGAAGTCGGCATTGTGAATCCCAGCATAATAAAAAGCATTTTAATTTGAAAGAATGTATTTTAATGTGTGACAACGCGATGTATTATAAGTGCATCTCTTCCGTTCGTAACAAACTTATCCGTGTGAAAATTTGGTAAAAATTCGCTGAGGTATGCTCATAATAGTTGGGCATTATACACCTTTCTCGGTATAATTGACTCACTGGGGGGGGGGGTATGTGAGACCCCTCCAAGATGGCGGCCAGTGGAAGCACCAGTCAATGAGGCATCTACGTATATAATATCTATGGTCAGCTCCCCCTAGTGGCCTGCGACTTTCCGTGAATTTGCAGCGTCTCCCTTTTGCAATTGTTTTGTCGGTTTGTATGTTTTTGCTTTTGCAGCGTTTCTGTGAATGCATCGTGTTTTTTTGATGCAGCATTTCTCTGTTGCATTTGTTTTATGTGTTTGTGTGTTTTTGAGTTTGCATCGTTCATGTGTTTGCAGCGTTTTGATCGTTTGTATTGCGTTTTGGCCGTTTATAATTCTGCAATTTATTTGTGAAGTATGCCCTTGTCTGGAGGGCATTGTGTAGTTTGGATTGAAATCCTTGATCATGTTCTTAAATCCTGTGTCCTCCACCATGGAAAGAGGATGCATGTCTGTGATGAGCAAATTTAAAATGCTGTAATAGTGATAGCTGCAGCCCTAACGATGTGCTATCGTGCTAAGCTACGTGCTAAGCTAACTCTGTTTGACATCAAACACACTGCACTGTGTTTTCTTTTCGTCCCTTCTTGTAGTGACCACACACTTGGGACACTCTCTGCCATTTCTTCTGTGGACTCTCTCCTTTCTGTCCCTCTCTTTTCTCTTCCTTCATGATTGTACGAGCCACGCAGCAGCGGAGGTAGCAGGCGCGTTGTGCCACAGAAATGACCGTCCGTGTCAAACCGTGCACTGCATAGTAGTCCAGATATTTATTTATATGTATAATCATATATTAAACAAGGCTTCGAGGCACAAAATTTAATTCGAGGATATTTTGTACTCGAGTACTCGCGAATATTCGAGGAATCGTTTCAGCTCTAATTACCAAAACAATTTTTAGAATGGGACAGGTTGACATCAAGGTATATATAGCAAGGAAGAAGAGCCAGAATTAAGTATAAAACCCTGCAATTAAGAAAAGAAAAAGTTGGAATGGGTCTCCCATGCCTTCAGGAGTATTATTACACGGCTCAGCTGAGGCCACTAGTCTGTCTTTGTATATCAACATTCAGTTCAGGATGGAAGGATATAGAGGGCACAACAGTTCAAGGAATACCAATATTAACCTTATTGGCTGATTGCGGGCTGCAGGATCAACTGAAGGTCTCGGAGAATCCTAATCTGACATTCTTTTGAAATCCTGGAGTGAGTTCATTAAAATTTGTAAGTTGGACATTTCATCTAAAATTCTAAGGTGGTGTGCTTTTGATCCAGATTTTGCATCAAATAAAAGTGATAATAGGTTCAAGAAATGGATTACTAAGGGCCTGACCAGTTATTATTCGTTTACCCATAAGGGGGCATTCCAGACATTCGAGGCATTATAGCATAAATGTGGTTTGGAGAACGATGACTTATTCAACAATCTAAGCAAATGAACTCAGATTATATAAAGGTTGAATGGGAAAGAGAAGGAAATGTATCCATTTCAGCTGAGAGTTGGGGAAAAAATATGTAAGCTTCAGTGGAGCTCAACCAGGTCTAACACCTGTTGTGAGTTCTGTTGGAAGAACATTGTGCGTTTCTTTTTAACAACAATTCAGAAAAGATATCAGGGCAGTGGGGACGCTTGTTGGAGGCTATGTGGAACGAATGGAGCCAATCATTTTCATATTTTTTTGGACTGCCAGGTTCTGAGAAAATACTGGGAAGGGATTTATGAACATATTAGTAACTTGTTTGGAAAAAGTGTTACATTTAAATTTAAATCCTTATATTTGGGTGATAAACAGTATGAGAGTTGGAACATCAATGACGGGAAACTGCTTAGTATTTTACTGGCAGCTAGAAAAAAAATCTATCTCAAGAAAATGGTTGAAAGCTGACCCACTGACCATTGAAGACTGGATGGATGTTATACATGAGATTTGCACTATGGAAAAAATATCGTCTTCCCTTAAATTACAG
Organism: Scarus forsteni; assembly: GCA_036419115.1. Taxonomy (NCBI): domain Eukaryota; kingdom Metazoa; phylum Chordata; class Actinopteri; order Labriformes; family Labridae; genus Scarus; species Scarus forsteni. The sequence continues at coordinate 18,498,391 of JAZDUH010000040.1, forward strand.
AGAGAAAAATTCTATAAAATGTGGTTGGACTGAGTACGTTAAACCTGTAAGATCCAATTTTATTTAAATTTACTGAAAATTTGTGATGACCCCTCTTATTCTTTAATAACTCTAGGAAATATGATGTTGTTGTAAGCTCCCTGTTCTGTTCTGTATATTGTGGTTATGTGTTACAACAATGAATACCTTAAAACAGGAGAACTTGTGAGGCAACAAGGATTGACATTGAGGGCTCTAATTTCGTGGCACAGCGCAGGGGGCGCAAGCCTGGCGCACCCCGCGCAGTGTTAATTTCGTCCGGCACACCGCCGTGCGCTGCCAGTTTGACAATTTGGTAGACCGTCTGCGCAGAGATGGGTGTGACGGCGCACCAGGGGGAGGTGAAGGTGCACCAGGGGGAGGTGCCGACAGATTCGAGTGACGCAGTGACAATTTCGTGCCAAAAAACTGTGCGGAGGGTGTGCTGAAAGCTCGCCAGCTCCAACCTGGTCTATCTTTAGCGCAGGGCGGAGCGCACCCTCCGCAGCTGTAATTTGGTGACAAGCGCACATGTGCGCACGCCTCAGAGGCAGGTTTCCAGAGTGTCAGGCACATTTTAATGCATTAAACAATCACAGCAATCACTATTTAATGTAACCGTCTGAACCAGCAGATACATCTGTATCTATATTAACTGTCCCGTCACATCTGATGTCGGATTAAAGCCGTTTGTCATCATGGAAACTTAACCTGACGGCATCTGGAAGTTTGATGCACATCTTACAAGTCAACAATAAACAGCCTTAACATCTGATACTGAGTAAATATCTGGCTTCTCTCATTTCATTAAATTCAAAGAAAAGAGGGAGAAAAAAGACGAAGAAAAAGGAGAGAAAATAAATGTCTGTCACTCAGGATTTACCTGTGATTTCCCATATTCCTCTATTTTAGTCTTTATTTTTAACGTGATCTAAAAAGATGGAGTACATTATTGCAAAGAGGATGAGGAGGAGACACCGGGAGAGTATACAGTATATCACTAAAGGCTCTGCTATTTGGTGATGACAAACCAGGAGTGCAGGTGGATCACAAGTATTATGAATGGATAAGCCAGCGGGTGTGAAACTGTCTCTTATTTTTTTTACTCCTATTAATGACAAAGGAACAGATTACATCTGTCCTGGGAGCTGGCCCACACAGTGACGCGCCCCGCTGTCCATTCTCCTGCTGAAGGGACAGCGGCTCTGACCGTCTCCACTGCTGGGTCTTTCCAGCACACTTCAGATCAATCAGACGCTGCGCCTCGGCCGCAGCGCATTTAAAGGCGAGGAGAGGCGCTCATTTGATTGGTGAAGACAGCAATCGGCTGTGTTAATCCCACTCACGTCTATTCTCCTCCTACTCTGACATTTGCGCGGAGAGGCAGAGACGTGGGCATGGACGCGCTCCTCTGCGCCTTGGGTGCGCCTCTCTTGGCACTGCAGGACAGCCTGTCCGCGCGGCGAAGGCCGGAACAGGGCAGGTGCGCCTGCGCTTGCGCCTGGTCAACGAAATTAGAGCCCTGAGACTTTTCAGAACCAAACATATGGAATGAATTTCCTATCTTTAATCAAGAGCATTTTTAATTGATTTGAGAGCAGTATTTTATTGATTTCATGCTCAGATTTCATGATATTGTCTCTCAAAACTCTACTCTTGTGCTCAAATTTGCTCTGCGCGTGCTCAAACTGTGTCCTCGCGCTCGGTTACAATGCTGCGCGTGCTCAAACTGTGTCCTCGCGCTCGGTTCTAATGCTGCTCGCTCAGATTTCCTGTGCTCACAGATCTCTGTCTGCTCTCGAATGATTTGTGGATCGACCAATAGGAGGCCGACTAGTATTGACCAATTAGATTGTCCCTGTTTGTTTACAGGTGCGTTCGCTGTTTTTCACGGAGCGTTGCATACAGGCGGGCACTCTTTCAACCTGGTTTATCACCCCCCAACCTCCGGGGCTGTAATAAATGTGATTTCTTTAATTTTTTTGTTCACTGTTGGAATCAAATGTCATTCAATAAATACACGAGCGCCCGTGTTTTCACTGAAATAGTTATATTGTATAACCATAGCCGCATGACACAGTGCTCTTTGTGGTGTGCTGGTGGAGAAAACGATGTCACCATCATGAAGCTAGGCGGGACAACAGAGCTCAAGCAAAAATGGACCGGCAAAGTCAAGGAAATCAGCCAAGTTGTTTTAAATTCATGTAAATGAAAACTGTATTGTGCTGTGTACTGAATATTTGATCATATGCCTGGTGTTATACATACATGAACACTATACAAAAGATGTATTTATGTAGGCTAACCCTGTATTTGTTTTAGTTTGTTTTGAAAATGATCTATAACATCAATAATTGCAGAGTATGATCATATTGTGTGAAAGATGTGATCCCTACAGCGGTCGGTAAACTAACGCCCGCGGGCCAAAATTCCAGTAATATCTGGCCCGCCAGATGAAATTGAAAAACTGATATAAAAGGGGCAGGGGCGTGTTGGCCCTCGTGGAAACCGGGAAAGCTCACAAACGGCCGGCGCACCAGACGACCAGTGGCCACAGCACGCACCACTGAAAATATCAACCAGCAGTCGCCCCCAGCCAGACGGACACAAGCCACCGCGATTGGGAACATCACAGCCGCGCAGCGGACATTAGACGGCCGGCGGCCGCAGCGCGGTGGCTTGTGTCCGTCCGACTGGGGGTGGCCGAAAATATCAATCAGCACCACTTTCACCCCCCTGCCCCTCTGCTCAGATGAACGACACTCGGCCGGTCTGGTCCATAAAATTCCTGGGCAGATTTTCAGCCCAAGCACGTCCCTGAAAAGGAGTATCTAAAAAAAAAGTAAAATTATTTAGATACCATCACAAAAACGACAATCATTGTTGCGGCGCCCCACCTGGAAGTGCGGCTGTATGCCTTCTAAAATTAATCAGCATGTCCCCCTGTTCCCCTGCCTCTCTGCTCCAGGTGCGCTCTGCAGCACTCGGCTGCGCGCTGCTCAACGGCGCGCTCCGTAACTGCACGCTCCACGGCCGCTGCCCGCTCCTCGGTTGCTGCCCGCTCCTCGGCTACACGCTCACCTGCAGCGCAGGTGAATAGAGTTTGTGAAATCAGCGGCGTGTGCCGAGTTCTAGAGACAATAGATGCCGAGTATCAGTCATTTGGCCTGGCTCCTTTCCAAGTCCTCCAAAAGCAGGTGTCGGCAGGTAAGTTTGGCCTTAGGCCAAAAATTTTCCAAGCAACTGAATGGTGGGCCAAAACTTCACATCAATCAGAAACATGTTTTCTTTCTCTCTCTTTTTAATAAAAACATTTTCCCCTTATTTATAGGCTACTTTTAGATCGTGCGAATACAAAATGTAGTCTAATTTAAGAAAGTAATTTGTTATAAATAAAGTAACTTTATTTCTAAGACTATTAGTGTGTTATTACTGCTTTAGCTCCACTGTGGCTGCATTATAAAACTGCTTATAACACTAACTTGGTCATAATAAAGCTGCTGTCTTTAATGACTTGTTACACAGACTGTCATCATAAATAAAACTGTGAGTAATTCCACTTTGAAAATAACCACTTCTTTGAGCCCAGCTAACGCATTTTTAATAAAAAAATTTGTTAAATAGATTTTCAGGATTGGGCTATGATTGTGGCTTCCCACACCTGAGAAAGGGAGGACTGAACCAGACTTCAGGTTTTCACTCAATCCCTTTTTTATTTTTCATCAGGAATGAAACTGGTGAAAAACCTACAATCACAAAAAAAAAATCCATGTTAAATATTAAAGCATTTTTTTAAAAGCAGGAGGATATTTAATTAAACATTTGCTTTACAAAGTATTAAATATTGTTCATTTTTGAACCATTTGTTTGAAAAACATTTAGGCTACTTTTTATTTTAGCCAGGAGTTTACACTGATTTTTAACCTAAAACCTCAACCTTAGCTATTTAAAGCTTTTAACAAACAATTTTTAACTAACATGAAATATTTTTTTTAATACCATAACATCAAGTTAATTAAATCAGATTTAATTTAGCTTTTAATACTTCCAACTAACATAACCTATTTTTGTACATTGAATCTTTTGAATTGCATTTAAATAAAGCAAAATTTGATTTTAAATCAACACTTTTTTTTTTACATTTGACTAACTCAGAAGAAACCCAACTTTAACCTTCATAAAAAGAACACATCGAGATCACAAAACCCAATGCCAGAAATCCAACACCAAAGGTCTCTTTTCAGTAGAGAAACCTGAGAGATTGCTTCTCAACGGGAGACCCTTTAGGTTTGAGACATCCTCTTTCCATGCGCGCTAGAACTCGGCACACGCCGCTGATTTCACAAACTCTATTCACCTGCGCTGCAGGTGAGCGTGCAGCCGAGGAGCGCTCAGCGGCCGAGGAGCGTGCAGCGGCCGAGGAGCGGGCAGCAACCGAGGAGCGGGCAGCGGCCGTGGAGCGGGCAGTTACGGAGCGCTCCGTTGAGCAGCGCGCAGCCGAGTGCTGCAGAGCGCACCTGGAGCAGAGAGGCAGGGGAACAGGGGGACATGCTGATTAATTTTAGAAGGCATACAGCTGCACTTCCAGGTGGGGCGCCGCAACAATGATTGTCGTTTTTGTGATGGTATCTAAATAATTTTACTTTTTTTTTAGATACTCCTTTTCAGGGACGTGCTGGGGCTGAAAATCTGCCCAGGAATTTTATGGACCAGACCAGCCGAAAATCGTTCATCAGAGCAGAGGGGCAGGGGGGTGAAAGTGGTGCTGATTGATATTTTCGGCCACCCCCAGTCGGACGGACACAAGCCACTGCGCTGTGGCCGCCGGCCGTCTAATGTCCGCTGTGCGGCTGTGATGTTCCCAATCGCGGTGGCTTGTGTCCGTCTGGCTGGGGGCGACTGCTGGTTGATATTTTCAGTGGTGCGTGCTGTGGCCACTGGTCGTCTGGTGCGCTGGCCGTTTGTGAGCTTTCCCGGTTTCCACGAGGGCCAACACGCCCCTGCCCCTTTTATATCAGTTTTTCAATTTCATCTGGCGGGCCAGATATTACTGGAATTTTGGCCCGCGGGCCGTTAGTTGCCGACCGCTGTAGGGATCACATCTTTCACACAATATGATCATACTCTGCAATTAAATGATGTTATAGATCATTTTCAAAACAAACTAAAACAAATACAGGGTTAGCCTACATAAATACATCTTTTGTATAGTGTTCATGTATGTATAACACCAGGCATATGATCAAATATTCAGTACACAGCACAATACAGTTTTCATTTACATGAATTTAAAACAACTTGGCTGATTTCCTTGACTTTGCCGGTCCATTTTTGCTTGAGCTCTGTTGTCCCGCCTAGCTTCATGATGGTGACATCGTTTTCTCCACCAGCACACCACAAAGAGCACTGTGTCATGCGGCTATGGTTATACAATATAACTATTTCAGTGAAAACACGGGCGCTCGTGTATTTATTGAATGACATTTGATTCCAACAGTGAACAAAAAAATTAAAGAAATCACATTTATTACAGCCCCGGAGGTTGGGGGGTGATAAACCAGGTTGAAAGAGTGCCCGCCCGTATGCAACGCTCCGTGAAAAACAGCGAACGCACCTGTAAACAAACAGGGACAATCTAATTGGTCAATACTAGTCGGCCTCCTATTGGTCGATCCACAAATCATTCGAGAGCAGACAGAGATCTGTGAGCACAGGAAATCTGTTTTAGCGAATATGCAGAATTTACAGTTTGAGCACTAAGAGCAAATTCATTGTCTATTTTTGAACCATTTGTTTGAAAACATTTAGGCTACTTTTAGCCAGGAGTTTTGAGAGACAATATCATGAAATCTGAGCATGAAACCAATAAAATACTGCTCTCAAATCAATTAAAAATGCTCTTGATTAAAGATAGGAAATTCATTCCATATAAACATCCAAGGCCTGTGTGGAAAGAATAACTAACTTTGATGTGATACCTCACAATGGTTCTCCAAAGGTCTGGATGGATGCAAGAGATGTTTGGTGCAATGAAAGTAAGAAATGTACATGCCTTTTAAATGAAAAAGAAAATTTCAAAAAAAGAAATCCACAAAACCTTCATCTTGTTTACTGTCAAGTAGATTATGGAAACAGAGAAATTTGATGCTTGAGCTGCCACAAAACAGCCTTGATATATTCTTAGTTTCTCATAAAAAAGTAAGAATTGATGACATTGGGAAAGATGGGGACGCACGCTGTAGCCCCTCTGAGCTCAGCACTGATGCTGTATGTATATATGGATGATGGAGTGTTTGGGGCAAAACTCACCTTCACTCAGACAGAGCTGCTGAATCTTTTTGCCAGCAATTGCGACATAGCAAGCCACTTTCACCATATCAGAATCAGAATCAGAAATACTTTATTAATCCCCAAGGGGAAATTCGGTTGTTTCAGTTGCTCTTATACACAGTATAGCAGTCAGAAATAACAGTTCAAGACATCACGATTGAAAGTAGCATTAATTTCACGTGATTAAAGTAGAAATTAGAATTAAATCAAATAAAATAAAATACAATAATAGAAATATATTTTATAAATACTGTAGAATAAAATAGAATACAGTGCAATGCAATAGAATACTGTGCAATTTGAGCTTTGTGATATTAGAGGGAGGAGTTATAAAGTCTGATGGCCACAGGCAGGAACCACTTCCTGTGGCGCTCTGTGGTGCATCGCGGGGGGATGAGTCTGGCACTGAATGTGCTCCTGTGATTGTCCAGCACGCTGTGGAGGGGGTGGAAGGTATTGTCCATGACATCTTGCAGCCTGGACAGCATCCTCCTCTCCATCACCTCAGTCAGAGAGTCCAGCTGCACCCCCACAACATCACTGGCCTTATGGATCAGTTTGTTGAGCCTGTTAGTGTCCACCACCTTGAGCCTGCTGCCCCAGCACACAACAGCGTACAGGATAGCACTGGCCACCACAGACTCATAGAACATCCTCAGCATCGTCCTGCAGATGTTAAAGAACCTCAGCCTTCTCAGGAAGTAGAGCTGGCTCAGGCCCTTCTTGTAGACGGCCTCTGTGTTCCTGGTCCAGTCCAGTTTGTGGTCCAAATACACTCCCAAGTGCTTGTACTCCTCCACGATGTCCACCTGGACCCCATGGTTGGAAACAGGGGCCACGGGAGCCTTTGCCCTCCTCAGACCCACAACCAGCTCCTTGGTCTTTGTCACATTGAGCTGGAGGTGGTTCTGCTCACACCATGTGACAAAGTCTCCTACCACCGCCCTGTACTCCTCCTCATCACCCTTGCTGATACACCCCACAACAGCCGAGTCATCAGAAAATTTCTGAAGGTGGCAGGACTCGCTGTTGTGGCTAAAATCAGTGGTGTACAGGGTGAAGAGGAAGGGGGACAGGACTGTCCCCTGGGGGGCCCCTGTATTGCTGACCACCCTGTCAGACACACAGTGCTGCAGACGAACATACTGCGGTCTGCCAGTCAGGTAGTCAACAATCCAGGACACCAGAGGAGCCTCCATCCCCATCGCTGTCAGTTTCCTCCCCAGTAAGGACGGCCTGATGGTGTCAAAGGCACTGGAGAAATCAAAAAACACGACTCTCACAGTGCTGTCAGGCCTGTCCAGATGGGCGTAGACTCTGTTCAGCATGAAGATGAGGGCGTCCTCAACTCCAAGTCTGGGCTGGTAGGCGAACTGCAGTGGATCCAAGTGGGGCCTGACCTTAGGCTGGAGCTGCTCCAGAACGAGTCTCTCCAGGGTCTTCATGATGTGGGACGTCAGTGCCACTGGTCTGTAGTCCTTGACACCGTTTGGACACGGCGTCTTTGGTACAGGGACGATGCAGGACGTCTTCCACAGCACAGTGACCCTCTGGAGACTCACACTCATGCTGAAGACGTGGTGAAGTACTCCACAGAGCTGGGGTGGGCAGGCTTTCAGGACCTTTGGGCTCACCCCGTCTGGGCCTGCAGCCTTGCCTGCGTGGAGTCTCGTCAGCTGTCTTCGTACGTGGTCGGGGGTGAAGGACAACGAGGCGGTGAGTGTAGATAGAGATGCTAGAAGAGGTCCTTCAGTCAGGAGATCAGAGGAGGAGGAGGAGGAGGAGGAGGAGGAGGAGGAGGAGGAGGAGGGAGGTGAGGTTTCCTCATCAGAAGGCGGGGGGCTCCCAGGAGGGGGAGGTGTCGCTGTAGTGGCTGCTGGCTGCTGGTCTACTGGGAGGAGGGGAGGGAGGACAGGGGTTGTGTCAAATCTATTAAAAAAAAGATTTAGTTCGTTCGCCCTGTCCACACTGCAGTTCTCTCCCTTGCTGCTGCTGCTCCTCTTGTACCCAGTGATGGTCTTCATGCCACTCCAGACCTCTTTGGTGTCATTTTGTTGGAGCTTCCTCTCCAGCTTCCTCCTGTAGCTGTCCTTAGCCAATATATAATATATACTGCTGGACATACCAAGACCACTGGACTGTCTGTTCGTCTACTGTAGCAGGCTCACAGATTGACAGTGCCAAGCATTCTCCCGACAATTGCCAAATCTGTCTTAACAAAAGTGACCAATTGGACCTTCTGATGGCAAGGTACTGTTTTTTTGTGACTATTATTTTTATCAGCAAAAGTACAAGATAGAGTGACTCTTTTTTAAGGTTTTAAAATGAACTTCTCAGAGGTTTAATGCTTTTCTGTGATGATTTTTACTTGAAAATTCCTCTGTTGCAAAGTTAAACAAATACTTAAGGAAAATTTATTGTAAAACTGTAAAGTGTTCTGACTGTAGGTCAAACATTCTTGGAAGTGTTTTTGGGATCATATTTTTCAGATGTATTTAAATAAAAATACATTTTAAATCAATTGGAAATCTGTATTTTTTCTGCTAAATATTGCCATTGACACTGGTTGGCATCAAAAAATACCTGGGTGAAGCTGCCCCCCCACCCCACGCAAAATTTTGGGAAAATGGCCCATTTCATTAGTGCTGTGTTTGTGCTGGTTTGTGCCGTAAAAACTGTCGTTTATGCTGCTAATGTTTTTAAGTCATTAAATATTATTTTATAGTTCATCCAGAGTTCACCCAGCCCCCCATTTGCTCTGATTGGACCTGAAATGGTCCATTTCATTAGTGCTGTGTTTGTGCTGGTTTGTACCGTAAAAACTGTCGTTTGTGCTGCTACAGTTTTAGAGATGTAACACTTTATTTTCTGGCGATGACGTCATCCAGCCCCCCATTTGCTCCGATTGGACCCCAAATGGTGCCGTTAGTGAGTGCCTGCATTTGTGCTGGTTTGTGTCATCAAAACTTTTGTTTGTGCTGCTGTGGTTTTAGAGACATTACATGCTTTATTTTCCATTGATGACGTCATGAAATGCGTGGAATGCTCTCGTGCTGCTGCTCTTCACATTTTATGAGCAACTTTTTTTTCAATTTTATTATTATTTTTTAATCTATGATAGATGACTAAGGACCAGATTCTATTTTCCCTTCTCCCTGACTGTCGTTCTGGAACTTTTGAGTAAGTTTCAATGTGTGTATGTACATATATATCTATATATATCTATATATCTATATATATCTATCTATATCTATCTATCTATCTATATATATATATATATATATATATATATATATATATATATATGTATATGTATGTATATATATATATATATATAGATATATATATTTATATATATATACATATATATATGTATATATATATATATATATATATATATACATATATATATATATATATATATATATATATATATATATATACACACACACACATTAGGGCTGTCACTTTAGTGCTTTAATTAGATAAATACATTACACCGCAAATTAATGCGTTATAAAAATTAATCGCAAGATAAATCATAGCACACAAACATTTTAATACTGGCCAGCTGGAGGACCTGTACATGGCAGTGGCACGCCACTTCACACATGCGTCTCTAGTCAAACCAAACAAAGCCCAGGTGACAACAGGAACGGCCTATTTAGGACTTAGGGCTCTAATTTCGTAGATCAGGCACAAGCGCAGGCGCACCTGCTCTGCGCCGGCCTTCGCCGCGTGAACAGGGTGTGACCTGAGCACTTTGCAAGTTTCCTGCAGTGCCAAGAGAGGCGCACTCAAGGCGCAGAGGAGCGCGTCCACACCCACGTCTCTGCCTCTCCGCGCAAATGTCAGAGTAGGAGGAGAATAGACGTGAGTGGGATTTACACAGCCGATCACTGTCTTCACCAATCAAATGAGCGCCTCTCCTCGCCTTTAAATGTGCTGAGGCACAGCATCTGATTGGTCTGAATTATCCCATCGCGGAAACAGTGTGCTGGAAAGACCCAGTAGTGGAAACGGTCAGAGCAGGAGAATGGACAGCGAGGCGCGTCACCGTGTGGGCCAGCTCCCGGGACAGATGTAATCTGTTCCGTTGTCATTATCATAGGAGTAAAAAAAATAACACTCCTGGTTTGTCATCGCCAAATAGCAGAGCCTTTTGTGATATACTGTATACTCTCCCGGTGTCTCCTCCTCATTCCTTCTTGCAATAATGTACTCCATCTTTTTACATCACGTTAAAAATAAAGACTAAAATAGAGGAATATGGGAAATCACAGGTAAATCCTGAGTGACAGACATTTATTTTATCTCTTTTTTCTTCGTCTTTTTTCTCCCTCTTTTCTCTGAATTTAATGAAATGAGAGAAGCCAGATATATACTCTGTATCAGATGTTAAGGCTGTTTATTGTTGACTTGTAAGATGTGCATCAAACTTCCAGATGCTGTCAGGTTAAGTTTCCATTATGACAAACAACTTTAATCCGAAATCAGATGTGACGGGACAGTTAATATAGATACAAATCTATATGCTGGTTCAGACGGTTAAATTAAATAGTGATTGCTGTGATTGTTTATTGCATTAAAATGTGCCTGACACTCTGGAAACCCGCCTCTGAGGCGTGCGCACATGTGCGCTTGTCACCAAATTACAGCTGCGGAGGGTGCGCTCCGCCCTGCACCGAGAATAGACCAGGTTGGAGCTGGCGAGCTTTCAGCGCACTTTCTGCACTGTTTTTGGCACGAAATTGTCACTGGGCCAACATTAATCTGCTGACACCTCCCCCAGGTGTGCCTTCAACTCCCCCTGGTGTGCCGTCACACCCATCTCTGCGCAGATGGTCTACCAAATTGTCAAACTGGCAGCGCACGGCGGTGCGCCGGACGAAATTAACACTGCGCGGGGTGCGCTAGGCTTGCGCCCCCTGCGCTGAGCCACGAAATTAGAGCCCTTAGTCTTATTTTGTTTTTGAATTTATTCATCTATATTTACTAAATTCTATAATAATGCATCAGGCCTAAATGGTTTGCTGGATGTCTTTGAGCACACACACACACACACACACAGATGGAGGAGGGCAAAACATGATCTCCCCTCATGTATTCGGCCTGGTGGAGACAATAATATCTATATATATATCTAATATGTGTCATCACTAATTATGGTTTGACTATAACAACAATCACAAGTCATTATGTCAGGATTTTGTCCCTTCATAACTCAAAAAACTCAGTAAGGTCCGTACCAAAAACCCCTGACATAACTCCAAAAAGGAAAAATGATGATGAGACAACTGAAGGCAAAAACGATGAGGTTTAATACAGCGCTGGAGTTTTACAACATGTCAACAAGATGCTGATGCTGAAAAAACTGAAGATGTGTCATGTTCTGTCTCTATTTATGAGAGTGTCAAGAAAGGTGTGTGTGTGTGTTGACCTCCGTACCTCACTGTCTTGGAATGAGCCAGACTGAACTGGTATGGAAGATGTCCCTCAACAGATAAGAGGTCGAAAGACAGCCTCCATACGAGGTCAGACACGGAGTTTTAGTGAATCAGCATTTATGGCATGTGCTTAGGGAGTGTCTAAGGTATGTGGGTGAGGGTCGTGTATGTGTAGGAGCATAAGCTAGACAATGATTACAAGCATGATTACATGACAGGATAAAGAGTCGAATACATGAAAAGAATATATACAATATGTAGAAAAGTTGAATACATAAAATATGTACAAAGGTCAAATTATTCTTCACATTCCCCGCTGTTTTTCATTTATTTGAACAGATAATAATGCACTTCTCACATCAACCTTATACAATTTCACTATTTTCTGTAAAGGCATCATATAGACAAAATACCTGCAGGGAAGCTAAATTTGTGTTTTATTCTCTTTAACTGGTGGGGTTGTTGGTAAGGTGAACTAAATATTGTTAATTATTAATATAATTAATTGTAGGCAAAGACAAATAGTAATACAAAATCAGTTTGTGGATATGTACCCATAACATCTGGAACAGTAAAGAAATCAGCACACATGACCCCAAGTGGTTTATTTAGTGTCATTGTAACTATTTAAACCATTCTTCAAGCAGGGCATACAAACCTTTGAGCAATATCCTGGATCAACAGTACCCATGGGGATCGGTGTAAAATTTGGAGGATTGTCTTTATTGTAAAAACAGTCAAACTGAAAATATTTAGTTAGATGCACTGGACCATAAATTGGAGTGTTTTTGGTATCATTAGTACACAGGAAATGTGTGAAATCTAACATACTCACGTTCGGTCCAGGCCCTGAAATCATAGACCAGTATGCTTGGTTCAGGAACTTAGCTGCAAGAGAAGAGCTGAGAACATGTGGAAACAAAGAGCTGACATTTGTGACAGATTTAGGTAAGATATGTGGATTTCTAGAGGCATAGCAGTTCATTTGATTTCGGGATTTCACCAAGAACTGTGCATATCGGTACCAAATGTTCAGTTCGAAGGACGACGAGAAGTTGAAAGCCTTGGTGTACCAGTCCAAGGAGCTGTGATCAGAACATGTCCGTCAGAGGAAGCCAGAAACCGTTCAGTCCCAGTCCAGATGATGAAGCCACACAACACTGCAGTCAGGAGATGGACAGTTGGTTTTGGAGGCATTTACCTGAGGCACACTGGGGCGGAATCGCCGCGATGGATTCTTCACGGGTTTGAGACGTGACGGGGCTAGTCCTCCGCCACCCTTTGTAGCCCGTCTGGATCACCAGTGTACCTTAACAGTCTTGATGAAGCCTCTCCTCCTTACACCTCAGAAGTTTGCAGTTTGCAAGACGGCCTTTCAGCAAGTTTCAGTGCTGTGGGTGTGGCCAGGAGAACTCGGTACGGCCCAGTACAACGTGGAGACGACCACTTCTGTCTCTGATGGGCCTTGATGAACACGAGATCTCCCGGATGGACAGGCTGGACAGGCGTTGGCGTTGGCTTTGGCTCTGGCTCTGGCTCTGGTTCTCCTCCTTGGGACACAGAAACAGACTTGGCAGCATCAATTTGTTCTTTCACTTTAAAACATTGTTCCAAATGTGTCACAAAGTCAGAGTGTTTCACAGGTTTCTTAGGTTGAATAATTGTCAGCTCAGCTCAGGCAGCTGCTAAGTTCTATGAAATACACATTCAAATGGTGTTAGCTTATGTTTGCCATAAGGTGTTGTATTAATAGAAGTTTTAACCAGATGTAAACAATCAGGCCATGGTTTTCCTGTTGATCCCATTGCTTTGATCAGTTGTTGTTTAACAGTACCATTATCTGAATAAATAATGTCAGGGTTTTTTTTTTTTTAAATCTGTAGAAAATAATCTCTTTTAGCATTTTAACTGTAAAATCTGTATCAACATGTGCAGTTGAGTGTATTTCAGTCCAATTACTGTAGTGTCACATAACAACTGAGCAAAACCTTTATTCTGACATTTATCTAATTCGATGTAATTCAAACTCAAAACTTAAAAAGGTGATGCTGGTTCTGGAAATGAACCTTGTCTTGTTCGTATGCCCCCTTGAACATTATTCTTTAGTCATATTAAACATTTTCTTAACATGATCATGTGCTGCTTTTTGGAAATTTGTACCCCCCTAATATTTGTGTACTCCTCCTAACATCCCCGCTGTTGTCACATGACAAGGTCAATGGGACACTTGGTATGCCCAGGGATATAAGGAAGGAGGTAACCAAAGCAAAGTGATGTCTGGGTAATAATAATAAAAAAAAGGTCATCCTCATTTGTTAAGAATAACACATGAGCATGGCATTGTGTTAGTGATCATGCAAAATGTAATCAGTTATCAGAGCAGTAAAGATCAGAGTAGCAGGCTCACTACGAGCTAAAGCTTGAGCAGCAGAGTCAGCTAGGGCATTTCCACGTGAAAAAACATCATTTTTCTGTATATGAGCTGGGATATGGACAATAGCCAAAGCTGAGGGAAGTTTAAGAGCCTTAGTCAAGGTCTTAAGCAGGACTACATGTTTAACTTCAGAGTAGTTGCAGCATAAGCAGAGTGAGCTTTGCCATAAGAATCTTTCAAAGAGCTGCCATCAGTAAAAATCTAATTGAATCAGAAATATGTGTGTCTATCAAGTCTGGGCAGAAATGTCTTAAGAGAATATTTTAATTAGTCATGATCATCACTTGCATTTTCAACATGTGGTGTAAGAGTTGCATGTTTTAACCCTATAAAGCCAATTGTATCATATTTGATACATACTTTTACAATATCCCTATCAACTCAATATGATCAACAAATTAAAAAAGAAAACAAAAAACATCTGAAAACAATCAGATAAATGGTACAAAATGTCCTCACATGGATTATCAGTCGCCAAAAGCACCTAATGTATCAAATGAAATACAAAAAAATCTATATGTTGAATTTTATGGACATTTTGATTGTTATGGATTTCAGCTCCAAAAAGAAATAGATTTTTCTGGCTATAATCTATGGTCTTGGGCCTTAAAGGGTTAAAACTGTGCAGTGTACTATCGAAGAACAGTCATACAGTGCAGATGTTTGAAAGTGAAAGTTAAACTAATCCTGTCCTGTAGCAATGCATAAGGACAAAAAAAGAAACAACATCACCACTGGATGAAACTGCTTCTGCAGGTGCTGTGACAACGTGGTCAAGCTTTTTTAGAGTAATAGGCTATAGGTCAATAGCATTTTGTTTCTTTCTGTGCCAATACTGCAGACATGTGACCACCTTTAGAGTGGCAGAAAAGATCAAATGGTTTATCATAGTCAGGTAGCTTTAATGACAGGGACTGATGTACTGCCTTTTTCAAATAATCACAGAGGTTTTCATTCCTTATAGATAGTAGAAAGACTTTATTGTTTACTATTAACAGCAAGTACAGCAGTCCTCATATAGCACAGAAATTTGGAATCTATTATCTGCAGTAGTTAAGAGTTCCTAAGAACGCCATAAAGTCTTTAGTTTGAGAAATAGTGTGTCCTTAGAATTTAACCAATGATTCTATCAAACAAAGAGAAAACGGATCATTTTCACTAAACAGGAGCCATAAAGCAGGCAGACAGACAATCTGGACCAAACGTCAAGGTCAGAGATACGCTGCTGCTAGGAGACGGTGCTATCAGTGGCCTTAACCATACAAGAATTTAAACATGCTGCTATCCTAGTGCCACTGTCTCTGAAATAACAACACTCCTCCCAGAAGTTTTGTCAACACACCGAGGAGTCAAACAGCTGATCGTGCACGTGGGTGCAGTGGACATCAAAAAGGAACAGACTGAAGTCTTGAAGGGGATTTTACTACATGTCCTTATTCAGCTAAAAAAAATCTAAGTAAAGCCAATCAATCCATGCAGCATATCATCATCTTAGGCGAGAAGGATATCATCAACATACAAAACAATTTGTAAACCACAAGGTGGGTTAAATTTAGAAAGGATTGTGATTTTTATCTACAGATATAGAAAAAGAAATGCATTTGCTAGATCCACAACTGGAAAATGTTTTTCTGTGGCCATAAGTTAGTAAGTAATGTATGTGCATCAGGCACAAGTGGTACACGTGTTTAAACAGCTCTTTTTACAGCTCGTAAACACTTTACCATTCTGATTCCTGTACTGGGTAGAGCTTTCATTACAGGAAAAATAAGTGTATTTACAGGTGAGTCCTCTCATGGTGTTAGGACTCCAGCTTTAAGTAAGTCTTGCATTATTGTATCACAGGCGTAATACCTGTAGTGCACCAGGCTTTAATAAATATTATCTCTATCGAGGCCTGTGTTCATTTTTTGTCTTTAATCCTTGAGGCAACCCAAAAAGAAAAATAATAAAACTAAATTAATTAAGTGATTAATGCATTGTAAAGTCACTCATGTGCCAAAACAGTTCCTCTCATTAATGTAATAAAAGTGAATGCTCAATAAATTCCTGTTAATTTCATTACATTAAACCTTTTTAACAACTTCTGACGTCAGTATAGATATAAAATATTTCATTATTATTAAAGTTTTTGTGCTTTAATGTACTTTTTGTTATGAAACTATTGTTTGTTTTTGTTTCAATAGGAGAAAACCTTAAATCTTGAATTTTCTTTGTTTGCAAAGTGGATTTTTTTGGTGTGAGGTTATTGCAGTCTTAATAAGGTCATTAATTCATAAATAAATTGATTTTGATGCATTATTTGTTTTGGAGCAATAAGAGCTCACTTAAGAATTTAACATTAAAGTACCTCTAACTTTTCTTTAAAGAGAATTCTTTTTAAGTCTTAGAATAAGAATAAGACAGATGGAGGGGTTCCTCGGTTTCAGGGACCTCTTCAGATATCTGGTCTCTTGAATCTGGTTTTCTTTGTCTTTCTTTAGGTGTTAGAGCTTGCTCCATTACACCCTTATCTTGTTTAAACAAATGCCATGTCATCTTACCATATTGTAATCATTCTGTTTTTGTTGTTCTAACATATATTTTTGCTTTATATTGCTGAGCTCCTCTTTGTTCTCAGCATTTACTGCTGCTTGTGACTGGATAATTCTCAAAGTACCATGACAAACATGTCCCTGCATATTCCAGATGAACAACATATAGATATATTTATATAATAAAAATAATAATAATAATAATAATAATAAATAGAATAAAACTTCGTATCCTTAAAAAATTATCATCCAGATTAAACTAAAGTTATGTAATTAGATACCATTTTAAATGAAGATAATTTCAGTTTATTTAGAGTAGCAATTTTATTTTGATTATTATTTTCTTAGTTCAGCATTAATTCCCTTTGTATCCAAAAGATCACTTGTCCCACTGCCATGATTCAATTCTATTGGACAGTGTTAAATATTTCCTCATTTTTTTATACATATATGTATACATACATATATATTAATTGGTCAATTATGTAAAATCACTTGGTTTCATATATGAATAAAGTTAAAACTGACGTGGCAATTTAATAGTCAAACATCAACATCACTGGTGTTACTGGTGTCTCAGACCTTATTTTTTAAATGTCAAGAATATGTAAGAGAACCCCTAGGGTCATATATCATTAGACATTATTTACTGTTTACTTGGTTTACTGTTTCTCTTCCCCATTGTACAAAGTGTATATCATACACTAATCAATATAGATCAGCCACCATCAGAAAAAGATCGTCCACTACATCAACCTTCTACCGTGAACTAATTTCACGGCGGATGTAGCCGTCTTTATCTGCAGCTTCTCTATTTGACCAGTGCCACGCACACACAGTCTCTCAATGTAGAACCAAGAACAACTGCAGCCAATTGTGTCACACACACACAACATACATACAATTGTCACATAATAGACAATTGTCTTCACTCCTGAGACTGCCTTCTATCGCAGTTAAAAACACTTAGGAGTGGATTACCAGTTAAGGGCAATTAGATAGCTGTACACACTACCTCTAGTTCATCCTCAACTCTTAGTGTAAGGCAATTAGCAGGTTACAAAGCTGCTCTAGTTCCTCCTACACTGATATATTTCTGCGGATTGTAAAGCCGCTCTGAAGCTTCCCTCACTAGGCCTGCACTCTAGACAAAATATTCACTATTCTATAATGAGTTATGACCCAACAATCTTATATTCAAAATAATAACATAATAAAATAAAATAAAATAAACAAACAAATTAAACATATAATAGTTCCATTAAGAAAAAATGCAAATAGCAGATCTACAAGCCTGGGACGCAGTGTAACCTGCATCTGCTATTTCCATTCATTCCATTCTCTGGGGGTCTATGAGGAGTGGGCCGGCCCGGACGTTCGGCTTCGCATGATGATTGGATGATCTGTCTGAGGCAGAATCCCTTTTTGATTGACAGTGAAAAGAGCGAATCAGTGATCTTGAAGTAAAATCCTCCCCAGGAACCTTTTCTAAGTTTTACTTTTTACGTTATTCTGAACTAACATGGAGACTTTACCGATCCTCAGCCGGTCACACAGTAGCCTCTCTACAGGAAAAGAGGGTAGAGTTTACATTTAAACAAATAAACAGATTTAAGATGTAGGCCTGAAAATAATGAGCTTCCCCTCCTTGAATGACGAGCAGCCGCCACTGACCTGGACTACAGCACCCACAATGCCTTGCGGGATCCTGTCTGATCCGTTTTTCTCAGCTTTTCGTCAGTCACCAACCGTCAGTGACCCGAAGTAACGGCAAGGGAGGAAAACCAAAATATACGGCTCAATAACCGGTTAAGCCGGTCAAGGTGAGTTGTAATGTGTTTTTTTTTGTGGTACTGCCGCCACTAACAAGCTCTAAATGTTACACACACAAAGATATTTTATTGAAGTGAAGTAGTTGAGAATAACGTGTGTGAATAACGTGACTAGACGTTCTTTCACAAAATGGAAAGTTTCCAGCATTTAAACGGCATTGTAGCTTCCTAACGGGCTCCAAGACAATGTATTATAATAAAGTAAAATAGGCTAATTCCGTTTTTGTCGGCGTGTTTGGTTAAAACATGCTAGTGCCGTCAAAAAGTTGCGTCTCCCACTAAAAAAATGCAGATGTACAAGCTCATTTTGCGTCGCGACCACTACGCAGCGTTAGCTTGTATAACTGCCATGTTTTAAGCCTTAACATGGCGGCCAAGAAATGAGGAGATATTTTTAACAACTTGTGATAAACTACA
Organism: Scarus forsteni; assembly: GCA_036419115.1. Taxonomy (NCBI): domain Eukaryota; kingdom Metazoa; phylum Chordata; class Actinopteri; order Labriformes; family Labridae; genus Scarus; species Scarus forsteni. The sequence continues at coordinate 18,517,403 of JAZDUH010000040.1, forward strand.
GGTGTTCTACAAACTGCCGACTTAACTTGTTACATATTTGTTCATTTTTGGTTGTTTGTGTAAATAGGTAGGGTTGTTTTTTTGGGGACATTTATTAGTCTGTTAGCAGCTTCTGTTGGCAACAGACAGAAGCTAGGGCTAGCTTCTGGGTAACCTCTCGCCCACCAAAAAATGTTAGATCTATAAGCCTAATTTAGTGTTGCAACTATCAGCAATGTGAGCTTGTATATCTTCCATTTTTCTAAATGACGAAGCAGTTTAACATATTAGCCAACAGATTAGTCTGCTGTATTCCAGTGGTTATTATTGTTATAGTTCAATTCAGTATTTGGACTGTTAAGACATTTTGGAGCCACAAAAATGCCCTAACATGCCATTTGTGTTTTTTTAAATGCCCTAAAATGTCCTTTGGGGGCCTAAAAATGCCCTAAATTGCCGTCAAAAAATCGTTTGCCTCATAGGCGATTTAAAAGGTATTTTAGGGCCTCTCTGGGTCCAACGCAAGGGCTTAATTGTGCTCTCAGTCTGCTCATGGGCTATTAGATTGGCCTGCAGCTCCGTTATTTTCACTATTCATGTAAAATATAAAAGCCATATTTATTATTCATTTGTCAAAGCTATATTTTGTATACAGTTACATTTTGCAATCATATGTTCCAGTGCTCGACACCACTAACACATTTCAAATTAACCTGTACAGAGACATAATGAGTTTGCAAAACGCAGTTTGGTACTTTTGGAAAATGTGTTTTTGTTTTTCTTTTTTGTCTCATGTAATATTCTGTCAGTGCCAGGAGGCCTCTTCCAGAAGAACACTGCGCAGTCACAACGCAGTCTCTCCGTATTCCCTTATCATCCGTTAGTAGCAACAGGTAACGAGGTTTGCCTTGTGCATCATTCCCTGTCCCTTTTTGTCTTTCATGGTGGTCCCACAGTATTTCAAGAACTTTGAACAATCTTTCTCCCCCCCACCCCCCTTCCAGAACATTTTTCTACCTTAACTCACTTACTGTATAATGAGTTGACTGTATAAAAGACTATTAAACAAGGATGAAGTCACTGCTGTAGGAAGTGTGAGAACATACTGATCACTAACATATTTTTGTACTTAGCTGTAATTCTACTGAAGTCAATGGGATTAAAGAGATAAAATCAATGATTGGCTTAGATATCAATCAGGATTTCAGTTCAATACATTTAGGTTATGAGTTACATCCAAATGTTCTTGTATAGAATTTGACAAATATCTTGTAATAGAAAATCAAAGCCAGTATGCAAAGTGTCATTTGGTTATCTGTGTCTCTGCCATGGTGAAAGCATGTATTAAGGAACCCATTGTTCTGTAGGGTTGTGTATTTATACTAGCTGTTTACCATTCTATCCCTAGGACTGGTGACACATAGTGACCTAGATGAGAGGGAGATTGAAACTTTAAAAGAATTCAACGAGGAGGGAGCTCTACAAGTCTTGGTCTAATTTCAAGAGAGAGTGACCTGTCACAAGTGCAAGTAAGTTGTTCATGGAGTTCGAACTAATTGGACCATGTGTATATTTAGGAGTGTGAATTTTTTTAAATAAAAATGTCAGAACATCTGCCCTCTTTGGCTGAGGCACTTCTGTTCTGTCTGCATTAAAGGACTGCAATTCGAAGCAGCCATAGCTTAGCATTAGGCTAAATAAAAAAAAAAAGTCACATTTTTGACTGTTTTTTACCCTCACAGGGAAGCCACGCAACTCAGCTATCATTCTTCAGCTCTCTCTCTCAACTCTCCATCAGCAGGTATGTTTAGTAGACTGTAAAATTAACAACTAACTTTCCTATCTGTGGGGTCACCATAGTAAGTCTTCAGTTTCAGGTTTAGTTGTCCTCGGGGACTCTGCTCATGCATGTCATCTTGAATCTCAACCTCTTGTCTAGCTTCATCTCCAAACCTGGGCAGAATGCAGTCATTTGTGATCCTGTCACTCACTCCTAGTGAGAATTGCAGCATCCTCATTTCCACCAGTTCCACCTCCTTTCTTTTCTTCAGCGCCATCTAGGGATGCAAATTATCGAGGAATTCATTAATCGATAGCTGTTTTATCTTAAGCAGCAATTTTTCTGCAGTGAATTCCCCTCTGAATCAAAAGGTTCCTTTCTATGAAAATGCTATCTTTCTTATGAAAGAGAAAATGCAAATCTTATTTCCTTAATAAAAGATTTATTCCTCACAGAATGTGACGTATTGAGGTGATAATTTAGCAAAGTTGTGGAGGAGTTGTACTTTAAAATACTTCCACATATGGTGCATTTGGCGTCTTTGTCGTCATTAAGCAACTTAAAGTGGTTCCATAACAAACTCCATCTTGTACTCTTCATCCTGCCAGCTTACCACTTCTCGTTTGTCTTGTTGTTGTTGTTGTCTTCTTCTTCGATTTATTGCAATTAATTTACTTTAATCGATTAATTTCTTATCAACGATTAATCGATAAACGATTAATTGTTTGCATCCCTAGCGCCATCGTTTCCTGGCTATACAGCATGGCTGATCTTTCTATACACTTCACTCCTTCTGTTCTTGTATGCACTTCTCTTCCACGCCACATAACTTATGACAGCTGACCCCAGGTATTTGTTCAAACCATGCTTGATATACACAATCATTTGCCCTCTGGAAGCCTACCCAGGAAGCATCCCATGGTCCTATAGCTTCTTTAAGCCATGTCTTCCGGATCCAGGCGCAGCTATCGGACTAATCGTTGGCACAAGGTGAAAATCCTGGATTCCTTGTATTCAGCTTCAGAGGAAAAAGAACATCATTATCAACCATCTTCAATTCATCCTGAACCATCTTCAGTTCCAGAGGGACACAACAATCCTGAGTCATCTTCGGGTCTACCACAGCTGGAGGATGAGGAAGATGTTTTCATGGATTGCCATAATTCCTTTGAGGACTGGCTCGTGGATGACACTGTTTCAGAGGCTGGTGGTTCAGTTGATGAAGAGACAGATAATGATGGTGAAGTTGTGACAGATGAAGATGAGAGTGAGGTTGAGACAGATGAAGATAAATGTCAAAAGTTGGCCAAGTTACTGTGTGCGTGGGCTATGAGGAGTTCTGTCCCTCAGAATACACTGACAGATCTCCTGTGTACCCTAAAACAGTTACATCCCGATTTGCCAAAACAAGCTAAAACACTCCTTCAAACGGCAAAAATAGTAGCCCCCATTAAAAACACTGATGGTGGTGAATATGTACATATAGGCTTTCTTCCACACCTTCAAACTATCTCGGCAAGTCTCATCAACAGCACTACAATTGGCCTCCAAATTAATATTGATGGATTGTCCCTGTTTAAAAAGAGCCCCCTCCAGTTGTGGCCAATTTTAGGAAAACTGTCATTTGAGAAGGAACCATTTGTGATTGGTGTGTATTGTGGCAAGACCAAGCCACTTGATTTGGACCAGTATTTAGCCAATTTTGTAAAAGAGGTAGCAAGGCTTGAAGGAGGGTTTGAGCTGGCAGGGAAACGGTGTAAATTGAGGATTGACTGTTTTATTTGTGATGCTCCTGCAAGGAGCTTTGTTAAAAACACCAAACCACACAATGGGTATTTTGGCTGAGAGCGCTGCACTCAGGAAGGAGTTTATGTGAAACACCACATGACATTCCCAGAGAGCACTGCTACACTCCGCACTGATGAACAGTTTGCTAGTATGGAGCATGAGGATCACCATAAAGGAAACTCTCCACTTTCGAGGTTCAACATAGGCATGGTAACAATGTTTGTGTTAGACTATATGCACCTGGTTTGCCTAGGAGTCATGCGAAGGTTGCTTTTCTTCTGGATGAAGGGGGATTACTCATGCAGATTAGGAAATCGGGCCGTGCAGGCCATCTCAGAGAGGTTGGAACGACTCAGGCAGTACATCCCTTGTGAATTCCAGAGAAAGCCAAGAAGTTTAATCCACATTGATACATGGAAAGCTACTGAGTGTCGCCAGTTCTTGCTTTATACCGGCCCAATTGTATTGAGAGACTTCCTTCCCTCCTCCCACTATCATAATTTTATGAACTTCTCCATTGCCATGTACATGATGCTCTGTCCTGCCTTGTGTCAATATTATGTTGAATATGCTGATAAGCTAATGAAACATTTTGTATGTGAATTTGAGCAGTTATATGGTATTGAGGAATTGATTTATAATGTGCACAATTTGACTCATTTGGCTGATGATGTTGCTGATGATGATATGGCGCTTTAGATGGAGTGTCCGCTTTTCCGTTTGAAGATTATATGAGAAAATTGAAAAAAGAAACCAGAAAACCACAATTTATTGTGAAACAGATCTTTAACATAATTACACTTGAGCGGACCTTTACATCAAAATCAAAGCAGAAGGATGGTATGATGCCTTTGCTGAAAATGAAACACTCTAGTGGCCCAACAATACCATACCTGGCTCATTGCACACAGTATAAAAAGGCTGTCTTTCAGGGGTTCTGTGTTGCCTCAACCACAGGGACAATTGTGTGATGGTTGGCGGGAATTTGGGACTTGTACAGAACATACTATGTGATGAAACAGCTGATAGGAAGTACGTGATATTCCGGAGATTTTCAAGGCTAGATTCCCTTTACTCAAGTCCTCTAGACTCTCAGGATATTGGTGTTTATAAAGCAAGTAATCTGGAGAGTACAGACCGAATAGTCTGTCTGTCAGATATAACAAGAAAATATGTCTTGATCCCCATGGACACTGAATGGGCAGCCATTCCTTTCCTCCATAGCTACTGAGGCTTTGTTATTTGTTTTTATGTGTTTTTTCTTTTTCTTTTTTGTGTTTGTATAAACTGTATTCATTCATTCAGCTCTGAAGGACAATGGCGTTGTACCACATTGTGGAATTTCCGGATAAATCCGTTGCTATTGTGAGCAGCAAGTGGCTGAACGAGGACTCGACAATGACTAGGTGGCCATCCGACTCCACCAGAATCAAGTCTGCTTTGCTGATGCATGAGCTACCTGGCCAGACCTGGACAGCTCATCAAATAGAGATTTTGACAACAGCAGGTACTTTTTTGTTTTCTTTCAGGTTTGCAAGGAATTCAACTTGATGCAAGGTGTCAAATCTCACCATAGTGCAATGCATCTGCTATTGTAGATCTGCTATTTTTATTATGTTTTAACCACTACACCTCAGCATCGATTTTGTGGGGAAAGCTTCCACTCAAAGCAGCTGACCGACAAACTCACAATGTGATGCAGTGCGTCGCATTGTGAGTTTGTGCGTCGCATTGTGAGCTTGTAATCTATAACAATATCAGTCAATCAAACTTTATTTGTATAGCACTTTTCATACAAAATTTTGTAGCACAAAGTGCTTCACACAGAAATGAAGAAAATAAATTTAAAATGATCAGAGATAAAAAAAAATTAAATACAATGAAAAATACAACCCATCCTTCCTCACCCCCACCCTTGCAATCCACATACAGCACACGCACTCACTTACACACATATACAAAGACATGAAGAGATTCTAACAGAAAACAGTAAGAGGACTGAGGAAACACAATCTTTCATTAAAAAAATGAGGGAACACTGGAAGGAAGACTAAAATAATAATTAAAAACAACAAGAATAAATAAAATGAAATAAAATTTTGATAAGAAATAAGATCAAATGAAAACAGGTAAATAAACTGCATTTTAAGTGGTAAAATTAGATAAAATGCACTAAAGTGGAAAGAAAATCCTAATCTAGGATTAATACTAAAGGTTTCTAATTTTAATGGATAAAAAAATCACATGGAAATCACATTTATCATATGTTAAAAGAAAGTTGTCAAAGAATATTTTTATTTTGAACAAAGTCAGGGATGTTTTAGATTGCCAAACAATACGAATGTTGTACTGTTCACTTATACTGCCTTATTAAAGTTATTCTGCAGAAGTGTGGGGTAATACGTATATGATTAATATAAAGCCTTTGTTTTTATTGCATAAAGGAGCGATCAGAATCATTCACAAAGTAAAATTTAGAGAACACACCAATAGTTTATTTATTAAATCAGGGTTATTGAAGCTTTCAGAGATAATAGAACTCCAGACTAGAGCTGTAATCAACCAAAGAAATTGTTGGTCGACTAAAACACAGTAATTGTCAACCAAAAATCAACCAATCCCCCCCCCCCCCGCGCGCGTTTCGTCCCTGTGTGTGCACCTCCTTTTTTTCTCTCAACACAAGACTCTTTGCTTTCCAGTCTTCATCAATGAAATGGGCAGTCACTCTCATATAGGGGTCCATTCAAAGAGACGCACACATCTGTTATCTTTATCTGTTAACTCGGAAGCTTTCTCTTTTTTCCTCCCTCGTATTTTGCCATTGCTGCATGCGTAATTGTGAGGCGCGCTGGCACTGAATATCCAGAAAAACATTGGAACCTGTATATTCATGGGACTCTTTCAGTGTTTCCACACAGAGTTTCATATTAACCACGTTGTGCACTACAACAGACACTTTTTTTCTTCTTGAACTTTGAAAACATCTGCAAATCCATATAGTCGCGCATCGATGTTTGCGCCTTTCTGTTTTTTCTTCTCAACACAAGACTCTTTGCTTTCCAGTCTTCATCAATGAAATGGGCAGTCACTGTCATATAGGACTCCATTCGAAGAGATGTACACATCTGTTATCTTTATCTATTAACTCCAAAGCTTTCTCTTTTTACTCCCTCGTATTTTGCCATGAGCGCGTGCGTAATTGTCTGGCGCGCTGCCACTGAATATCCAGGTTCCAATGTTTTTCTTGGCCTTCCACAACACCAATGGGCCTCATACCCTCAGAAATAAAATAGTCAATTCCTTCTGTGATGTTGGTTTTGCATTTGGGTGTTTATATGAGGCATAAAATCCAGCGCGGGCTGGGTGAGGGATGCAGCGCGGGCAGCGGGCAGAGCGCATGCAGCTATAAAACAAATACGCGATTATTAGACTAGAATATTGAAATGCTCTTCAACAAAAATATTGAAATGAACGATAAATACATTAAAATGGTGTTCTGAGACATGATGGGGGTGCTCAGAAAATAACCACATTTCACTTGATACCTTTCTTCTGATGAAATGAACTGCTGGGGAAAAAAATAAATTAACACATTTGGTCGACCAATCAGAATTTTGGTCGACTGAGGACGCATCGACCAATTAGTCGACCAGTCGACTTGGACTGCACAGCCCTACTCCAGACATTACTTATTATGTTCAAAGCCAGAAAGAGTTTTACCGGAAAACCTACAAAAGCTTTTTGTGTTTACTTCAGAAGATCAAAATCATAGAAGAAAATTTGATTTTAAGCACCAAGTCGCTTGAACTACTTTAAAAACAAATGTGTACTTCGGTTGTAGGTATAAAAATATGGAATTCCCAATTACAGGACTTATAGGGTTGTGCAGAGACTCATCAATTAAAAAAAATGTACAAATGCAAAAAAATCTGTCAATACACATTAGAAAATTAAATTGGATGTTATGCATGTTTTGAGATTAAAATTTGTATTTTTATGGGTTCTTTATTTTATTGTACTTATTTGTTTTGTTTTGTTTGTTTTTGTTGTAAAAATCAATGACTGGTTTGTGTTGGCTTTTGAAAATTACCTGTACGTGATGTCAGACCATCTGTTCTTTTTTCAAAAAATGGTTAAGTTGGGGCAGACAAATATAAGATATTTCTCTTCATGCTGCTCCTTTCCTATCATGAATGTGTTTGTTTAACCCTTGTGCATCCCTTTAAAAAAGGCACCAAAAAAGGCCCAAAGGGTAAAATGTATCAACTGAGAAATACTGCAATTGAAAAATTATGTATTAAAGAATTTTTTCACTTTTTTTTACATCGACACTCTCACTAGCATCAGCTGTCACCATACATAACAAATTTTAATTGGGTTTTGAAAAGTTAACCACTTAAATGCCTGTTTTTGTGGAAAAAGTAGACTTTTATTAAATGCAATAAAAAAAAATACAAAAAGGGAAATATTTTAAGTCCATTGCATGAAAAATGTCATGTGCTTTGGGTGATTATCAGAGCCTCGGAGGGTCAAAGATTGATAGAAAAAAAATTTCTATGCATGTTTATTTTTGTGTAGGGTCAGATTTTGTATAAAAGGCGCCCAAAAAAGTCCCAAAGGTTAAAATTTATCAACCTTAAAATACAGCCATAGAAAAACCATTTATCTTTCCAATTTTAATTTGAACACTTAATTTGTCAACACACATAACAGATATTCATTCTGTTTCAAAATTTTAACCCCTTAAATGCCAGTTTTGTGACTTTAGTGATCTAACACCTTATTCTGCTCTTGATCAGGCAGAGAGAAATGAGACCTGAATTAATGGTCACATATACCTATGTGTATCTGCGATGCCAACTGTGGAAACAAAGCCAGACTTTTCTGAGCTGTTGTCTGGGGTCACTGTGTGTCTGCTTTTAAAGTGCCACAAGATGAAAAATGTTTTATCAATGGACAAAGGGCACATGTACACATGGGTCTGTGAGTGGGTACATAATGAGGTCAGGCTCTGAGACTGTTTGAAAAAGTACCCACCCACACACACACACACACGCACACACACACACACACACACACACTCTAACCCCCCACCTCACAAACACACGCATACACACACACGTATACACATGCACATAAGCCTGCATTTTCTCAATAGTCTTACAAGCACCGACAAATAGATTTCATTATTTTACACTGTTATGACTGTAAATTAATGACTGCATTTTTGCTACTCGCATATACACAAAAATCTGTCTACATGCACACAACACTATGACATCTCTAGAACACAACCAAATCATTTTAATTTTAATTTTTTATTGAATCGGGTTACAGTGTACAATATTATAAGATACAGAAAATATGCTGTCATTCGCTCTCAGTTTTTGATATTCAGCATCTGAGAAACTAGCACTATCTTGTGTGAAACAAAAAGACCGTCACTATTGGAAAGATTTGGTATATAAATGAATTGCATTGTATGCTGTCTAAATTAATTTTGACAATTATATGCTATCTATCTAGAATTGTTAAGAGCATGTAATTGTCAAAATTCATTTAGAGTGGCCTCAAACCTTTTTCTCTTTGTTTTCATAGAAAATAATGTTTTCTGTCTATCTCCCTTCCTGTCAGATTGCTTACCTAGGAGCCATTGGTGGGTGTGACATCCTGACTGCAACAAGAAGAATATTGGCAACATTGATTGGCCATTCCTTAGCCACAAAGTTAAACTGGAATGGCTCACATGAAAAGAGAGCCTTTCAGTCACTGAAGCTAAAGAGGGTTGTAACCGGTAAGTCAAATTCTCTCACTGACCAAATTGATATTTTTCACCCTAAAGCACATACTCAGGTCTTTCCTTTCGTTATGTCCAAAACTGAATTTTCAGCAAATGGGGAAAAAAATAACTTGTGTATAGTTGTTTAGTCTTAGGTTCTTATGCATTGGTTAAATAACCCACAGACAGACAATTACTTTGCTGATCTATCGACTGATAAATGGTATGCCCAATTCTAAAAGGAGTACCTGGCATGTGAAAGGTTTGAGAAGTACCTGGCTCGTCACAGATCATAAGTGTGCCGCAAATTAATAAAAAGGACCTGGACAATGTTCCAATACGGTGCCAGACTGGCATCATATGCTGTCATTTGCTGCTTAATACGGGGGGAAAAGGTACTAAGGTCAGAATCAGCAGACAGTTTGTTGTTTGTGAACGATGAGTGCAATAAAGCTTATGACGAAGTTCATTCTCTGTGTTCTAATTGCACATATCATTTTATGGCATTGGAACAATGGAGGTTCAGGAGGCAAGAGAGGTATGCCAGTCACCGCTCCTCTGCTAATCAACCAGCCTACTTAAACCAGCTGTCCACCACCGGCCAGCTCCCTGCTTCCTATCGGCACACTTCTCTTGCTGCACGCTCCCCTCTGTTAGCTGTTTCGTCCCTCATTGGAATCCCTTTTCAACCTCTTCTCCTCTGGCGCGCTGCTGGCAAATGCCTCGTCTCCCGTGCTGGGGCCCTCGCCTTTGCCCCCGGTTCCCTGCCTCCATGCCCGGCGGCCGGGTCAGCCCCACAGCCGCTGCGCGGCTCTTCACGCCCCAGACTGCTCCTCATCCTCCTTGGCTTTGGCTGTAGCCCCTGTGCTGACCTGGCCCGACCTGCAGATGCAGTTACTCCCATGGCTCTCCCCGGCCGCGCTGGGTCTCCCTCGCCTCTGGCAACTGGCTTTGACAGCTCGCCATCGGCGACTGGATTGGGCCTCCAGCAGCAGCTCCTCGCCTGCGGCGCCTGCCTTCCCCGCAAAGAGGCATGGGGCGATGAAGTCACCCGCCGTCCGGCACATGGGTTAAACATTTAAACGGCGTGAATACGGTAAGGAATTAACGCTGCGTTAACACTTTAAGTTGGTCACCATTAAAGTATATATATACTTTATGTACTGAATTTAATCTAAGATGTGTGCATATCCTCATCTCACACTAACCTCGCCTGCCATACTCATGGTCTGCCGATGGACTTGGATAACAGACTCCACATTCTCTACTCCACAATTCAACAGCTGTAATTGCACACATTGGTGTGCGGGGCTTGACGCTTAGCATTTTCCCAAGTAGCATGGGTGCTACCAAGTTGAAAAATCTAGTTGCACAAAAATATTTTTAGTAGCACGATGAAAAGTTACCAAGTAGTGTGTTTTTCTTTTATACGAAGATCTGCGGTCTTTCCAGACTTTACAGCTGTTTTCTTATGCGCCATGAAGTCAAGGTTTGATTTTGACATTGGTGGGGACATAAAAGTTCTCCAGAATCCCCCCCGCTATAAACCTGGCTTAACATACGAACACCAACAGGTTAATTACGAACCGCTCCTTTTTCAACAGGGATGAATGTATATGCAGTTAACTAGACATTAAAAGAAATAATCAGGACCGTAGGGAAATTTGATCTCCAGTCCACATCTAGACAGAATTATCCTCTCTTCTGTTTCATACACTGAAGACATGTTTGGCACATTTTCACCTGATTTATACACCGTCCACTGAGAACAGCTCTGAGACCCACTTATGGGCCTCGACCCACAGGTTGAGAACCGTGCTGCACTAGTACATTGTATTTGGCTCTTGATCCTTCAAAAATTGTTTTTATATCATGGACAATATGTGATGGAGGATACCTCAGGATGAATTTATAATTTAGAAGACAGTGAGTGAGTGAGTGAGAGCTGGACTGATGAAGAATGTTCAGCTTTGATTCATCCAAAGGCTGACTCTTCATTCTTGTCTTTGTGTTCGTATTAAACAGCTTGCATGAGCTATCAAGACACCGTTTGATTCATAAAGTCACACAAAGTGACCGATGATCCCTCACTGTCCCAACGAAGCGCGTCTGTCTGCGTCTTTACGCTCACCGGCACACGGAAGAGCGTGTGCCCACAGACGGCGAGCGATTCAGGAGGGATTTAGATCAAATGTTCACGTGCATCGGCTGCACCGCGAAAAGACATTACTGACAGACAACAATGGTGACAGCCACACTTTAAGTGGAAAATATCCAAGACAGTCTGGCTGCAGACCTGCACTGACAGGACCCAGCTTTGCAGACCTGCACTGAGAGGACCCCCTGCACTGAGAGGACCTGACGTCACGTTTTTTTTCTCACATGCTCTGGCTGCAGACCTGCACTGACAGGACCGGAAGCTTATTTGAAGTCTTTCAAAATAAAAGCGAATATACCGGAAACACGTATTTTCGTCAAAAGTTTATTCAAAACCTTTCAGAAATAAAAGCCATTACACTGGGAAGAACGTTTAAATGCCAACGACAGTGAAAGCCCTCTCATGCCAAACTTATTTCATACATATATCTAAATAATACATCCATGTCTAATCCTAAAGTTAACCTAGTTAGCCCTAGCCACTGCTACCCTAACTACGATAACAGCGCTTAATTTGCTTTTAATACTTAAGCAGTCTGCTTACAGTGATCACTTCGGGTGTTTTCATACATGTTTATATGCCACAGGCAGTGACAGCCTGTCATGTCAAGCTTATCTCATAGATATATCTAAATAGAACATCCATGTCCAATCCAAAAGTTAGCCTAGTCAGCGCTAGCCTCCGTTAGGCTAGCGCTAACTAGGCTAACTTTTGGATTGGATTGCAGCGCGAAAAACACCCCAAAGTGCAAAAGTCATTTATTTCCAATAAATATTATGACACAGAGCAGTATATAATGGAAAAGACAACGTTTGTAATGGAATAAAGACTGTTCCTGTTTCTTCGAAAAAGACGAAAAGTAGTCACTCGACTATAACTCAGCTTCTCTCTTCACGGGAAAAAAACACACTGGAGCATGTGATGTGAGAAAAAAAACGTGACGTCGGGTCCTCTCAGTGCAGGGGGTCCTCTCAGTGCAGGTCTGCAGCCAGACCCCTCTCAAAATATCAGGCCTTTAGTCCACATCGTGGCTACATCAGATGGCGGAGAATGCATCCTCGTGCGTAAAACGGGGCTTGCGAGGGACAGCGCTGTGTGTTGTGGCACGGATGTGTCCCCCGCTCAGGGCGGTGCAGGCATGTCGGGTGTACCGAAGGCTAGCTAGTGGCACAGTTAGGTCAATAAAACAAACGTTTCAAAGCTGAACATGTTTCCAGCTGAGGCTGCGTTCAGGAACACCACCGGCCACAACTTCCAACATATTCAACACAAGATAAACATGTTTTGGACGGTCATTTTTCGTAGTCGCACGGGTGCTGCCAAATGCAAATCACAACTCGCACTGTAATATTTTTAGTAGCAAATGCGAGTACCTCCTCGCACTGTCGAGCCCTGTTGGTGTGTACAGTAACTTGTTTTATTATTTTAGGTATAATAGGGTATATAATAGGTATTATTATCGGTATGATAGGTAATGTATTGGTTTTGATGGTTCGGATTTGTTGGGCGATTTTCTCGCATTCCATACTAAGATTCCTTTATCCTTTGCCATTTGCTTCAGATTTGTTGTGTTCTGCACATTGTGAGAACAGAAAGACTTGTGTTTATGGAAATTCTAACATGCAGAGTACAGTGTTGTTGTTTTGTTTTTTTTCTTCACCTTTTGTGTTGAATCATTTTCTGTTCTGGGCTCTATAATAGTCAGCTTCTCTGATCTGGCATTCCATGGGATGCTCTGTCCAGTCCGCCCCTGGTTATAAGCGGCCCCATGTTTTATTTTTGTCGACTGTGTATTTTTTGTGTAATATTGTGTATGTTTATTTTTTTATTTATATAATGTAGTTGTGTAATATTGAAATTTTATGGTTTTCTGTATCAAATGTTTTGTTTCTAATATTGTACATAATACATTAATTTGAATTCCCATCTGACTATTGTATTCTTTCACAATAGAGATCATGGTTATTGCTATTTTAATTGGTGAACTTCAGCCTTTTTTTTTTTTTTAAGTTGGTGTAAACAGATGATGCAATTCATGGGTCTCATTTGTAGTCCTTTAGCAGCCATATAGAGGACCAACACAGGTGATATCACCAGCAAGTCCTCAATATGGCCACTAGGACTACAAATGAGATTGATGCATATGAAATAACTGATAAACAAGCGTGGGCATAGTGCAGGCGTAGTCTGGGCGGTTTTGGAGTGCCCAGACTACGCCTGCAGAGTGGTGAGGGCATAGTTGGGGCAAAGTGAGGGGCCTATTCAGGACCCCATTTGGGCCTGTGCTGGCCCAGTGTGGGTTGTGGGGGCTAAGTTTGGGCTGCCCCCGCCGGGCCAGCACTTAGGGGCCCACAGTTTGCCGATGAGCAAGCCCTCTGGGGCCCAGTGCAGGCTGCCCTCAGGGGGCCCAGAAGCCAGCCCAATGGGGCCCAATGCAGGCCCCGAGGACGAGTGCTTGCAGGGCAATTTATGGGGAAAATATTTTTTTTTCAAATTATGTGAGAGTCTATGTCTTAAACGTGATTTATATCTTTTGTACTCCATAATCATCAGATAGTGTAACACCACTGTACATGTTCAATCAACGAGTATATATTAACATGGGTGTTCTGTCAGTCATTTGGACATACAAGGCGTCATTTCAAAACTCAATGTCAAGGAACGTTGTGTAGCCACCAAATGTGATGACAGCCATCAGAATTTGTGACCACACTGTACATGCATAATAATGCATTTAAACACATAAATAACTGTTCCTTGGACCTTGTCATTCCCTCACATTAATCTGGACTTAAGTAATCCTATCAGGATCATCACACAGACAGAAACATGGAATTCACAGATTCTGACAGTGGCAGCTCCTGAAAAATTTTCAGGGGGGGGGCAACAGATGTGTTAATGGCTACGATCACCCGTTCAATAGCTAAATTAATCATTTAAAAGTCAGATTGCTTACTTTACAGTGTTATTTTGTATTGTTTGATTTGTTTTGGCAACACCAGACATAACATGTACATACTGTACAATATTTTTGTAAAGCTAAATCAAGTTAATGTCTAAAATACTATACATTTGGTTCCATAGTACAACACTTACTTATTAGGTGGTCCCAAATAACTCTTTAAATACTGTAATTAGTACAGGCTGCCTGGTCAGTCTTTTATTCATCCTATGTTCATAAGAAATAAATGTAAACAAGTCTGGCAAGTGTTTGGCATAATTATCTAATAAATACTAAGTGTGTAGTTACAAGTAAAGAAAACTGATATGAATTCTAAACAGGTTTTTCTTTATAAAAAATGTAAATGAACATGTACAAATGTTTTTGAGATGATAAAAAAATTAGCATGCACTCAAACATTCTGTTGGCCAACAGCATTCAGTGTCCGTGATACAGTTTGTTTTATTAGACCATGTTCAGGTGTTTTTTTATTGAAAATAAGTTCCTGAAGAAGTTCCTGTCCAGATGAAGACAGAGCCAAAGTTTGGCCTCCTCACATCAATGGAGGGATTTTTCTGCACAGTTCACTGCTGTTCCCCAAGCTACCCCTCTGTCATTTCTCAATATGCTCTCTTTTATTGTTCTTTAAGGGAGTTTTTAATCGATCTTCAACAAGAGTTTCCTTTCACTTCCCATCCTTAGTCTTGGTGTGTATGTTAATATGTGCACGTAATGGCGAACATACAAACACGTCAAAAACATGGCGAATGACAGGTCACGTTGGGGCAATTTGAAAAAAAAAAAGAGTCTCTCCATGTGAGAGCACCTGGGGCGATAGGCCGCAGAGCCACCATCCATAGCGCAACATCCTGTCCACAGCTCAACATACGGGTATTTGGCGTTAGCGGTTGCTGGATTCGATAAATCACTGTCTGTACATCTCAAATGAAATTACTATAACAATAGATTATTTTTCATAAAGCACACATCTGAAAGTTACAACAGAAAATTAGTAAAATAAAAATAAATAAGAAATAAAAAGAAGTCATAAAAACTAGAAAATTTTGACTTTATGAAAAAGCTAATTTATGACTTTATTATGTCGTAAATTTGCACTAAATCCACATTTCGGGTCAACACGTAATCAATAAAACAACGTAGTTCCAAACCCCACCCCTCATTTTAATCAATATGATAAAGAATGTCAGTTACAACCTCGTACTTTGACCAGCCGTCCTCCAAGCCAGAAAGCTTTACTTTTTCTCAATAAGCTACCGGTGATGGCTGGCTTGGCGGCTTGTTGACAAGTTACCATATCAGAGTAGTGTGAAAGGAAATTCAGCAATTTCATAGACACCAAATTAGTGGTGTAGTGTAGTGGCACCAAAGCCAGCCTAATGATCACTCATCTCTTATAGTTTATACTGCAGCTCTTACTTTAGAGAAGTAGCTTTTAATGTATTTACTTGTAATTTTTTTTAATAATAAGAGAAATAGGTTTATATTTAATCTGTACAATTTAGATAGATAGATAGATAGATAGGTAGATAGAGAGAAATAGCCTATATAGTCGTAAATTTTAAATTAATTTAACTGATGTTCTCATTTTACTGTCTGTGGATGAGAGGATGGTTGCAACCAAGGCTAGGCTTCAAATTAAACAATACATGAAAGCCAAGCCGACAAAATGGGGTCTAAACTTTGTTGTTTTAGCAGATATGTACACAGGGAAGACACAGGGGGGCTCTGGGAAAGGCTTATCTTTTGATGTGGTGTCTGAGCTTGTGGATAAAAGTTACCTGGGGAGTGGATATATAGTCTACTGTGATAATTTCTACACCAGCCCCCTCCTCTTCAGACATCTGGCACAGCAGGGGTTTGGGGCATGTGGGATCTACAGACAGGGCAGAGCTGGGGTCCCCACAACCCAGGAGAACGCCCTGGACAAAAGATCACCTAGAGGCTCCATTAGATGGATCCAGGAGGGGGGTCTACTTTTTGTCAAGTGGATGGACACCAGGGAGGTGTCAATGTGTACAACCGTCCATCCTGTACACCAAGGAGAGACTGTCAGGCGCTGGCAGAAAACTGCAGGTGGGTGCAGTCAGAGGGTCCCTGTCCCCAGACCCACAGCTGTGGGTGAGTACAACAAGTACATGGGGGGAGTGGACACCTCTGACCAGATGCTCGGGACCAATTCTGTGCACAGAAAAACTAAAAGGTGGACCATGACAGTCTTCCAGCACCTCCTGGACATTGCTGTTACAAACAGCTTCATCATTCACAAGGAGCTGTCGAAGCTGCATCAGGTGAAGCCCATGACACGCCAGGCCTTCCAGGCTTTGTGCACACCTGCTCGGCGTGCCACTGGCTGGTCCCCCTAAGGGAGTCGGAGGCGGAGTGTCAAACACCGGAGCAAACCTCTTTACTGACATTAATTAAATCTCTTCTCACAACACTGTACAGTGCACGCAGAGCAACAGGAAACAGTAAGTGTAACACCATCAACAGTCTGTACGGAACAACAACAAAACAACGTCCCGTGGGTGAATTATGTCAACCCACCACACAGTCAGCTAAACATTGACTTTTAGTGATTAAAAACAGTTGCAGTGACACAAGAATGTTAATTCATTGTTAAAAGGGTCATAAGAAGCAATTGTTAATTCATGTAATGTTAAAAGTAATTTTAAAAGTATGGCTAAAAGGACTTAACTGAAAATCAGAATATTTTATAGGAGATTTAAAATGTATTCAAATTGTTGTGGGTAAAAGTACTCTAAATGAAAGGATTTACTGTTCAGAGTAGTTTATCTGTGGTCTACCTGCTAAGCCTCTGAGAAATGTTACCTGTGATTGATTATTAATGCCTGCTTTTGTCTGAAGGGAGCGCTCTCGGCCATGATGCTCCATTCATATTGAAGCATCTTCATTCATACGATCTTTTCTCAGGTAAAAACAGACCGTTTTCTTGTATTCTGTTCATAGATATATGTTTTTAAAAATATTCTGTTGCATTTCTAAGTGTTTCCTGTTAGAGTTGTAGTATTTGAGCCAAGTTATTTGAAGTTTATGACCGTGATTTGAGACTTGTTTCAAGCTAGTTAGCTTTGCTTTATCTGAGGATCACGCAGTGCCACTGGAGGTCAGTGTTGTCACAACTTAGTTCGCTGATGTATGTGGAATATACAGATAAGTAAGATGTGCAAGAAGACTAATAAGACTGTTTTTGCTCTGATTCATGGATATATCTACAGTGTTTAATCAATGTTAGAGAAGTTATGTTTTAATCTTTACCTAAAAACAAGAACATAAGAAACAAGAAGTATAAAAATGTAAGAGAGATATAAAATGATCTGTTTAACAGAGTGCTTTTGTTTATTAACCTGTTTTATTTTATTTGCGTGTAAAAAGAAAAGTAAAAGTAAAGTGAATACTTTTGTTTTGAGAATAATCCAGTGGTAATGGGAATGCAATGCTTCAAAACCAAAGGAAATGATGTAACTATGTCACAAAAACTTGAATATAATTAAATTCATATTGAAGCTATCTGAATGGAAGCATCATGTAAGAGCATCTTCATTCATACGATCTTTTCTCAGCCTCTCTCAGGCAGCGACATTTTGGAGGCACCGCTGGGATGAATGTGGTGAGGAGAAGCTGTCCCAGATAGACATCCCCAGCCGAGCTACATGCTACAGCCGAGCTGGACAAGAGCCTGTGGTGGTCCGACAGCTGTGTAGAGGGACTTGCCTGCAATCTGAGGTCAACCTTTGGTGCCAGGAGAGCTGCGTCGTCAATCCTACAGAGCAACGGTCCTGCTCCAGCTCTTAACTGTCCCGCCGCTGAAAATGGATTCATCAGAGCTAGAAGACCTGAAATTGGAAGTCACAGGCGCATCGCCTGGTCTATGATTTAGAGCCCACTGTCTCCATTTCTGATGGCATCTTTCACATTCTGCACAGTGTATAGAATACATAGCTTTGCTGGTCATTATGAAGAGGAAAAATTAAAGGGCCCATATTATGCAAAAACCACTTTATTAAGTCTTTTGGTGAAATTTTGGGGTCTGTGGCTTTCCCCCCAGCCCCAAAAATGTGATATTTAGTGACAAATCCTGTGCTGCGTAGTGCTTGTGAATGTAAAATTCCGCCCCCTAATGATGCATTTTTTCATTCAGGTTGTACCGACGTCACAGTTCACTTTTTTGACCAATCAGGAACAAGTCTGATCTGATTGACAGACACCTGCACCCCTCCCCTCTCTCCGCTGCTGCAGAGATCCCCAGCGAGAGCTGCTGAAGAGCAGCCATGATGGATTTACCGGCAGTGAGAGATCGGAGTTCAGAGTGCTGTAGTGCTGTAGCTACTGCTGCAGTGTTGTGGGCTGTAACAAGCCACACACTTCCTTGCACAAACTTCCTACCTCTGAAGACCTAAAGACTAAGTGGCTGGAGTTCATCTATCATGGAAATGTGCCAGCAAAACAAAGTAAAAATGAGCACGTTCGTGCTAAGCACTTCAAGGCCGACTGCTTTGCAAACTTCGGACAGTACACAAGAGGGCTCACAAATCCTTAATCCAGGAGCACTGCCAACCATCCGCCAACAAACCTCGGACCCTGGAAATGTGAGTATTTCAAATGCTGTGTGCTGTTATTTTGCTAATTGCTACGAGCTGCTAACAACAGAGGGAAGAGGAGCAGATGTAAGAGCTATTCCTGTGTTAGCTTCAGGAGGCTAAGCTTAGCTGCAGTTAGCCTGTTGTTTTAGTCTGTAATGTTACAATAAACGAGCTTTGCTGTTTTCTAAACATGAGGGAGTACAGTCGTGTCTCTGCTAATATTAGTCTCTGTTGCCTGTTACTTTGCTGGCTGCTGTTAAATGTACAGCGATTTGAGAACGAGGCATGCAGCTCTGTACTCGCTAGTAGAGGAGTATAACAGCTGGAGGATTTTTATTATTATTTGTCATACAGCCCTCCTCCCCCCCCTGCATCTGTGTTAGCTCCAGGAGGCTAAGCTTAGCTGCGGTTAGCCTGTTGTGTTAGCCTGTAACATTACGAGAAATGAGCTTCGCTGTTTTGTAATACAGGCAATGTAATCGATAAATTATCTCAGAAGGTATCCAAACTCATTTCGTGTCTAAGCTGTGGATGACGGAAACGATCAGGCTTTGTTCTTCTGTGTGTTACAGCAGGTCATGTAAATATTGATAACAACAGGGAGTGTATAACGTGTGACGCTAACGCTGCAGATGTCGTTATCACCAAACTAATTTAATCAGATTTCTGTGAGTTTAAACACTCAGAAATGCCCACAGAATGCTGTCATATGAGCTGTGTGACTGGGGATAAGTTACAATTACTAACATGTCAGTGATTTACGAAAAACGGAGGGAGGCAAATAAGATGTGTGATTTAATTATCCTCCCGTTTTATTTACTAACGATATACAGGCATAGACATTTTATAATGCATCACATAATGTGACATTTGTAAGTAAAAACTCATTAACCCTTGAAAAGCTTGTTGTATCTTATTTGAGACATACTTTTGGTATGTGTCTGATCAAAATTATCAAAGAATATCACAAAAACCCCCAAATGAATACAGTCAGATAAATGATAAATATAAAAGTCCTCAGCTGAATTATCAGTTGCCAGAAACACCTAATGTATCTATTGAGTAACAATAACTATTTGTAACATCTCATGTCATTTATTTAGATTTTAGTACAACGTGAAATAAACATTTTATCAACAAAAAAGGTAAAAATGCATGGCTTTAATTTGCATGGCTCTAATTTGTGTTTTCATGCACTAACAGGTTAAATATTTTTCTTTCTTGTGTCTATGCTGGTCGACTTCAGGCAGCATCTTCTGATGGTGAACCGCTGGTTACAGTCAGCTTCTCAAAATCCAAGGAGGAAGGATGTACAGCAAAGCCAGTGACAGCAGAGCCAGCTTTCCGTAAGTTAAACAATTCTTTATTAAAATCAACACATTTAAAAACATTGGCAAATAGGCATAGCATGGAAAGGAAAAGATAAAGGAAACTGGAATAAAAATGTTATCAAAATGGAATTGGGAATATATAATCAATAAGGATATTGTGTCAATAAAAGACTATGAAAAAAATTACAACACTGCAGTGAGGTGTTTTGGTGCCATTTCTTGTAAACATATATTTTTGTGTATTGTATTTCAGATCATGCAGATGCACTGTTGGACCTTGTCTTTGGGAAGGTTTTCCAGGACCATGCTCCACACCTGAAGGAGCTGCAGAAAATACCAGACCATATGCTCCTTTTCCAAATACCAGGAAGCGCTGACCCTCTCATACTGGTCTTCTGCATCAGGAAACTCTGCAGTACAACACAGGCAGCATCAGCTCACAAAGGCTCTGTAGGCCAGGCATCTGTAAGGGCTGGACATGATAAGATTATGTCAGAAATGAAAATTACTGTCATAGGTGTTTTTATCTATATGTTCATATTTTTATCAATATGGTTCTATGGCTTGTGTTTAAAAATTCCTTTTCTTTCTTCATGCCTTTTTTACCTCCTTTATGTAAAAATGTCTAGAGTACCAGCCGGTACATTTGGTGTTTTTATATGTCAAAATATCTTTCACAATAAAAAGTCTACATGAACTGTTTTGTGTGTTTTCAGTTTTCCATATGTTACATGTAATGTTAATAATTAAATAACAAGAAAGACAAAAAATGAGATGGAGGAAACAGTTCTTTTAATCTTTACTATTTTTGTTCAACAGTCATGGAAGTGTTTATATCAAAATACTTATGCATTACTCCTCTTAGATGTAAAGGCTCATAGTCTGCTCTATAAATATAGAATGCATGTTGTAGTGAAAAACACACTCAGAGTCAGAGTCCAGGATGGTTGGACTGGGAGTTTCTGCAGTTTTCCTCTGACCTACTTAATTAAAACAGGTAAGTCAGTGACAAAGTACAGGAAAGGTTATGTACTAAACTGTTATTTAGCACTAATTTTTCACAATACCTTTGGTATCTCCATTCAACAAACATTTTCAGGCTGTAGACATTTTCACACAATTGCCACAGGAGCACCTATGTAGGAGAAGAGTGAAAACAGGATGTTCACTAGAATTTTTATATAAAAGAAATGTTCTAGATAATCATGTCCTGTTATTGTATAAGAATATACACAGAGCTGTCATAACATACAATAATGCAAGTGAAGAGGTTTTTAAGACAGCTACTGTGTGGCATATAGAAAAGAAAATAACCTTTCAAAATAAGGTTCACAGAAAACTGCTGGCTGCTTAGAGTTACAGGTAATAAACGTTCTCAGTTACTGTTACTGTCACTTAAGGCTATGGCTTTATTAAATGCTGTATTCTGATGGGTCAGTCACATTACCAATGTTATTTCTGTAAAACAGACTGTTGCTCTGATCGGCCCTGAAGAGCCCAGACATTATTTACACATCACAACAACAGAGAAGACCCCCTCTCTCTGTCTTATTTCACCATCAGCAGCAACGGCCCCTTCAGTGTTACTTAGAAGTGAAAGTTATTTCACATCGGTGTTTTAGTTTATTCTCGTCTCTGCAGTAACCTGCTCACTCTACATTAGCTCTTACTAGACTCTATCTAACGCCAGTCTAAGCACTGCACGTCTGCTAACAGACACGCTAACATCGACAGCAACAGGGGGAGGGGGAGAGGAACGGCAGAACAACTTTGATTCGTCAACATTATAGCATTGAAGAAACAAACTTTATATACAGACCACTGAGAAACATCCCGGTTTATCCTTGGTCCTTGACTCTCTCCTGGTTCCTCTTATTTTCGGGTTCTGACTCGGTTAAAGCGTTCAGTGCTGCGCTCCTCATGTAGCAAGACAGACGCTAACCAGAGCTCTGTTGACATGGTCACGCGCATGCGCCGACTGCGCCGACACGGAAGTGCGGGGCGGTTTCAGCGGGGGCTTATTAACATGTAGTTACGCCCACAAAATCCGAGCGTTGTCCAGGCAGGAAGACAGAGAGGGTGAGGATGATAATGCCGTGCTTGTTTTATTGAGTTTTTTGACCAAAGCATGCTACTAAGGCTTCATGAAGACATCAAAGATCCATATTACACTGCAGAAAAAGAGCATAATATGAGATCTTTAAAACATTTCCGCATGGGATAAATAATAAAAATTATACATATCTATATATATATATATAGATATGTATATATCTATCTATCTATCTATCTATATATATATATATATACATACACATATATTTTTATATGTGTATATATATATATATATAGACATATATATATAAACAAGTATTTTATTTATAATTCCTTAAAATGCCTCTGTTATTATTGTCATTTATCAGTTTGTCATGGAAACTATTATGAGTAGCTGTATTAAAACAATTTCTGAAAGGGGTAAATAATAATAAAAATCATATATATATATATACACACACACATACACACAAGTATTGTATTTTACAATTCATAAAAATAACTTTTTTATGAACAGATGTCACATCAATATGGTTTTCTGTTCTTCAGGTTCCTGGCTACTGGGGACTCCTTCCACAGCATCGCCAACAGTTTTCGGGTTGGAGTGTCCACAGTGTCAGGTATTGTATCTGACACTGTGTCCTCCATTTGGGAGTTCTTGGTGGAGGACTTCATGGCTGTGCCCACCCCTGATGAGTGGAGATCCATTGCAGAGGGGTTTAAGGAGTGGTGGAACTTCCCCCTGTGTTGTGGAGCTGTAGATGGGAAGCATGTGGTCCTGAAGGCCCCTGCCAATTCAGGATCAGTTCTTCAACTACAAGGGAACTTTTTCCATTGTTCTCTTGGCAGTTGTAGATGCAAATTACTGCTTCCGTGTGATCGATGTTGGAGGCTACGGGAGGACCAGTGATGGAGGTATTCTGGCCAACTCAGCTTTAGGTCAGGCCCTTCATTCTGGCACTCTCCAGCTGCCTCCGGATCGATCACTACCTGCAGCTGAACACAGGGGACCCCAGCCTCATGTGTTTGTTGCAGATGAGGCCTTCCCCCTTCGGAGAAACCTCATGAGGCCGTTTCCAGGGCGCATCCTCCCAAGAGAGAAACGCATTTTTAACTACCGCCTGTCTCGGGCTCGGCTGGTAGTTGAAGATGCGTTTGGGGCCCTTTCCTCTCAGTGGAGGATGTACCGACGTGCCCTTGAGGTCACTCCGGAGCTCACAGAGAAGTGTGTGAAGGCCACCTGTGTCCTTCACAACTTCCTGCGGAGGTCACAGCCTGCACCTGCCATGAGGTTGGGTGCCATCAGGGGTGGCGATGAGCCTCTGGCAGGGCTGGGACGTCTCGGTGTCAACAACCCATCCCGGGAGGCCATCACAGTCCGGGAGACCTTCACCTCGTACTTCTCAGCAGAGGGAGCGGTCTCATGGCAGGAACAAGTGTAGTCCACTACACCCCCACAACGGCTCTTTTAAGAGCCACCACATACAACTATTGAGCAATGATCCTACAATAAAAGTACCAGAATGTTTTTAAACCTGCATCTGAGTGTGTATGTTTATATCACAGCACTGCAACCTGCATCAGCACTCTGTGATTCATGTGAAAGAATGAGACAAGGCAAGGTGAATAAATTATATTTGGATGAATTAAATGAGATGTTTCAAAAAATCTATAAACAAAAATACAAAAGTAGAAAAAAAGCTTAGCTATGTCTTGGTTCCTTCCCTTCAGAGGCTGTCACCCCAGCTACTGGCCAGTTGGATATGAATCTAAAATAAAATATGTCGCGTCAAAAAGAATTCTCTGAAATAAAATTTTAACTGTATCCCCTTCTGGGGTGGGAGCCAGGGTGAGGAGGAACGCTTCCTCCTCTGATGGGGGAGGAGGGGGAGGTGGAGCAGGGGGCCTCTGGAGGGTCTGGATGAGGAGCTGCTGGATTTGTCTGTCTCTCTCTCTGTCTTCCTCCTGCTCCTGGGACAGCCTCCTCTTTTTCCTCGGTGTAACTGTAAAGACATTTAAACAAAAAGCAGAAAAACGAGCATTTCTTTATGTGAGTTTGTGAATACAATAGATTTTTTTGACATGATTAACATCTATTGTTACATACCACTTGGTCTTGCTCCCACAGATGCTGAGGCAGCAGCAGCAGCAGCAGCTGTAGGACCAGCAGATGTGCCCTCATCCCCATCTGAGTTTTCAGCCATAGCTGTGAGAGAAAAAAAATGTTTGAATGTTTGGAATGTGCAATAAAGGGTATTACTGCACTTCAGGTAATAAGTTGTGTGTTTTTGGGTGAATCAGCACAACAGTAGGATGAATTCAGGAATACTGGGAAAGTTTTGGAAATGAATTATCTGAGCCATTTTTTGTCACCATGAAAAAATAACCCTACAAATAAGATTTTTGGATTCCTTTAAATGTCTTCATTGTTGATGTGAAGAAATAATGACCACAGATTTTCTCAGAGCACATAGGTCTATTTTAGGGGTGTTGACAAAAAATGAATTTTGCAACTTGTCTTATAAATTGAGACAGAAGGTTTGGTAATTTGGGACACAGGCCAGCAGATGTAGGGCTTTGCATTGAGCTGAAATTACATAAAAAACACAATAGAATCCTGTTATGTTTATGTCGTGCCAGACTGTCTTGCATTTCCCTGCACCTC